>JAESUZ010004347.1:0-581956 GCA_017311185.1 Proteles cristata cristata | reverse complement strand
GAAGCAAAGCAAGTTCCCTAAATAGTTGAAATTAATAAAGTAGAAGACAAAAATATAGGTAGAATCATTAAAACACACCAAAAGCCGGTTCTCTGAAGAGATTCATAAAACTGACAAAACCTTGATGACACTAATAAGAGAGAAAATGTAAATACCAATGTGACATAGGGAGATCACTATAGCTCCAGCAGGTGTTAAAAAAAACTAACTGATGGGCATGGAGGAGGGCACTTGTGGGGATGAGCACTGGGTGTTAGACGGAAACCAACTTGACAATAAACTATTTAAGAAAAAAAAAAACTAACTGAAAATTTAGATGAATAGACAAACTCCTAGAAGAATACGACTACCAAAATTGACACAAGAAGAGGCAACATGTCTGAACAGTCCTAAACTATTTTTTTTAATGCAATGCATAAATACAAATCGTACCAAAGAAAACTGCAGGCCCAGCCTGCTCACCAGCAAATGGCATCAAATGTCTAATCAATGCTTACCTTACCACGCTCTTCACTAAATCTGCAAACAACCCTATGGGATAGATACTTGTTATATGAGAGAGGAAACAAGGGGATGTTAATTTGCTCAAAGTCAGAAGGCTAGGAAAAGGCAAATCTAGACGGTCTGACTACAGAGCCTAAACTCTTAATATTTCTGCTTGTGGAGAATATGGTAGCCATCAGTCATCCATTCTAACTCCCTTCTAAGATACCTGCCTATAGTATAAAGCTGGAAAGCTAGAAGCCACATTTCCCAGAGTCCCTAGCAGCCAAAGCTGCAGATGGGATTTTGTGTTAGCTAATCAGACGCACTGACGGGCTCTGAAAGAGGAACTGGTGTAGAAATGACACCTCTGGGGCGCCTGGGTGGCTTAGTCGGTTAAGCGTCTGACTTTCGCTTAGGTCCTGATCTCTCCGTTCGTGGGTTCGAGCCCCGCGTCGGCTCTGTGCTGACTGCCAGCTCAGAGCCTGGAGCCTGTTTCAGTCTGTGACTCCCTCTCTCTCTGACCCTCCCCTGCTCGCGCTCTCTCTCTCTCTCTCTCTCTCCTAGAAATAAACAAAACATTAAAAAAAAAAAAAAAAATTAAAAAAAAAAAAAGAAATGACACCTCTGTGATTTTTGCTGGTAGAACGGCTGGAAAGACTTCTGGTTCTCCTGCAGCATCTTCAGCAGGGGTCCCAGTGTTCCCTCCCTAATTTAATGGCAAGTGAGGGGCGGCACAAGTGGCATCGCCTCCGCGGGCAGAGATCTGGTAGATAAAATGTGGCTCCAGAGTCTGTGGTTCTGGCGGCAGCTTCCTGACCCCCAGAGACCAGAGACAAGATCATGTGATGCTGGAGACAGCGTCGGACGCTTCACCTTGGTAGAGGGGACGTTTCTGTCGGCAGGTCAGCTTCGTATCGTTATGGGACCTTGTGTTGTTCTGCGACTCATTCTTGGCCTGCTCCCCTGGTTCCTCCAAAGAGTGTGTTAGTACTTAATGCACTATATTAAGTCACTTTCTAAAGATAGCTAGACTTGTTTCTCTCACCTAAAGAGGAACCCTGACTCTAATGATGACATTATTCTTATACACACAAGAGGAAACCGAGATCAGAACCAAGCCAGAAAACACATCCGTATGACCGTATCTTTCTTTTCTTTTTTTTTTTTAAGTAGGCTTCATGGCCAGCGCCGAGCCCAATGCAGGGCTCGAACTCACAACCCTGAGGTCAAGACCCTGAGATCAAGACCTAAGCTGGGATCAAGAGTCAGGCGCTTAACCAACTGAGCCACCCAAGGCGCAGTTTTAGCTTTTCCTCAAGATGTTATCTTCCATTGAGGTATAATCTTATCAATTACAGTTTTTAGAATATTCTCTTTGAGCCTTCTAGGTATCTAATTAAATAAAATCCAGATTGCATTATCTGGGGTGAAGGAAAATGTTCAAAGTCAAGACATTTTCTAATTCCTCTAAATCAATGAGCTCTTTAAACAAGGATAAATGTTATACCAAGTAAATTCATGTCAAAATATCAAATATCTGAAGGGGGAAAAAATGCATGGAATGCTGGGCCCATCAGGTAAAAACATGTATGCAACTGAACACAATCAAAGTCTAAAACCCATTTAATTAACCTAAAATACTTGTTTACTCCAGAACAAAAATAAACTGAACATAACCATGTAGGAACCCTAAAAACCAATACTCTAGAAGTAATGTCACTCAGAAAATGAGACAGGGCTTTGCAGAAGGAAAGCCTCTCCCTCAATAGTTGAGTGCAAGCACATTTATTATCCTTTGAGCTCAGTCTTTTCCCCTGTAAGACACAAAGAGTAATGCCTACATCACAGCTTCTAGTACAATGCCTGATGCACAATAACTGTAGACTACAAGACTTGTGTCAAAATTAAATAACATAATATATGCTATTTGGAAAATGTCTGGCATAGAGCAAGTACTCAGTACTTCGTTAACTAACTTCTGGTTAAACAAGGCAGGCTGAGCACACACACGGTTATATTCTACCCCTTCCAAAACTCCCCAGAATACCAGTTAATGAGTAAAACGGCAAAAATACAAAAGGACAAAGAGACCTGGAGGAGAAAGATGAATGGTAACTTATTTGGCAGATTGTAGAAACCTAAAGCTAAGTGCCAACAATGGGGAAGCTAAGAAAATACAAAGTCCTACCACACACTCAGGAAAGACTTGGTTATTGGAGTCACTAATGGCGATCAGGATAGAGAAGTAAGACTAAACACGGAACAGGTGGTCGAAAATCTTTTTAGGGGCGCCTGGGTGGCTCAGTCATCTAAGCGTCCGACTTCGGCTCAGGTCATGACCTCACAGTTTGTGTGTTCATGCCCTGCATGAAGCTGTCTGTGCTGACAGCTAGCTCAAAGCCTGTGTCTCCCTCTCTCTCTCTGCCCCCCCCAAACTAAACAAACATTAAAATTTTTTTTAAAAAGAAAGAAAATCTTGTTACAAAGTATTAGATGCCCTGATTCCATCAGCAATGTCAGGCAACTACCTTTTTCTCCCACAGTGAAACTGAATTCTCTAAATTTCTTGAGAAGGTATATCATGAAATGATGTTCTGGTCTTAGACATCAAGCAGAGCTTAGAACAGCAGAAGATGCTCTTCATTCTGATGAACACTCCTTTCCCTCACTTATGTTCTGATCACAGGCAGCCAGTCTGGTATCAGCCAGAGAGGAGACTGCAAGATTCATTTTTGGAGCTATTGGGCCAAAAGAAAAGACCTGTGGATATTGGCATCTGGGATCCCCCAACAAAATGGTTAATTACTCCAGAAATCACTCCATGGTAAAGAAGACTTATGACTTCAATCAAGATGGTCTGAAACCAGAAGGGTGCTTAATTCTGGGGCCCTAAAGGGATAATAATTCCCTTTTGAGAGTCAGAGAGCCCCAAAAGAATGAAGCAAGAGAGCACAAAACAGAATAGGCAAAGGACGCCTGGTGGCTCAGTCAGTTAAGCATCCAACTCCTGATTTTGGCTCAGGTCATGATCTCCCAGTTGTGAGATCATTTTCATAAAAAGATCTTTTTAATAAAAAGTTGTCCAATTCCCACAACTTCTAGGACAATAATTTATGGCACAATGGTTACGAAAAGGACTTGAAGTGGCTATAAACATACAATACCACAGGATGCCATTCATTAAAGATGCAGGAGGGGAATAAAAAAAGGAAAATAAGGGCAGGGATAAAAAACAAAGATAGAAATAAAGGTGACATAAAAGTACATTCCGTGAAGAGTAAACCCTTGATATGGAAGATCAACATAGATAGTGGGAGAGCACGCACTAAGCAGTGGAGCTAGAATTGGAACCAGATGTGTCCAATGTCAATGCTCTCTTTCCATTGTGCCAGTGAATTACTCAGAAAGATATTCCTTAGTTCCACAATAATGCCTAAAGTGAGTTCAAATCAGTAAGATACTTTTCTTTTTCCACTCACTAGATTCGGTAATTTCAGTAATAAATCACTTGAGAAAAAGTTATTATACGAAGATAGAAAATCTGAGAGGTTAGAAAGCAATCTCAGGACAAGTTCGGAGGAAAAAGGTTAAAAACCTTATAAAGTTTGGGGTCTGACCAAGGACCATGAGGGCAGGAGAGTACCTCATGAAAGTAGCTTCCAAAAATGGTAAAAAACAAACAAACAAACAAACAAACACACCTGAATGTGAGGGAGTGATACTGATTTTTTTCTACTAGGAATTTAGAAAGAATAGGAAGGCAATTGTAAATAAAAACTAGGCAGACAGGGGCACCTGGGTGGCCCAGTCAAGTGTCGGCCTCTTGATTTTGGCACAGCTCATGATCCCATGATCATGAGATCGAGTCCCGTATTGGGTTTCATGCTGGAGCTTGCTTAAAATTCTCTCTCGTGCGCGTTCTCTCTCGCTCTCAAATAAATAAATAAAATAAAGCAAAACAGAAGCAGGTAAACAAAGTGAAAAATGTGGTTGCCTGGAAGCTCCAGAAAAAAAGCAGTGAAAGAAAATGTTCTCACATACACAAAGGTGATGAATCTCTTAACTCCATTAGGCGAATACCTTCATAATATATATCAAATCCTCGCTAACATTGTATCCTTAACATCTTACAATTTTGTCACCTATATGTCAATAAAGCTCATAAAATTTAAGTGATACATTTTTTAAATCTTAGAAAAGAAATTGTATGAAAGTATCATTTTTAGGACTTGTAACTTAAAACTTTTTAAGACTGAGAATAAATCACAGATTTATGGTCTTCATTTAAAATACAGGGGTGCCTGGGTGGCTCAGTCGGTTAAGAGGCCAACTTCGGTCATGATCTCATGATCTGTGAGTTCAAGTCCCATGTCAGGCTCTGTGCTGACAACTCAGAGCCTGGAGCCTGCTTCAGAGATTGTGTCTCCCTCCCTCTCTGCTCCTCCCCTGCTCACACTCTGTCTTTCTCTCTCAAAAATAAATAAACATAAAAAAATTCTTTAATAAATAAAAAACAAAAGCGGGCCATATAAAAATATTCCATATTATTTCATGAAAGGCAGCTAAACTATTCAACCTTTGAAAAATTACTGCATTTACCGGTGGGAAGATCACTGGTTAATACAGCTCTGTGAAACTGAAAACAAATGCTTTTATATCCAGAGCTTTCTAAACTTTTTTTTCTTTACTCCACAATTAAAAGTTTATTTCTTTTAAGAAACTTATTGGGAGAATATCTTGGTTTTGGTCTGGTAAACTACATACTTTTAAATTCAAGAAAACATTCATCTTCTCCTTTTTAACCTACAGCACACTCCTAAATATTTTTAAGGAATCCAGTGAAACCAATTATTAATCTTAATAAGTCAGGCATGAAACACAAAATCTCCTACAGTCACTGACATATATGTCAGCATGGTTTGAACAGCAGGGATTAAGTGTGAATCTTGTACCTGGACCCTTAAGATTCAAGTGAGCTCCGCATGCAAAAATCTATGTCATCTGTTGCCACAGGACTTTAAAATTCTATACTAACTTGAAAGGTCAGTTTAATCTTAACACTGTGAAAAAGCCCTTAAATACAATGATGGATAAAACTTTAGGTCAATAAATTATTCTTTATGCAAAAAGAGAGAGAGAGAGAGAGACAAAGCATGAAAGAGCTTAGCCTCTGCTACCTTTAAGTCAAGTGATGCCAATAAAAACCAGTCCGTCACTTTAAGCAGAAATCCAAACCACAATCCTCATTGCAAGATCTACAAGTACAACACACCACCATTTCCAAGACAAGGTCTCTGGCATCTATTTGCCATGTTACCCAAAAAACCAGAAGGCCTAAACAGAGCACAATATAGTTGCAGCTGTATTAGTTGACTCTGGATGAGCAGACACTTTCCATTCCCTCTATAAAATATTCAGACTGGGCCAAGTGAACTTTAAGGTATATCTAAAGCTCTGTTCTTGCCCTTTCCTATTGAGCCAAGTTAACTGTGCTTCTTCACGAGTTTTTTTACACCAGTTGGTCTTGTTACGGTCATTAATTAAATTTGCAAAGACAAATGAAATGGTAATTAAAACAGAGTTGTTGCTTCCATAAAAACTAGGCTGAATGTTTTGGAAAGGTAAAGGCAAGTTTGCTTGATAAAAGTTGCTAAAAACCTTACTATCAATTTTATTTTTTTTTATTTTGTTAAATGTTTATTCATTTTTTGAGAGACAGAGCACAGGCGGGGGAGGGGCAGACAGAGAGGGAGACACACAATCCGAAGCAGGCTTCAGGCTCTGAGCTCTCAGCACAGAGCCCCACGCAGGGCTCAAACTCACTAACCGTGAGATCATGACCTGAACCGATGTCAGACGCTTAACCGACCCAACCACCCAGTGCCCCAAAACCTTATGATCAATTTAGAGGTGGTAAGCCAACTGTAAAAATCTAAAGAACTAATTATAAATAGCTAGGATTTAGCACTTAAGTTATAGCTTCATTTTACAATATGTATCATTGTTATGATTCACCTCTTTAACTCTCTCAGTTAACCAATCCCGGTAATAGGTCTTCTATTGTATCAGCATCTTGATCTGGGAATAATTTTGTTCAATCATACGGAGTTTTTCTGGTAGTCAAGGGTTGTCAATGTTTTTCCTTAAAATGAAAAAAAAAAATAGTCCTCCCTTCCCATGACTGTACTTAAGTTTAACACATCATTGATTACAAGATGGCAACAATTCTTTCTTCTGCTGTTATACAGAATAGACTGCCAATTAACCAGTGTACCATCAAGTAAAAGCAATCTCTCAATTGCAAAGATGTTAAAATTAAAACTATGCATTTTGGAATAGATAGTGACTGATTTGAAAATAATCACGTTTATTGTAAAAGAAATTTAAATACAGAAGAGTAAAAACCCACTTGAAATTCTATTCAGGGAGAGCACACTGTTAAACATGCATGTCCACATATACAAATAACCATGAGTAGGGGCACCTGGGTGGCTCAGTCAGTTAAGCATGTGGCTTTGGTTCAGGTCATGATCTCAGGGCTCATGAGTTCTATCCCTGCATCAGGCTCTGTACTGACAGCTCAGAGCCTGGAGCCTGCTTCAGATTCTGTCTTCCTCTCTCTCTGCCCCTCCCTTGCATGCACACTGTTTCTCTTTCTTTCTCAAATATAAATAAACATTAAAAAATTAAATAACCATGAATAATTCTCAAAGGGCTCATACTATCCATATTGTTCTATCCTTTGTTTTTGTCTTTGATACTGTAAAAATCATTTTAATACTTTAAAAAAGGTGTGATAATCTCACTTGTATACGCAGTGTTGCACATTTATCCAATATGTACTTTTTTTTTTAATGTTTACTTATTTCTGAAGGAGAGACACAGAACATGAGTGGAGGAGGAGGGGCAGAGAGCAAGGGAGACACAGAATCAGCACAAAGCTCGACGCAGGACTCAAATCTACAAACCATGAGATATGACCTGAGCCGAAGTCAGACGCTTAATCAACTGAGCCACCCAGGCGCCGCCCCAATATGTGATCTTTTTAAGTGTTAAAAATCAAACAGTCAAATCCTTGTTAGGAAAACATAAAATAACAGGACAAGAACATAGAAAATGAATTTATTTCTAAACCTGGAAAATAATTTCACTCCAAAATAATCCGAGATGAAAGAGGTCTTAGAGAAATCTAGTCCTGGTCCCTCATTTACAGCTAACAAACTGAGGTGAGGTCCTAAGAGGTTGCTCACCATTACACAAATAGTTAAGGACAGATAGGGGCCTGAAATTAAGTTATATTAAATCCCATCCCAGAAATCATGCTAGCTCTTTCAGCATTGATAGTCTCAAACATATGACATTGTGCTGTAATTTAAATCATACTGTGAAATATTCCATTCATCAGAGTCTTCAGTCAAGTATCAGACCTGTGGGTAAGATTCATTCTGTAGATCTTTGTGAATATGTGTGTATTGGTCATTGCTACTTTTTCATCAGCCCTACATTGCTTCCTCTTGGGAACTGCCCCTCTCTCACTCTATGGGATAATGATGGGGTTTTTATCTTCCCTGCCACGGGGTGGGCTAATGTCCCAGATATCAAAATGCCTCATTCTCCTGGACACAACAAGTGGTCCAACCCTGGCCTATTAGAGTTGTTAAAAGGGCATTATTTGGGCTTTGGGGAAAAAAAGGGTCGTTTCTTCTAGATCACTAGTTGGGTACATGATCAAAGCCTGTAGTTGCCAATAGCCATCTTTGCTTTCAGGTAATGACACCCAACGAAGAGGAAAACAGAATGCTATCCAAAACCTTTATCAATACTGATAGATAGTCTTCACCTGATTAAAGTGAGCACTAGGCTCAGAAGTCAGCAATTTATCATGCGACCTGGTATCAAACAATGAACTAGGTCAGCTGGGCTTTTTCCAAAAAAGGTTAATTACAAAACCAAAAAAATATATTGAACAGTTAAAATGAAGGACCATTAGCACTGGGCCCCTATGGGTAATGAAGTGACAGAACTGTGTAGAAGAAAACAAGCAGGAACAAGCAGATGTCATAAAGATGTCCCATGAGAGAGAGAGAGACAGCGAGCTGCATATCTCTATCACTGCTTAGATTTTTCAGTTTTCCAGGTCTAGATCCATATAAGATGTGGATGGTTGGTTTAGTTTGAAACATTTACTAAGCACCTTCAAATGTTTAATATATATGGTAGATTTGATTTATTATGGAAAAGTATCCACTTCCTTCTTGCCCCCTCCAAGGAAGGAGTATACTACCCTGCCCTTCGATTTTAGGCTTGGCCAACTCTCTTCCCTTGGACAATAGCAGGTTAGCAAGGGCTTAACATGTGTTCTGGTAGTTGGACTTAGTCTCTTATACCTCCGCTGTCACCATGAGAATATGTCAGCCAACTGGTCCAAGGATTAAAGCCAGTCTGCTGATCACAGCCTGTGTTAGTCAACTCCCAGGTGGCCCAAAATAAATGCTCACTATTGTATGCCATTTTGATGTTGTAGTTGTTTGTTACTCATTAATAGTTAAGTGATACAATACATTGAGGACTTGATACTATAGGCCACTTACAGCCCGTTCTCCCTTGGGCTTTCCACAACACTTAACATCTACTAAAAACTACCTAGCCAGGCACTGTGTGAGGTGCAGAGGATAGAGTAGGTAAAATGTCACCTTTTCTGAGGTAGAACTCCCATTCTAGTAAGTTACATGAACTCTTGATCAGATGATAAGATGATAATAAAATGATATGGTACGGGGTTCATTGGTGGAGTGAGCTGCAGGTCTAACTCAGCCCAGAGTAGTCAGGAGACACTTCACAGAAGATGTTAAAATGTAGTCGAGTAAGAAAGAAGATAAAAATGCACATGTGTACCAAAACATTAAATGTCCAAGTATGCCGGGAGTTCAAATGGTAGCCATAGCTGAAGCTTGTCTTGATCTGATATAGACAGCAATTCAGAATGAACCTATGTGCTGGTCAACCGAGTTTTTACTGTACTAAGAATCAATGAAATTATCACAATGAGATTTGACTGATTATTTTCAGGCCCTAATTTACTACTGGGATAATGCAACTTTAACTGATATTTTATTTCACTGTAGAAAGCTCCTATGAGAATGATTTATGAATGATGCATTTATTATCCTACAATTTTGTAATATTAATAACAAAACCAGGTCATTAATGCTTTGTATAGACTTTCAAAACATCAGCAAAGAAATGATCTCTGAGTTAGGTCATGACATTATATGAAAAGGTGACTAGAGACACCTGCAAACAATCTCAAGTAAAGTGGCCAAAGCTGGGAAATGGTTCTCAAAATACAACAGTAAGAAACAGAAAATCTCCTCGAGTCAAGTTTTCAGGAGAAAACCTCAGGCAGAGTCATTTACAGTGGTGTGCAAAGCAATAAACACATCTTGCTTCAAGCAGTTTGGAAAGAGGGTCGGAGGTGTCAAATCAGAAATGTATCAAACCTGCGTACAACCCAAGTTACGACAACAGCAGCAACTCTGAGGTACTAGAAAATCACCGCCGTTAAACAAGCCAACACACCCGAACTAGTCTTGCTGATCACTTCAAACTACAAGATCAACGTGAAACTTTCACACGCCTGCAAAGGACAGAGGCAGCTCTTCTGGACACACCCTCCACTCGCCGCTGTACCGACAGCGCGGGCAACTTCACAGTTCAACACAGGCAACCACGCTGATCTCCGAGGAAGGGGCCAAACTCTGAATCAGACTGAGGCCGGGAGATAAGAATCAAGGAGGAAGAAACCTGGGGAAAGAAGTAAAACAGAAGCAAGAAACAAGAGCAGCATAGGATGGGGAGCGGCGGTCCCACCAATTGGATTGGTGAGCAAAGAGGAGTCCCAGAGATGCAAACAATTGTCCAAAAGAAGATCTTTTACTTCCATCTGAGTTTCCCAGGAACTGAATGTTGGCTACCCCCTCCCTGCCCCACCCAACCCAATTCTTCCCTTTTGGTGGGACCCTTAGTTGAAGCAAGGGGGCGCTTCTCACGTGGCTCCGGGCAAAACTACGAGCGAACTCCCAGAGCTGCCAAAAGGAGAGACTCTCAACCGGTCGCTCGCTGCGTACCTGGGAGGGAAGTGGCCAGAGGCAAAGGTAAGGCAAGTGGGCTTTCTCTTACCTGCCGCAGAAGCTTCCACCGGGCAGCCGCCAAGGGCTCCGACACTGGAAGCCTCTGAGAGGAGCCTCCGCTTGCTGGGCCCTCGTCTGCAGCGCACTCAGCCTCGCGGGCCTGGGTATCGGCGACTGGCGACTCCATCCCGTGGAACCCGCCTGTACCCCGCGCTGTCGCGGCCACAACTCTCCCCTGCCAGGACCTGTCTACTTGTTCCCAGCCAGGACCTGTGAGCTGGACCTCCCTCCGACCGCCCCAGAGCCCGCGCCCTCCCCGAATTCCGCATTTCCGGTATTCGCGTCTCCTTGGCAACCGGGGCAGCGCGGCCAGCGTCATTGCACCATTTTGCCGGTGGCCATCTTTAGTGAGGGCAGACCGAAAGGCATGAGAACGGTGGCAGAATTAGTGGGACGCTGGCTCCTCTTTTCCGCCGGTCCCCTGCCTCATCTAGAGCCCAGAAGACTAGCAAAGAACCAAAAGGCTTAGAACTTTGAGACTTAAAAAAAAAACAGGAAACGGAGAAGGCATTCGTGACCACAATAAAAATGGCGAAATCTGCTTAGTGCTGCTGTTTGACTGGGGTTACGTAGACCGGCGTGCTGCAAACCAGCTCTGGGCGGCTCTGGATTGGCTGTCGTTCTGCGGGCTGCGGAACGCAGACTTCGGCTGGACGCGGCTGCGGTGTCACCTGTGCTCCTTCCTGAAAGGTTCTGGTTCTCAGACTTGCCGTCCTTCGTTTCGGTGTGCAGATCCCGGCCGACTGACCTTCAACTTGCGTACGTACAGAAGACATAGTGGTTTGTGGGAGGGGTTCCCTCCTTCCTTCCCTCACCCAGCCGCCCCTCAGTCCCCTGGTCTTCGCATTTTGCTTGGCGTCCCTTCTCCGCGTGGCACATACTGCCACCACCCCTGACCTCTCATTCACGCCGTCTCATCCCTGGGGTGGAGAGATGCGCAGGGAAAACGAGTAGGTCGTCCCGGAACACTCCTTCATCTCCCCCACCTCATCCCTAGCTTTGCATATTGTCTTATCCCTGCGGATGAAAGATGGACGAACTGAGGCTTCTGGCATGGATGTAATCACTTAGGGCCTTATAGTCCCGTTATGGGACCTTGGTGGGCGGAATGGTGGGGGTGGTTAGTGTTGGCTGCAGATCTCTTGTTCCCACTCGCCCGTTATTTTGCTGCGACACAGGGAGAGATTACGGGGGGAGGAGGCGTCGTAGCGGATCAGATCTGTAGTAAATCTGACGCAGCAGTGTACCTTTGATACCGAGGGGCGTTTTGTGGAAGACTGCCATGACGACATTCAACAGTGCGCAAGAAACTTAGATTTTTCATGTAATGATAGGTGCCAGCGTCTGTTGAGTGCACACTACGTGCCAGGCACTGTACTAAGATCGTACCATAAATTGTGTAATTTTATTCTTAACGACTCCATAAGGTGTCATCATCTCAGTTTTGCAGATGAAGAAACTGAGGCACACGTGGTGAGTGCAGGAGGACCTGAACCCAGGTGTCTCTTAACTACTTAAGAGCCTTTGATGGTTTAATAAGAACCATCGATTCAGCAGAAACCAGAGGTGGCGTCACATTATATTCGTCCATCCTGAAGTGATGTGCTTTGTTTTAACTAAAGGGCTAAACACCTTTTAAAGGTGAAGTCCAGTCATTGTTACGTCCAACATTTGGAGCCGAAGCAGATGGAACTTTTTGCTTGACTCCAGGCCACTTGCTAAAACCTCCCAGAGCCACAGTTTGGTCACCTGTGAGACCAGCATTACAACGGCTATTCTTATCAGGTCCTTATGAAATTTAAATTCGACAAAGTACATAAAAGTGCCTGGCATGTAGCAAACACTCAACGCTCCTCTACCTTTATTAAGTAATTAGGCTTTTCCTAATATACACACCAGAGGTCTGTTCTGAATTATGTAAGATCAAAGCCATTTTGCCTTTTCATACCCTCAAGAGTTCTGGAGATGCCCCCATTAAGTCCATGTATTTGTTTGCAAATTTTTATTTTATTTTATTTGTTTTTGTTTTGTTATTGTTTTTTAGTTTGCCTCATGTGTACGAGAATCAGTGCTGCGTAGTTTGAGCCTGATAGGATTGCCTTTACAAATGAGACATTTAAGTCACGCCTGCCGAGAGGTGTCATTTGAATGAAACTTTAACTTATACAAGTTTTCAGGTATTTTTAACCTGAGTTATCAGCTGTCTGCAGTTATTCATAACCTGAGGGGTGGATGGCCCTGAAGGGGTGGGATAAGAACTGCGAATCTTAGATATTCTGAGAACCCACTCCTGTGAAATCTTGTGCTGACAGCCCCAAAGGGATCATAAACTGGGGGCTCTGATATCATGCAGCAGAAGAGCAAACTATTTCTCCAGGCTTTGAAGTATAGTATTCCTCGCCTTGGGAAATGCATGCAGAAACAACACTTGAGTCACTGTAACTTCGTTGATCATTATTACGATAGAATAAAATTGAAAAATTATCACCTACCCAAGTGTCTGCAGAATAAACCCACGATATCAGAGTTAGCAAGAAACGTCCCAAGTCGGAGCTTCTCATGTAAGGTATGGACTTTTTAAATTAACCTATTTATAGGTCATTAAGATAAATTTTAGCTTACAAATAAAGAATGGGTAGGATATCACTTAACGAATTTTCTCAGTAATTTTAGTTTGATTTTTAAAATGGTAAGCCTCAGTTGTGTACATAGCTCAATATAAGTGTAAAAGAACATATCCATTTGTAGAGCTGTAGTGTAATATATAAAGATGTGTACTGATGAAAAATGGTTCACCTTAGGAAATCCTTATGCCTGACAGTGGATTTCAGAGTATAATTCACCTTCCTGAAATGCCTAGAATACCATAATAGCTTTTAAGTAAATCTAATAATCTACTGATTGCTTTATGAATCCCAAATTTGTAAGCTTCAGTAACTCTGTGTAATTGTGTATTCTTTGTAAACAAACAAAAGAAAAAATAAAGACTTGGATTTTTGGCCACTTGGGTCCTTCAGGAAGATGCTCTCAGACTATTGTACTTTCGCCAGACCCCCACCTTGAGGACCTGATAGCCCTTGTAGGGAGAGTCTCCCCACATTCTAATTTGCCTGGGACAGTCCCCATCTACACCCTATCTGTTTTGGCTACTTCGTTTTTTACTGTGGTAAAATGTGTAGGACATAAAATTTGCCGTTTTAACCACTTTTAAGTGTATAATTCAGTGGCATTAATTACACTCACAATGTTGGACAGGGATCACCACTATTTCCAAAACCCTGTCATCACCCAAAAGAAATGTACCCTTAAAACTATAACTCACCACTGCCTCCTTTTCCAAGACTCTGGTCACCTTTAATCTACTTTCTGTCTCTGGGAATTTGCCTATTTTAGATAAGTCATGTTAAGTGTTGTAGAATATATTGGGATTTCATCCTCTTCATGGCTGAATAATGTTCCATTGTGTATTTATATACCATATTATCCATCCATCTGTCAATAGACACTTGAGTGGCTTCTCTTTTTAGAAATGATTTCCTTTCATCTTTTACTCAATTTACTCAATTACTTAATGTTTGCTGTTCTTAATTCATGCTTGTGGGTTCTTGTGTGTGTTTTGGTATTTTGTCTGTTTTTTGTTTGGTTTTGCTTTTATTTTTTTTTTCTGTAGTTCCTACACTTTTTACTCTTTACGTCTTAGTCTTTCGAATTTTTTTATAGTGTCTTGGCTTAGTTTAGCATGTTGCATCTTTCTTTACTCAGAAATTCTTTATGCCTTTTATTTCATTATTTTGTGTCTGTGTGTGTAGCTTTATTCTACTTAAGAAAGATAAACTTTTCAACTTTACCTGGTGGAAAAATGTTGGGCCTAGACAACATCTTATTTTACATTTTGTTTAGAACACTTTGTCATCTAGTACTCTTGAGGCTTAGTTTATAAATAGTAGGCAGGAATTACCGCCGAAGTGACAGCTGAGATGAGCTCACACCCTGAACAGGAGGTTGACTATTTTTTCCCTCCATCTGTCCCCAAGGCAACTTTTCAATTCTCTTTCATTGATTCCTGTCATCTAAAAACTTTAACCTGACTTGGGGACTCCAAGAAAAGTTCTTCTAGTAACTCTTCAACTGAAAAACTGGTCCTGCTTTCGCATGTCCTACATCAACCATTTCTTCTCTGAGAAGTGGGGAGGTCTGAAAACTGCTGTCTTGTGTGATCACTGGGCCCTGGGAAAGCTGTGCGGAGACCTACAAACAAGAATGCCCATTTTCTTCTTTCAGCACGCTTCCCCCTCGGTTCCAACTGCTTTCACTCCTCCAGGGGCAGTAAAGTCAAAAAGAGTTGTTGGTGCCTGTAGGCAAATTAAAATATGTATCCCCTTAAGGTAAAGACCTATTTAAGTTAACTGAAGAAGAAGAGGGGCAGCAGATGCAATAGAAACGCCAGGGGTCTGTCCGTGACTGGTGTGTCTGTGAACTAGTCAGGATTCTCATCTTCCCAACTGGAAAAAGAAAGGGAGTTTCAAGGTAGGAGTCTCTAAAAGTCCTCCAGTGCTGTAGTTTCATGATTCTGTACCTCTTCCTTGTTAACCTTAGCAAAAATTATCCCCTGTACATTTGAGAGTCTTTAGTACCAACCCTCTTCTGCAGGATAGCTGTGTATCAGAAGTCCCTGGGAGCTTTTTAGAAATACATATTCCTGGATCTTACCCCGCAGCTGCTGGAGCAAAACCTCTGTGGCTGAGGTCTTATTCTTCTCCTCTTCTTCCTCCTCCCCCCCCCCCTTTTTTTTTAAGCTTCTCAGGTAATTCTGAAATTCCCAGCCTGCCACTGACAGCAGACTTGCATTTAGGATCTAGAGATGCTTGGTTACCAAGTGTTACTGATCTAAACTTAATTGAATTCATTCAGTTCTGAAGTTCTCACTGGCAAGTACCTGAGCTTTTTTTTTTTTTTTTTTTTAATTTTTGAGAGTGCACAAGTGGGGGAAGGAAAGAGGGAGAGGGACAGAGGATCTGAAGTGGGTTCTGCTCTGGGAGCAGAGAGCCTGATGTGGGGCTTGAGCACACAAACCATGAGATCATGACCTCAGCCAAAGTTGAACCCTCAACTAACTGAACCACCCAGTTGCCCTTAGCTTTCCATTCACCAGTACCAGAAGGCAGGGTGAGCTTACTCCATTTTACACCTCCACCAGCTAGTAATAGAAAAAGAGTAGCATCAGACCAGATACCACATATCTTTATCTTCTACAGCATTCTGCTCTGCCTACAAAATTAAGTCCTTTGATCATGCAGAGTTGAACAAGATACAAGAAGAAAACCAAATAAGAGAAGGGAACATACTGAATCCTTTGGCTAAACATGTTGGCTATTCCTACAATACAGATTATAGCAGGTCCTGCAGTAGTTCCAAGATCAGTTAATTTGGCAGATGGGTATCTCCCTCACTAGCACCCCTGGCCGGTGACTTGTAGGCATTACCGACGGGTTTGAAACATCATCAGGAAAGAAGCAGAAAGGGAATATTTGAAAGCAAAACTCAGGAAAGCAAGAAAAGAAAGTGAACGGTGTAGTCTCACCATTGTTTTGTAGCAGCTCAGAGTGAGATTGCCTGTACAGCTTCATATTTTTTCCATAGTCCATTCCTTATGCCGCTGCAGTATGGCTCCTATTCCTCCTTTAATATCTCAGTCAGTGTCACTAGTGATGGAGCATAATTCAGCCCTTCTGTTTCCTCCTCTTACAGGCTGTCTCAGTAAATTTGATACACTTGACCATCCCTTCTTTTTTTTTTTAATTTTTTTAATGTTTTTTTAATTTATTTCTGAGAGAAAGAGAGTGTGAGTGGGGGAGGGTCAGAGAGAGAGGGAAGTACAGAATCCAAAACAGGTTCCAGGCTCTGAGCTAGCTGTCAGCACGTGGGGCATGAACCCACGAACCTTGAGATCATGACCTGAGCCCAAGTTAGACGCTTAACTGACTATGCCACTCAAGCACCCCTTGACCATCCCTTCTTGAAAGACTCTTCTGTGTTTGGCTCTTGACTCCATGTTTTCCTGGTTTTCTTCCTACCTTACAAACCTAACTTCAGTCTCCTTTTCTAACTTTTCTTTCAGATGACCTCTACATTTTGGAGTTTCTCAGGGCTTAGTCCTGCCCCTTTTTTCTCTCTCTAATTTCTTCTTTAAGCAATCTTATCCATGCCTATGGATTTAAGTACTGTAGCAATTATTCATCCCAGACTCCTCTCTGCTACACAGTATTTCGAGGCCCACCTAACACTTGCCAGTTGAACATCTTGCAACAAGCTTTCCACAGTTGAACTTCCCCAACTCAATTCTACTTCTTCTCATTGCTGTATACTTAGTGGTTCACAACTGCAAACACAGGAAAACATTTTTTATTCCTCCCGTCCCTGTACCTGCCGTCACATCAGGTAATACCCCAAACTAACTTCATGATATTTAATGTATCTCAATAGCACTGTTATAAGGCTGTTATTTCCTTAATTATTTTAGCTTAATCAGCTTCACTTATTCCAAGGAATACATTTAGTAAATGACCAACTTGATGTGCCAGTTATATTCTTTTTAATAAAGTGTTCCCATATCCCAAATCCTGTGTGCCATCATGTTGACATGCTTTCAGAAACACTGCACTAACCTCCAAAATATATATTGCATCTGTCTCTTTTTTTTCTGTCTGTACCATTACCCGTTTAGTCATCTTTCACCTGGACTACTAGAAAAGCCACCTAAACAGGCTCCTTATTTGCCCTCTTCTTCCCTTCCAACCCATTTTCCATACAACTGGAAAAATGATCTTAAAATATAAATTAAATGATGTCCATCCCCAACTTAAAATCCTCCCAGAATTTCTTACTACATAAAGACAAAATGCACTTTTCTAATCATGTCCCCCGAGGCCCTGTAGCACCTAGCCCTGTCCTGTTTCATGCCACTTTGCTCCCCATCCACCTTGGTAAAGCCACAGTGATCATCTCCCAAATCAAAGAATCCAGCTCTTTCTCATCCATTTAGGGCCTGTACATACTATTCTCTTTAGGCCATTTACTTCTCCACGTCTAGTTTCTTGTCCTATTTCAGCTCTTGGTTAAATGGTACTTCCTAAGAAAGTACATTTCTGATTATGGTGACCAAAGAAACTCTTCCTCACTTCGTTATTTTCTACCTTAGCCTTGTTTTCTTCCTGCCACTTGACTATAATTATTTTTTTATTCATCATTTTCCAGTGAAAATGTCTTCAGTTAAGAAAATATTTTGTCTTCCTAACTGACATGTAAAATTCATGAGGCGATTGGGTAGCTCAGTTAGTTAAGCCTTATTTTAGCTCAGGTCGTGATCTCATGGTCATGAGATTGAGCCCTGCTTCTGCCCCCAGCATGAATCCTGCTTGGGATTCTTTCTGTCCCTCCCTGGCTTGCACGTGCATGCTTGCTCACTCTCAAATAAATAAACTTTAAAAAGTAAATAAAATGTAACATTCATGGGGGATGAGGGGAGGGGCCCATTCCTGTCTTGTTCAACATCATTTCCCGTTGTCTGAAACATTGCATAACATAGTAATATTGTTAAATGAATGCCTCTCTCCATAAATATGGGGGCGCCTGGGTGGCTTAGTCGGTTAAGCGTCCGACTTTCGCTTAGGTCATGATCTCACAGATCGTGGGTTGGAGCCCCGCGTCGGGCTCTGTGCTGACTGCCAGTTCAGAGCCTGGAGCCTGTTTCAGTCTGTGACTCCCTCTCTCTCTGACCCTCCCCTGCTCACGCTGTCTCTCTCTCTCCTAGAAATAAATAAAAAAAACATTAAAAAAAAAAAATATGGGCCTACATCAGTTTTATAGAATGCCATTCCGTTGATTGCAATATAATTATTGACCCCAAGTCCTAAAAGGATCGAGCTACACAAAAAAAGAAATGACTCAGATGAAGTTAAGGTTCTGCCAGACAGAGGGAGCAGCATGTGTAAAAGCTTCAAATCTAGAGAGGGTGTCAGTGCAAGTAATGTAGCCAAAATGGTCAAAAACGAACCAAAAGAAGTAAACGGGCCAGAACATGTACAGGCAATTTTGTAAATCTAAGTTTGAACTACATCCTAAAAGTAATAGAAAGCCATTGAAAATCAGGTGCAGTCAGATTAGCATTTTCGAAGAATCGCGCTGACAGAACTGCAGAAAGAAAATTGACTGGAGGTAAGAGGCCTTGTCAGGAACTCAGACACATGCAGATGAGAGTCTAAACCAAGGCCATAGCCATGAAAATGGAGAGAAGTAGATTTGAGGGAAGATTAAAGAGCTAGAATCACTCGAGCTTCATCATTATTAGGGCGATTACATTTTACTGGGGGCATCTTCATGGGGGAATAGAGAATATAGGTTAATAATCCCTCTTCTGTTTGGATCCTAAAATTCAAAAGCCTCTTACAAAAGTTGTTTTAACTCCATCCCCATCCCCCGAAACTGACACAAAACTATTATAGTTTATATCCCAGTTAATAGATGTTTTGCTCCAAAATCATCTGTGTTTCATTACAAGATAGTGTCTCCCCCCACTTACTGGGATAGGCACCATGTTAACTTTGCAAAATGATTAAATTCCAAAGCACATCTAGGCATCATTATGTTTCAGATGGACTTATGTCATAGTCACAAGTATACTCTGTTACTTAGATCTTAAGGGTGAAGACAGAGAAGGAATAAATATAATTTACTGCCAAAGTGGAGATTCCTATAGACAGTTGGGTATCTGAGTCTGGAATTGGGGAAGAGTTATCCATACATAGGTACTGAGTTTAGGCCATAAAAACCATACTTATCTGTACTATTATTATGTCATTTTGAACTTCCTTATTAGACTGTGACATCCGTTTGGACAAGAATTTTAGAATGTACGTCTTTATATGTCCAGCACATAGCATAATGATATCGTCATAGTGGATAAGCAGTAAATGTTTCTGGAATAAATTAATAGGTGGATGAATAAATTTTTTATTTTCATGTAACCATAAATTTTACTACTGGAAGAAAGACCCCAGAAATCATCCACTGTGAGCCCATTCTATGATCTGTTTTAAATTCATTTTTATATATGGTGTGAGGGGTAGGGGTCCGCCTTCATTCTTTTGTTTGTAGATAGATATCCACTTATCCCTGCACCATTTGTTGAAAAGACTATTCTTTTCCATTGAATTATGTTCACACCCTTTGTCAGAATCAATTGACCATAAATGTAAAGGTTTATCTCTGAAACTCTCAGTTCTAGCCTATTGATCTGTATGTCTGTCGTGATGCCAATACCACACTCTCTTGATTGTGAGAACCTTGTAGTAAGTTTTGAAATCAGGAAGTGTGTGAGTTCTTTCTTTACAGATGGAAAAACTGGAACCACAGAGCCATAGGTTAAGTAAAAAACATTAGCAGTCAGAACTAGACATCAGGTAACCTGATTCCCAATACCTTTTTTTAATACCTTTTATTATAAATTACTACAAATATTTACATACAGAGCCACAATACCATAACAAATATATACTCACTACTCAAGTGTGACTTTTCTTTTTTCTTTTTTTTAATTAATGTTTTTTTATTTATTTTTGAGAGTCAGAGAGAGACCGCGAGAGCAGGGGAGGGTCAGAGAGAGAGAGACACACACACAGAATCTGAAGACAGGCTCCAGGCTCTGAGCTAGCGTCAGCACAGAGCCTGATGTGGGGCTCAAACCCATGAACCGTGAGATCATGACCTGAGCTGAAGTTGGATGCTTAACCGACTGAGCCACCCAGGCGCACTTCAAATGTGACTTTTCTTAACTAGGAAAAATAACATACATTTGAAGACTCCTGTGTACCTCCCAGATCACATTTCCCAACCTCCCCAGTGGTGATCATTGTCCTTAATCTATCTTTCCATGTGTGTTTTTGTATAAATTGACATATATAGTGTTTTGCATGTTTTAAAACTATATACTTAAAATTGTATAACTTGCTTTTTTGTACAACTTCTGATTTTGAGATTCTACATTAATATGTATATTGCTGGTTCACTTCCTGCAACTACTATGTAGTACCCATTGTGTGATATACCACAATTAGTCCATTTCCTTTGGACAAGCATATAGATTATATACAATTTCCAGACTTACAGAGCAAGTCTGCAAAGCACAATCTTATGTGTATCTCCTTATTCATATTCATATTCCATATTCATATCCGTATTCTTATCCATATTCATATGTGCTAGACTGTCTCTAGAATCTTATAACTAAAATTAAAATTCCTGATTATAGGGAGGGCACCTGAGTGGGTTAGTTGGTTAGCATCCGACTCTTGGTTTTGGCTCTGGTCATGAGCTCATGGTTTCGTGAATTCAAGCCCCATGTTGGGCTCTGCACTTGCAGTGCAGAGCCTACTTGGAATCCTCTCTCTCCCCCTCTCTCTCTGTCTCTTCCCTAGTCACACTGTCTCTGTCATTCTCAAAATAAGTAAACTTAAAAATAAAAGAATTCATGATTATACTCACTTGCTAATGTTTATCAAATTAATAAAACTATCTTACAGACAAACTAAGAATATGAGAGTTCTATCTGTATCTCAAATAACACTTGATATTATCAGACCTTTTTTTTGTCTTCCAACAGATAAATTTGTCAGTATGTCAAGTGTGTCATTAATATTCAATGTCCTGATTAGTGATGAAGTTGAGCATTTTTTTCTGTGTTCATCAACCTGTTTGGTTTTGTCTTCTTGAATTGCACATTCATATCCTTTAACCATTTTTCCTATTGAGTTTTCTTTTTCTTACTGATTCACAAGAGGTGTTTACATGTCCTTCGTCTTTTGTGTGCTGTAGATATCTTTTCTGTATTTGTGCTGTGTGTTTTCACTTTATGATGTCTTGTTTAAATGGGTTTTCTAATTTTTATGTTTTATGCTTTGTTTCATTTCACTCAGCAATTATTTGTTGAACCCCAACTCTACACCATTCTAGCAATTAGGTATATAGCAGTGATCAAAGGAAACAAAAATCCCTGCCTTCATGAAGTTTACCATTCTAGTTGAGAGAAGAATGTAGTATATGAATAAAATATAAAGTATGTCAAAGGCAGTAGGTACAGTGCAACATAAATGGGGAAAGAATGAATAGGTCACATTGAGATAGGGAGGGTGGTTATTTAATAGGAGGGTCAGGGAAGGCCCAACCCAGAAGGTACCATTTGAGAAATAGCTTGAAGGAGGTATTTGAGCATAGGGCATGGCAAGTTCCAAGAAACAGAGTTGGGAGCAAGCCAGTCATGTTCAAGCAATATCAAAGAGGCCAGGATGGCTCAGAGCAAGTGGGTGTGGGAGGAATATAGTAGTAGATGGGGTCAGCAAGGTAGTGGAACAAATCCTGTAGGACCTTATAGACCATTGCAGGGATTTTCCCTTTTCTTCTTGAGTGAGATGGAAACCTGTTGGAGGGCTTCGAGTAAAGAAATGATATGATTGAACTTTAGGCTCATGCCAGCTCCTTTGTTGAAAATAGCTTATGGAAGACAGGAGCAGAAGCAGAGAGCATTTAGGCTTTTGCAGTAATCCAAAGGAGAGAGGATAACAGTACCACCAGAGTAGTGCCAGTACAAGACTACGAAGTGGTCGGATTCTAGATGTGTCTTGAAAGTTGAATCGAAAGGATTTGCAGATCACTTGGTTGCATCAAGAGAAAAAGAGAAGACTATGGTTTTAAGCTTGAGCAACTGGAAGAACAGAATTGTCATTTATCAGGATGGGAGTCATTGGAGAACAAGAGTTTTGTGGGAGAGAGGATACATGGGGAGACTGGAGGTTCGGGGTTGGATGTCTTTGACATACCTATTAGTCATCCAAAGTAGAAATGTTGAATAGTCAGTTGGATATAGAAGTTCAACTTATGCAGGGGAAAAGTTCAGGCTAGAGATGTAATTTGGGAGTCCTCAGCATATAAATAGCATTGAAGGTCATAAGACTGGATGAGATCATCAAGGGAATTCTTGCAGACTATAGATGAGGAAATGGTCCAGGATATGCTGATGTTAAGAAGCCAGGGAGCAGGAACCCACTAAAGAGACTGAGAAGGGCCAGTGAAATAGGACAACAATGAGAATGAGGTGGCCTGGAAGTCAGGAGAAGAAAAGTGTTTTCAGGAGGAGGAAGTGATCAACTGTGTCATGATGCTTATAGGTTAAGTAACATGAATACCTAGAATAACCATTGTATTTTGCAGTGCTGTGGCCATCAGTGATCTTAACAAGAGGGTCAGTGGAATGAGTAGGGCAAGAAAAGGGAGGAAAGGAATTGGAAGTAGGGGCCATAGGGAACTATTACTTCCCTTCATTTAACCATCGCTTTTGAACAACCAGATAGCAAATATAACTAGATATTTTAAGTATAATTAAGGTTATTGAGAAGTGTTTCACAGATGCTAAATAAGATGCGAACTAATACAAATGCACTTGAGGTATGTTACTTACAGATTTTGTATGGTCCAGTGTAAAACAACAGAGACTGTTTATCAAGTCTAAGAAGTCCCTAATTTCTCTAAATTCTCCGTTCCTAATTAAGGTTTTATCATTTTTTAAAGTGCCTTGATGATTTTCTATTTTTTTCTGCATTAATTGAAATGGCCCTAAGATTTATCTCCTTTATTTGTGTTAGATTACGTTAATAGATTTTTTTAACATTGAACCATCCTTTAATTCTTAAGATATATCCTACTTGGTCACAGAGGATTTTATTATTACTGTTACTATTTTTTGTTTTGTACTTTATAAAAATACACTGATTCATTATATATTTGGGTTTTTTAGTCTATATTATACGATAAATTGACTTTTAATTGTCTTTCATTGTCATTGTCCAGTTTTGGTGTCAAGGTTATATTTCCCTGATAAGTAGTTTTAGATAGTTGACATTGTTTTCTTAGTTAGCATATGAGAAGATCATCAGTTCCTTGAAGATTTAAGAAAGCAACCTTTGACAGCATCTGGATTTGGTATCTCTTTTAAGAAGAGGACACTTAATTACTAGTTTAATTTCTTTGATAGCTGTTGGCTTATAGAGCTCTTCCTTTTTTTTACTCTGTTTTGGTAATTCATTTATTTTCTGGAAAATTATTCATTTTATCTATGTTTTCGAATGTATAGGCACAAAGAACTTTATTGTAACTTTTTAAAATCTGTATTACATCTGTAGTTATAGCACCTTTTTAATTTCTAATTGTCTTTTGAAAAGAACTGACTTTTTATTGATCTTCTCTAGTTTCTTTACCAACTTCATTGAAACCACTTTATTTTGTTTCTTCTACTTCCTGAAGGTTTACTTTCTGTCTTGTTAAGTTGAAATGCTTCATATTGCATTTCACAGGACCTATAATGTCCTACTATTATGATGCTAAGCTTGATAATTTTGGTTCAAGTAATAATTGCTAGTTCTCTGTACGTAAAGGGGCCTTATTCCCTTTGCAGTTACTAAGTAATCAGTAGGGTAGTCCTTCAGTACTGTTACCCAATATCATTTCACTTAATATGTTTAACAACTATTGATGATCTTTACCCTGATCAGTTGTTTCACTGGAGTTGCTAATGATTTTCTTATTTCTGTAATTTTACATTTATCAGCTGATATTATTCTGTAAAGCAGAGTTTTCTTTTTAGTTGAATTCTCTTTTCTTACCTTTATTTGGTGTGTTTGGAGAGGTTTCCTGTTTGTTTTGGCTTGTTTTCAACTTACTATGAATTTTTATATTTTTCAGGGGGAATATCAGTTTTAACCATTATTCTTTTTGATACTCATATTGTCCCAAATGTAGGAACCTGTAACAGACAGGCTCCATTAATGCATCTCCATTAATCTTGGGCATGTCCTTGCTTTTTGACAAGCCTTCTTTTTACTCTCTTGCCCTAGACTTGGAATTAGCCATTTATTAATGGTACCATTTTGACTAAAAGCTGTCCAGTAGTTTTCTACTGTGTGATTTTTTTCGGTCTTTAGAATTCAGCATCTTTTGCCATAATGAAGTTCACATATTCCATCCTCCTGTTTCATAAGTTTCATTATTAAAATGGTTTTATGGTAGGCCACCTGGAAGGTGAAAAAGAGTGCCTTTTCCAACTAACGGAGTCTTTGTTGATACTGTACATGTAACCTTAAAATTTTAAGTTAAAGCTATCCTCACCTCAGCTCCATTAGGTAGTATAGGCCCTTCAAACGAGTAGACTATTAACATATTAGGATACTTGGCTATATATAATGGGTTTAGCTTGTGACCTAATGATAATGCTAAGCGACATTGAAATGAAAGCTTAAAACACCTATTGGGTATTGTTGAGACAGAACTAAAACCAAAAACAGCTTGGAATACTTTAGGAATATTATATAAAACCTCAGTTTTTTCTGGGAGTAATTCCTTTTGAGGAATTATTTACAAAGCTTTGAATTTTACTTCCAAGTTAAGGCATTTAAAAATCCTATTGCTTTCAGGGTTATTTTGGTTCAGATAAGCTTGGTTTATTTGGATTTTTGACACAGAAAAAGGTTAATCAAGAATAAAATAAATTTGGGGGCACCTGGGTGGTTTAGTCGGTTAAGCGTCTGACTTTCGCTTAGGTCATGATCTTGCGGTTCGTGGGTTCGAGTCCCACATCGGGCTCTGTGCTGACTGCCAGCTCAGAGCCTGGAGCCTGTTTTAGAGTCTGTAACTCCCTCTTTCTCTGACCCTCCCCTGCTCATGCTGTCTCTCTCTTTTTCTCTCTCCTAGAAATTAAAAAAAAAAAAGAATAAAATAAATTTGACCAAGAGAACAGGTATTATTCCCAGTTCTGTTGCCTTTAGCCCTGTGTTGGCCATGGCTCTATAAGAATGGGTATTAAGAAGAAAAAGAATGGTTATTTAAAAGGAGCAGGGCCCAGCTCCCTGATGCAGAATGTGCTAAAAAGTGCAAGATAGAAAGAGCTACTGGTCATAGCTATCCTAACTCTACTTCATGGCCACTCTACTTCAATAGTTCCGATAAAATTACAGAATAAGCAATATACCTGGAAATGAAAAAACAGTTCCAATAGCTAAGTTATAGTTTCAAGATAGATTTCTAATGATCTTCTGATTTTTGTTTTGAGTGACAGTAGGAAATTATTAATACAAGTAATTTACCTCACTAAAGATCAACTCTAGATTTTGTGTAAACACTAAAAAATAAATGAAAAACCTAAGAGTCTCCAGTATTTGGATGTCAAATAATTACTAAAGCATACTAAATATACAGTTGAAGTAGAGAACGAATGACTTAGACTACCATAACAATTGTCCCTAATTGGAATCTAATCCAGATCATAGAGCATCTCAAAAAGTCCAAAGGAAAAACTTTGAAAATGATCATTTTTCCAGCAATTTGTTTTGGTGATCTATCCGTTTTATTCTTGTGTTTGAGATTATAAACTTTTTGTGATATAAACTGTATTTATAGCTTACATTCTCTACAGTGTTGGTAAAGTATCATGGACACGCTTGTGCAATAAATATTTACCAGCTGTTAGTGGTCCTTCCCAAAGGCTTAGGGCCCTTCTGGCACAAATCACTGTACAGTTGTCATCTTTGGCAGAAAGCTGACATTGACTATCTTGACTAGAATTCTTTTGCTTAACCAAAGCAAGCCTGTGGAGTTTTGAATTAGTGAACCTTTTTTATGTGATAACTGAAGTCCCTGCCGTATCCAAATTTTAATAATTCATATGGCATTTATATGCTCACCAGAGGTCACCTAAAGCCCTTAGCTTCCAATATATACTTCCGATAAGACACTGAATGCTTCTTTAGCTATAATCTGTATCTCTGCTCATGTTTATTAATTTTCCATTATTTTTCTTATTTTTCCTTTTATATAGTGAACATATTTTTTCCTTAAATTTAAAGAGAAGCTCTGTTTCATAAAGTATTAATTAACCTCTTGATCTGATAAACAGTTCTATTTGAGGTTTCCTTATCCCCACAAGAGAAGAAAATTGCGGCTAATAAAGGTATAAACTAAGACACATTTCTTATACTACTTGCTGTGAATAAAATAATAGTGAACATTTATTAATAAAGATAATGTCTTCCTCTCCCTTTGAAAGGCCTTTCCTTTTAGGAAGTATTTTAGTACTTTATAAAACTCAGTAAACGTTTTTTCTACCTCTTACATCTGACTATTAAATATGTAAACATCCTTTCTTTTACTGCTTAAGTTTATATAAACCTTTCTTACAGTATTTCTGAACATTCTCCAGTGCTTCTTTGTGCTTCTGCATCTTAAGGACTTAATACGTGTAAGTTAATAGTATAGCCATGAGGTGTCCACCTTATTTTATTTGTTTACATCTTTAAATGAAAAAGAGGGGATCATTTCTTGAGCTTAAGAAACATCATTGAATACGATGAAATACATATTTCATAGATATAGACCTAACATTGTAGTACTTGCATGTAAAGGAAATAAGGACGATCTCTAAAAAGCAAAGGTTTTTTCCTCTAGTTTGAAATATTATGATCATACCAACAAAACCTTTTTCAGGATTTTCTGCCTATTAAACAAGAAAGCGAAAAATCACTTTCAGAAAACATGGATGCATTTGAAAAAGTGAGAACAAAATTAGAAACACAGCCACAAGAAGAATATGAAATCATCAATGCAGAGGTAGGATATCTTTTATTTTTTTCATCTGATATTACCAGTCAAGATGCAAATGAAGTACTTTGTTTTTTGTTTGTTTTTTTTATTTTTTTTTAAACATTTAGTGTATTTTTTGAGAGACAGAGTGCAAATGGGGGAGGAACAGAGAGAGAGGGAGACACAATCTGAAGCAGGCTCCAGGCTTTGAGTTGTTAGCACAGAGCCCAACACAGGGCTCAAACTCATGACCTGTGAGATCATGACCTGGACCAATATCAGACACTTAACCGACTAAGCCCCCCGGCGGCACCCCACAAATGAGTACTTTGTGATTTTAGACATAATCTCACATTAAAATTAGACTGCTTTTTACCTTTAAAATATGCTGAGAAACTTAAACAACAAATAATAATCAGAGTGATTTTTAAAATGAACCATAAAGGTCAAAATAAATTTCCAGACTATTGTGTTAATTCTTTTATGGAAACAACATGTTCTGTTTTAAAATGTTGTAAATAATTCCATGGAGAGGGGCACCTGGGTGGCTCAGCTGAGCTAAGCATCTGACATTGACTCTTGATTTTGGCTCAGGTCATGACCTCACAATTC
Organism: Proteles cristata cristata; assembly: GCA_017311185.1. NCBI lineage: Eukaryota > Metazoa > Chordata > Mammalia > Carnivora > Hyaenidae > Proteles > Proteles cristata. Next base: position 553,991 of record JAESUZ010004347.1, on the reverse strand, counting down.
TTGAGTTTAAGCTCCGCATCAGTGCAGAGCCTGCTTGGGGTTCTCTCTCCCTCTCTCTCTGCGCCCCCGTGCATGCATGTGTACTCGCTCTCTCTCTCTTTCTCTCTCTCTCTCTGTCTTAAAATAAATAAACTTTGAATTAAAGGAATAATAATAATTTCATGGAAAAACTCATATGAAACCATCATACTTTTATTATTTGAAAAGTACCTGATTGCCCTATCTATACTTTTTTAATAAAAGCAAATTCACTTTAAAGAGTATAACATCACAAAAGGCAAGTATTTGACCTTTTTATGGTTACTACAGTCGTCGATAGTTGAAAGAGATTGAATGTGCATATTGCACATTTCTCAGTAAGACTGGAAAATAGAACCACAATGTATAAATGAAAATCACATTCATGGTAGAGTGGAAATAGCGGTAGGTTAAAAATCAGGAATCTAGATTCAAAATATGCCATTTATTAGCATGTGACAAATGTATCTTAGGCTACCTGAAATCCTATCAATCAGTGAATTGCATTTAATAGGTAGGTATTAGGCAAGAGTACTGTTTATATATTGAGTAATATTCATCCTCTCAGTCTCAGATCGTATATATCTGTCAACCTGGAAGACGCTTTGTGTGAAATCCAATGGAAACGATGGACAGTTGGTAGTGACTGCATACTTAGAGGAAAAGAATCTCAGCAAGTTTATTGACTGGATTTTCAGAGTAGTCTGAACCCTCATTTCTACATCTGCCTCATTTTGGATTACCTTAAAGCTGCCATTCAATCTCTGTTAACAGAATCCCACCATAGGGATGTCAGAGACTCCCAAATATACCTAAAATGGTTTATGCAGTCATAAGGACCAGCATAAATTCTGTTATGCCTTCTCTTTGTCGCTTCCTAAATTTATGTTAGAAACTCCTCTGGTGATTGTGAATGTGTGAGAACCATATCTTGAAAAGTGATCCATTTTGTGTTATGGGTTCGTTCATAGACTTCAGTAGGTCTACTAAAGATTTTATGTCTTCATTTTATTTTTTTAATTTTTTTATGTCTTTTGTTTTGAGAGACAATGAGTGGGGGAGGGGCAGAGAGAGAGGGAGACCCAGAATCTGAAGCAGGCTCCTGGCTCTGAGCTGTCAGCATAGAGCCTGACGCAGGGCTCAAACCCATGAACCGTGAGATCATGACCTGAGCTGAAGTCGGACGCTGAACCGACTGAGCCACCCAGGCCCCCCTTCATTTCTTCATTTTAAATGGTCCGACCATTAAATAGTTAATTTAACTAAATTGTGTTTAAATAATTATTGAATAAATCATTTGTTTCTTTTTTCTCAGGTGAAGCATGGTGGTTTTGTTTATTACCAAGAAGGTTGCTGCTTGGTTCGTTCCAAAGATGAAGAAGGTACACTGCAGGTTTTCCTTTTTTTTTTTTTTTAACATAGTCTGATTTTTCATATTTCCCATATTTCATAGGAAATTTGGTATTAGTTTCTCAAAGGCATAGAAAATATTTTGTGGATTGTTTCTGCATTTAAAAAAAGGTGACTAGTTTGTATCTTTGTTTACTTAAGTTCTAGTTAACAGCTACACTCAAAAGCTTTGGTAGGGAGAATGGAGGTGGGAACCAGTGTTTTTTGTAATATCTCCTATATTACATTATGTTAAGTAATAACCCTCTAGGTTCTATATAATTTATAAATAGTAGGATGTATCTGTCAAATAGTATCACATAGACTGATGCATGGAATGACACTGAATAGCATAGGACAATAATAAAAAACAAATGTCCCTTTCTATGCCAATCAAGCTGTTGTGAGTGCTGAAGGAGGCTGGTTTGTGTCTCATAGAAGGGAACTGCTCATTAAAACACTGAAATACTAAAGATTTTTTTCAGTATATCTTGTGGAGTTAACACTTTCGTACTTGTCTTTATGCAGCGGATAATGATAATTACGAAGTTTTATTCAATTTGGAGGAACTTAAATTAGACCAGCCCTTTATTGATTGTATCAGAGTTGCACCTGATGAAAAATATGTAGCTGCCAAGATAAGAACTGAAGATTCTGAAGCATCTACCTGTATCGTGGTGAAGCTAAGTGATCAGCCTGTAATGGAAGCTTCTTTTCCAAATGTGTCCAGCTTTGGTAAGCCCCCAGACAAAACAGTCTTCCTGTTGTGGCAACTGTAAGAGAATTGTCAGCACTTCTGAAATGTTTTTACTTGTCCATGTGAGTTAACGAGGTGAATGCCTAATCCTTTTATCCACGTGGACTCAAAGTTTCTTGTGTGTTTCTTATTCAGGAGACCTTCTCTTCCTTAATTATATATCCAGATTCATGTTCATGTGTTTTAAAGTGTTACAGCCAGAATCTAAGATGTACGGTTCAGATATGTCAGTAATTCTTTGCAAATTTATTACCTCAGATACATTTTTGCATGTAAGTTGTATCTTAATATGTTGCTCAACTTGAATTTTAGATACCCTCTTTAATTTCACATTATCTTGTCAAGCTACTAGAGCAAATTGCCCAAGGTCACTACCAACAAAATCTGGAAGATGATGAGCTAACAAATTCAACAATAGAATTTGTGTTTTTACTAATAGAATCAACTTTAAATTTTATCTTTTAGTGAGGCACCTGGTGGCTCAGTCGGTTAAGTGTACAACTTCAGCTCCAGTCATGATCTCACCATTCTGAATTCGAGCCCTGTGTCAGGCTCTGTGTTGAGAGCACCTGGATCCTGTTTTAGATTCTTTGTCTTCTCTCTGTCCCTCCCCCATTCATGCTCTGTCTGTATGTCTCTTCCCCCCACACCCACCCTCCCTCTCTCTCTCTCTCAAAAATAAGTAAACATTAAATTGTTTAAAATTTTTTAACTTTATCTTTTATCATTGGGTGATACATATGTTCATAGTTTATCTTCCTTTTTCACTTTCTGCTTTAATATTTCCCATTGTTTAATAACTAAATGCTTTTGCAGCAAATTGAAACTATAATCTAATTGATTCTGATATTTACAGTTTTGCACATTTTAACCTCTTTAAAATCAAGATGCATATTATACAGTGATGTCTTACATTCACTGTCAGCCAGGTGGCAGTCATCGTGTAATCGTGTGAAAACTTCCATTGACAGGTTCCAGTAAGAGCAAGAAAACTCCAGCATTAAGTGTATTAAATGAGATATTCTTTGGCGTGAAAACAGACGGAAAAGAGTTAGGCATGAGAGAAAGTGATCCGATATTTCTTCAGACTTAAAGTTAGAGGTTGTAGATGTAAATATAATTCATCCCACATAAGCTGTGACTCTGAGAATACTAAACATTCAACTCTTATTCAGAAACCTGGGACTGAGAACTACTCTAAACCTTGGAATTGATGTGGCAATATGGTATTTTCTGGAAAGCTCTCACTTAGATATAACATTGGTGAGCCACGGTCAAGCCTGTGTTCAGCTTACATTTCCAGGGATGAACTTGGGCATCTCTTTTTGGGGGGCACCAAAAGCTGCATGCGCTGTGTCCTGTTTTTCAACTTAAAGTAGTATGTAATATATATAAATCTTTAATTATTTTCTTTCAGAATGGGTAAAGGATGAAGAAGAGGAAGATGTTTTATTCTACACCTTCCAGAGGAACCTTCGCTGTCATGATGTGTATCGAGCAACTTTTGGTGATAACAAACGTAATGAACGTTTTTACACAGAAAAGGACCCAAGGTACTAGAACAATGCAGTTAAATTTTGTCCTCCAGGGTTTATCTCCAGTTACCTAAAGTGCTGTTCTTGGCTGACATAAGATGTTGATTTCAGCTGGAACCAGGTGTAACAGGTTTAAGATAAGCATAATCATTCTTATTAGTTGTTTGGATTCACAGTTGGAATCTGGTCATATTCAAACTCCAGAATGAACACAAAAACACCAGTGGACTGCAAATGCCAAGTTGCTCACATTCTCTGGGGACTGTGACACATGAGGAGTATTGTTAATGAAGTCTCTAACAGGGTCATCATACTACATTTCTAAATCTCCTATAAACCATAGAATATGATTCTGTAAACTAGAATGCCATGGTGTCAATTGCACAGAATTTGCACAGAATTCACTACATTTTATATAGATTATCTCCCATTTAAATTCTTTTACTTTGAGCCACTCTGTCCACTGGTGTTTAAATTTTACTCTCTGCAGTATTTTGGTAATTCCTCCTTAAAACTAATTTTCTCTACTTCTTATAATCTAGGACTCATGCCTCTTGGGCATTACACTCAGCAAGCTTGGGAGGAAATGATAGTATCTGGCAAAATACCATGACTCTTACCCAGATAAACTTTTCCAAATGCCTTACTAGAAACTAATTTTTCTGTGACACCAGGGTCACCTTATATGTCAATTAATAGTACAGTTTGGACAGTGAACAGAAAAAAAAAAAGATTTAACACCAAACTTATGTCAGTGAAATTGCTACTCATAACAAGAAAATAACCCATTGTTTCATGAAATGTCAGAACTGACAGGGATGTAATGAAAATCTTATACAGCCCCCAGTTCATATTGAGAATTTGAGACCTGGAGAAATTCCAGTATTTCAGTTCATAGAACTAACTTTCTTGGCCTAGTAATGCTGTCCTTGCCTTTTTTTTTTTCTGATGATGGTTGTTTTAAGGAGAAATTATTAGAACTTTTTATTTATATATTTATTCATATGATCCCACTGTTTCTTTTCTAGTTTAGTTTAGTTAGAGAGCATGAGCAGGGGAGGGGCCCAGAGAGGAAGAGAGAGAATCCTAAGCAGTCTCCACGTTTTCAGTACAGGCCCCCACGTGGGGCTTGATATCACGAACTGTGAGATCATGACCTGAGCCGAAATCAAGAGTCAGACGCTTAATCCACTGAGCCACCCAACTGCCCCTGTGATTTTATGTGTCATTTGTAAAGGATATATTTTGGGGAGATGACAGTTTAAGGTAAGAATTTATTATATCAATAACTTGTAATTACAAACTATTTGCCATCTCCTGAATAAAGCTCAAAATTAGCACTGTGAGCTATACCCTGGAATGAGATACTTTTTGCCATGTATCGTTACCATCCCAGCTTCTAAGATTAAGCGGAAACTATTTAGCTTGTAGCATGCTTTTCTGCCCCATAACGAACTCACCAATTATGATTAAGCCTAATTTGACATTCAGAACCCTGATCTATAACACAAACTAGTTTGTAGATTCTTAACATTTGGGGATTTATAATCCCCAAATCCAGAGGGGAAGACAAAAGGGAAAGGCAGAATACCTGAAGAGTAACGGAGTAAAGGCCTTCAAAGAACTCCTAAAACACAGAGCTGCTTTTTCACTGTTTGCTTTGATCCTCGGGTTTCAGTTTTCTGTTCTCATAAGTAAAGTTCACCATACTATGTATTTACCTGCCCCTGTTGGCCCAGTTTTGGGGATCTCATTTTTTTTTTTTTTAATGTTTTTTAATTGTCTGTTTATTTTTGAGACAGAGCATGAGCGGGGAGGGGCAGAGAGAGAGGGCAACACAATCTGAAGCAGGCTCCAGGCTCTGAGCTGTCAGCACAGATCTGGTGTGGGGCTTCAACTCATGAACTGTTAGATCATGACCTGAGCCCAAGTCGGATGCCCAACTGACTAAGCCATCCAGGTGGCCCATGGGTACTGAATTTTAGAAAAGTACTGTTATAAATATGCCGAAAAAGAACCTTACCAGCCAGGTTCTTCATCTGCTTTGTTTGTGGTGCTTTGGTAGATTTGGTTGTTCAAAGGTAGTTTTCTGTTTTGATGGTAAAGAGCTTCTGAAAGTCATGTTCAAGGAAAATGCTTCTTTACCATTCTTAAAGATTGGTATGTTTTGAATACTCTTTTTCTTTTTTTTTTTTAATGTTTATTTTTGATAGTGCGAGCAGGGGAGGGGCAGAGAGGGAGGGAGACACAGAATCCGAAGCAGGCTACAGGCTCTGAGCTGTCAGCACAGAGCCCAATGAGGGGCTTGAACTCACAAACCGTGAGATCGTGACCTGAGCCAAAGTCGGATACTTAACCAACTGAGCCACCCAGGTGCCCCTATTCTTCCACTTTTCAAATATTTCCGGAACCATTTAATTCACACATTCTGGGAAGAGCAGAAATATAGATTCTAAAGGGAAAGATCTGAACCGAATTATGAGACCTGCTTTTCAAGTTACTGAAAAGCAGCACCTCCCTCACCACCACCAAAAACGTAACTGGAACAAATGTTATTAACTTATACAATGTACAGTGTGGCTCTGTCACTAGTGGCCAAAACAGGGCTAAGTTAGAAAAGTCTGGGAGCTCACTGAAACTGGTCTGGCCATTGAAGACTAGAGCTCCAAACCCCAAAGAACCCAGGGAGACCAACTCAAGGTTACCTTGATTCCAGTAAGCTACACCAAACACTTGACACCTTAGAAATTGCAATTCAAGGGTATTTTAGAGTTATACCTTTAACTTCATTTCGAAACTAGTCTTTGAAAATAGAGGCAGTTAAAGATTTACCTGAAATCATACCGTTGATTAGAGGAAAACAGACACCTGCATCTTCTAGCACTTGACACTGTTCTTCCTTCATAATAGAACTTAAATTCTTGTGGGAGAAATGGAATTAGCCTGGAATGGCCCCTTTTCCTCTATGTGGCAGATGGTTCTAGTTTTTTTTTCTCCAGAATTGTTTGCTCTTGGGCAAGCCATTTCTTGTTCAGTTTTGGTATCCTTCGTAATTAATACTTTACCTGGATAATGCTTTAGGATTTGGATGATGACATTGACATTTTGATTCCAAAAGTCTTTTTGGGTTTCATTTGTGTTTCATACTTTGGAGTATAACTATTTTTATATGAATTTATACAAATTAAAAATCCATGCAAATCATTCCAATCAAAATTGCACCAGCATACTTCTCAAAACTAGAACAAACTATCCAAAAATTTGTATGGAACCACAGAAGACCCCGAATAGCCAAAGTAATACTGAAAAATAAAACCAAAACGGGAGGTATCACCATCCCAGGCTTTAGCCTCTACTACAAAGCTGTCATCATCAAGACAGTATGGTATTGGCACAAAAACAGACACATAGACCAATGGAACAGAATTGAGAACTCAGAAGTGGACCCAAAAGTATACAGCCAACTAATCTTTGACAAAGCAGGAAAGAATATCCAATGGAAAAAAGACAGCCTTTTTAACAGATGGTGTTGGGAGAACTGGACAGCAACATGCAGAAGAATGAAACTAGATCATTTTCTCACACCATGCACAAAAATAAACTCAAAATGGATAAAGGACCTGAACGTGAGACAGGAAACTATCAACACCTTAGAGGAGAAAGCAGGAAACAACCTCCTTGACCTCCACCGCAGCAACTTCTTACTTGACACATCCCCAAAAGCAAGGGAATTAAGAGCAAAAATAAACTGTTGGGACCTCCTCAAGATTAAAAGCTTCTGCACAGCCAAGGAAACAACCCAGAAAATTAATAGGCAACCAACGGAATGGGAAAGGATAGTTGCAAATGACATATCAGATAAAGGGTTGATATCCAGAATCTACAAGGAACTCACCAAACTACACGCCCGAAAAACAAACAACCCAGTGAAGAAATGGGCAGAAGATATGAACAGACACTTCTCCAAAGAGGACATCCAGATGGCCAACAGGCACATGAAACGATGCTCAGCATCCCTCCTCATCAGGGAAATACAAATCAAAACCACACTGAGATACCACCTCACGCCAGTCAGAGTGGCTAAAATGAGCCAATCAGAGAACTCTAGATGCTGGCGAGGATGTGGAGAAACGGGCACCCTCCTACACTGTTGGTGGGAATGTAAACTGGTACAGCCCCTCTGGAAAACAGTGTGGAGGTTCCTCAAAACATTAGCAGTAGAACTCCCCTATGACCCAGCAATAGCACTGCTAGGAATTTACCCAAGAGATAGAGAAATGCTGAGGCATAGGAGCGCATATACCCCAATGTTCATAGCAGCACTCTCCACAATAGCTAAAACCTGGAAAGAGCCTAAGTGTCCATCAACAGATGAATGGATCAAGAAGATGTGGTTTATCTATACCATGGAATACTACATGGCAATGAGAAACAATGAAATCTGGCCATGTGTAACAACATGGATGGACCTTGAGGGTGTTATGCTGAGCGAAATAAGTCAGGCAGAGAAGGACAAATATCATATGTTTGCACGTATAGGAGGATTAGGAGGAACTTGACAGAGGAACAAGGGGGAGAAGAAGGGCGGAAATGGTGGGGGAAAGGGAGAGAGGCAAACCATGAGAGACTCTTGAATGCTGACAAAAACTGAGGACTGATGGATGTGGGGGGGAGGGGGGATGGGCATGGAGGAGGACACTTGTGGGGATGAGCACTGAGTGTTATGTGGAAACTAATTTGACAATAAACTATTTGTAAAAAAAAAAAAAAAAAATCCATGCAAATCACTCCAAGCCCCTCACTTACATATACAGTAATATCGCAGAATGAGATTTAGAGTTTACTACCCATGCAAGGGTAATGGTTGCAACCAGTGTAATTAATAATAAGAAAATAAGACATGCTTGATTATTAAAACTGAAATTGACTTTGTGCATTACTGCATGGTCCCTACATGTAAACTTATTTTTTTTTAATTTTTTTTTTTATTTATTTTTAGAGAGAGAGAGAGAGGGAGGGGAGGGTCAGAGAGAGAGGGAGTCAGGCTCTGAAACAGGCTCCAGGCTCTGAGCTGGCACAGCACAGAGCCCGACGCGGGGCTCGAACCCACGAACTGCGAGATCATGACCTAAGCGAAAGTCTGACGCTTAACCGACTAAGCCACCCAGGCGCCCCTTACATGTAAACTTATAAAGACAACCTAGAATTACTAGATAATGAACAGAGACTGAATCACTTCCACCTTTGCATCTTTATTGATAAGTAGGGTAGCAGGCCTGTATTATTGCCATTCATCTATGCCTGTTAATTGAATGGTACACTGGGGTGCCTGGGTGGTTCAGTCGGTTAAGCATCTGACTTCGGCTCAGGTCATGATCTCACAGTTCATGGGTTTGAGCCCCACATCGGGCTCTGTGCTGACAGCTAGCTCAGAGCCTGGAGTCTGTTTCAGATTCTGTGTCTCCCTCTCTCTTTGACCCTCCCCTGCTCACGTTGTCTCTTTCTCTCTCGGAAAGAAATAAAACATTAAAAAAAAATTTAAGTGGCACACTTCAGTCAATTTCTCCCTTTCAAGCTAAAACCGTAGACCAGTGATGACTGTGAGTACCTTTTAACTGTTGAATTCTTAGGAGGATATAGCACAATTTAAAGTATGTGTTGCCTTGTAATAAGTATAGCATAACATATAAACTTGTCAGATCACTATGTTGTACACCTGAAAGTGATGTAACATTGCATGTCACCTCTACTCGGAAAAAGAGTATATATTGCTACTAAATTATAAATTAAAACTAATGCAAAAATGTATTATCTGCTGGGTGAAAAAAAATGAATATATAGTATGATGTCAACTTATTTTTCAGAGTAAGCATGATTATTCTCATAATCAGAGGTAAGTTATATTTTAAGTTTAAAAAATAAATATCAATTGGGAGCACCTGTGTGGCTCAGTCAGTTGAACATCTGACTCTTGATTTCAGGTCAGGTCATGATCCCACGGTCATGGGATCAAGCCACACATCAGACTCTACACTGAGTGTAGGGCCTGCTTGAGATTCTTTTTCTCCCTCTGCCCCACTCCCCCACTTGCACACTCTCGAAAAAAACAATTAAAAATTTTTTAATAAATACCAATTGAAATGAATGGGAAAACAGATTGGGGTTAGCTGTTTACATTTTTTGTCTTGTCTCTCTTTCTGAATTGAAAGTAATTTGGTATCATTCTAGAGCTTTCTTTGTCAGTGCACACATGCATTTTTTTTAAGATTTATTTTTCAACTTTATTAAAATATAGGTTATATATATAACATGTTAGGTGTAAGGTATATGTCGTGATTTTGTACATATACCTGTGACAAAAATGAATAACGAAAGTTTTGTTAATATCTCAGTCACCTCACAGATTACCACTTTTTTTGTGTATGGTGGGAACATTTAAAATATACTGCCGAGGGTACCTGGGTGACTTAGTCACTTAAGCATCTGACTTCGGCTCAGGTCATGATCTTGTAGTTTGTGAGTTTGAGTCCAGCGTCAGGCTCTGTGCTGAAGCTCAGAGCGTGGAGCCTGCTTTGGATTCTGTGTCTCATTCTCTCTCTGCCCCTCTCCCACTGTGCTGTCTCTCAGAAATAAATAAATAAATATGAAAAATAAATAAATAAAATATATTGTCAAGACAACTTTTAAGTATATTAATACTGTATTATTGGGGCGCCTGGGTGGCTTAGTCGGTTAAGCGTCCGACTTTTGCTTAGGTCATGATCTCGCGGTTCGTGGGTTCGAGCCCCGCGTCGGGCCCTGTGCTGACTGCCAACTCAGAGCCTGGAGCCTGTTTCAGTCTCACTCCCTCTCTCTCTGACCCTCCCCTGCTCGCGCTGTCTCTCTCTCTCTCTCCTAGAAATAAATAAAACATTAAAAAAAAAAATTAAAAAAAAAATACTGTATTATTAACTATACTCCTCATTCTGAACACCCGATCCTCAAAGCTTGTTCATCTTATATAACTGAAAGTATGTATTCTTTTTCCATTATTTCCGCATTTCAGCCAGCTCTCAGCCCCTGACAGCCACCATTCTACTACTCTGTTTCTGTAAGTTTAGCTTTTATAGATTCCACATGTAGATGACATCATACAGTATTAATCTTTTTCTGTCTGACGTAGTAGCATGATGCCCTCAAGATACATCCTAGTGTTGAAAAATGACAGGATCTCCCTTTTCTTGTGGTGAAATAATACTCCACTCTGTGTAATGTGTGTGTGTGTGTGTGTTGTATTCTTTATTATTCATCAGTTGACATGGACGTTGTTTCCTTATCTTGGCTGTTGTTAATACTACAATGAACTTGGGAGTGCAGATGTCTCTTTAATTTTTTTAATATATTTTTTAATGTTTTATTTCTGAGAGAGTGAGAGAGACAGCCTGAGCAGAGGAGGGTCAGAGAGAGAGGGAGACACAGAATCCAAAACAGGCTACAGGTTCTGAGCTGTCAGCACAGAGCCTGACACGGGGCTCGAACACATGAACCGTGAGATCATGACCTGAGCTGAAGTCAGACGCTTAACCGACTGAGCCACCCAGGCGCCCCCAGATGTCTCTTTATGATCCAGATTCCACTTCCTGTATATATGTGCCCAGAAGTAGGATCATTGAATCCTATGGTAGTTTCTTTAATTTTTTGAAGAACCTACATTTTTTTGTCCATAATAGCTGTTATCAATTTACATTCTTACCAACAGTACACAAGGGTTTCCTTTTCTCTACATCCTTATTAACATTTGTTACCACTTTTTGATAATAGCTATTCTAACAAATGTGAAGTGATACCATGGTTTTTATTGCATTTGCCTATGATTGGTGATGTTGAGCATCTTTTCATGTGGTCTGTTCAGGTCTTTGGTCCATTTTTAAATCAGATTTTTTTTTTCTTTTAAGTTATAGGAGTTCCTTATATATTTTGGCTGTTAACCCATTATCAGATAGATGGTTTGGAAATAATTTTATCCCACTCCATTGATTGCCTTTTCATTTTATTGATTATTTAATTTGCTGTGTAGAAGTTTATTACTTTGATATAGTCCCACATATTTATCTATACTTTTGGTGTCATAAAAAATAATTGCCAAGAACTATGTCAGGGAGCCTTTTTGTTACATTTTCTTCTAGGAGTTATATGGTTTCAGGAGTTATATGGTTTCAGGACTTATGTTTAAGTCTTTAATCCATTTCAGTTTAATTTTTGTGAATAGAGTTAAGATTAGAGGTCAGTTTTATTAGCATAGCAGTTTCATAGTGTGTGATTATCCAATTTTCTCAGCACAGTTTATTGAGGAGATTTTCCTTTCCCTTTTGAGTATTCTTGGTTCCCGTATCAAATATTAGTTGGCCATATACTCAAAGGTTTGTTTCTGTGCTCTCAGTTCTGTTTCAGTGGTCCACGTCTTTTTTTTTTTTTTAAATGTTTATTTACTTTTGAGAGAGAGACACAGTGTCCACGCAGGTGAGGGCAAGAGAGAAAGAGGTAGATAATCCGAAGCCAGCTCCTGGCTCTGAGCTGTCCGTATAGAGCTCAAGACAGGGCTCAAAATCACAGACTGCAAGATCATGACTTGAGCTGAAGTCAGACACTTAACCAATTGAGCTACCCAGGCACCCCATGCATGTCTGTTTTTACGCCAGTACCATAGTGTTCTGATTATATGGCCTTGTAATATAGTTTGAGGTCAGACAGCGTGATGCGTTTTACTTTGTTTTTCTTTCTCAGTGTAGCTTTGGCTACTGTAGATCTTTTTGGATCTATACAAATTTTGGGATTTTTCTATTTCTGTTAAAAAATGACATTAGAATTTTGGTAAGGATTGCATGCAGTATTTAGATGGCTTTGAGTAGTGTGGGCATCTTAATGATACTCATTCTTCCAAGTCATGAATATGCTGTATCTTTCCATTTATTTGTGTTGTCTTTATTTTCTTTCATCAAAGTCATTAAGTTTCCAACGTACACATCTTTTCCCCCCTCCTTGATTAAATATATTCCTAAGAACTATATTTGCTTTTGATACTATTTTAAATGGGATAGTTATGTGTGTTTCTTATTCAAATATTTTGTTGTTAGTATATCTAAACAACTGATATCTATATGTTGATTTTACACCCTGCAATTTTACTGAATTTGTTGGTTAATTCTGACAGTTTTTTGATGAAATATTTAAGGTTTCCCATATGTAAAATCATGTCACCTGCAAATCCTTTCTGATTTGGATGTTTTTTATTTCTTTTTCTTGCTTGATTGTCCTGGCTAAGACTGCCATCTCTATGTTGATTAGGGGTAAGAAGGATGACCATCCTGTGTTGTTACTGATCTGAGAGGAAAACCATTCAGCTTTTCACCACAGAATGTGATGTGATCTGTGGGCTTGTCATACACGGCCTTTATAATGTTGAGTAACGTTCATTTCATGTCCAGTTGTTGAGAGTTTGTATCATGAATGGATGTTCAATTTTGACGAATGCTTTTTCTATATTGAGACAATCGTGTGATTTTTTTCCTTTCGTTCAGTTAATGTATCACATTTATTGATTTGCATATGTTGAACCATTTTTATATCTCGAGTTAATCTTAATTGATTATGATGAATAATCTTTTTAGTGTGCTACTGAATTAAGTTTGGTAATATTTCATTGAGTATTTTTGTACCAATATTCACCATGGCCTGATAAAATGAGTTTGGAAGTGTTCCCTTCTTTTCAGTTTTTGGGAAGAGTTTGGGAAGTATTGGTGCTAATTCTTTAAATATTTGGTAGATTTTACCAGTGAGTCCATCTGGTCCTGGGCTTTTCTTTACTGCAAAATTGTTGATTACTGATTCAATCTCCTTACTCTATTAATAGTCTGTTCAGACTTCCTATTTCTTCATGATTCAGTCTTGGTAAGTTGTATGTTTCTAGGAATTTATTCATTTCTTCTAGAGTTTAATTTGTTATAATATATACTCTTCTAGAGTATATAATTTTCATAGTAACTTTATACTCCTTTTTGTGTCTGTTGTATCAAATGTAATGTGTCCTCCTCCCTTCCCAATTTTGAATCCTCTTTTATTCTTAGTTTCTCTAAGTTTGTCAATTTTATCTTTTCAAAAAACAGCTATTAGTTTTGTTGATCTTTTCTATTTTTTTTCTGGTCTCCTTAATTTATTTTTCTCTGATCTTATTATTTCCTTCCTTCTGCTAACTTTGGGCTTATTTTTTCTTTTTCTAGTTTTTTGAGGCATAACATAGGTTATTTGAGATAGTTCTTTTTTTCTTTTTTCTTCTGTTTAGATAGAGTGTGTGTGGGTGTGCATGTTAGCGGGGGAAGGGTAGAAAGAAAGGGACTGAGAGAATCCCAAGCAGGCTCCACACTGTCCGCACAGAGCCCACCTCAGGGCTCAAATTCACAAACTGTGAGGTCATGACCTGAGCCAAAATCAAGAGTTGGATGCTTACCTGACTGAGCCACTCAGGCACCCCTTTGTATTTTTTAAGTAAGCTCCACCCCCAACATGGGCTTAAACTCGTGACCCTGAGATTAACAGTTGCATGGTCTCACCTGGGTGGCTTAGTCGGTTGAGCACCCGACTTTCGCTTAGGTCATGATCTCGCGGTTCATGGGTTCAGGCCCCGTGTCGGGCTCTGTGCTGACTGCCAGCTCAGAGCCTGGAGCCTGTTTCAGTCTGTGACTCCCTCTCTCTCTGACCCTCCCCTGCTCACGCTGTTTCTCTCTCTCTCTCCTAGAAATAAATAAAACATTTAAAAAAAAATTTAAAAAAAAAGAGTTGCATGGTCTACTGACTAGGCAACCAGGCACCCTTATTTGAAATAATTTTAATATAAACATGTATCCCATCAGCTTCCTTCTTGGAAGTACTTTTGCTGTATCCCCTTAGTTTTACTATGTTTTCTATTTTGATTTGTTTCAAGATATTTTTGATTTTGATTTTTTTTACCTATTGCTTACTTAGTGCTATGTTATTTCCTTATATTTGTGAATTTTCCAGATTTCCTCTTAATGATGACTGTTATGATTGGACAAGATATTTGGTATGATTTCAGTCTTCTTAAATTTGCTAATTGTTGTATGACCTAACATATGGTCTACCCCAGAGAATGCTTCTTGTGCACTTGAGATGTATTCAGCTGCTACTGAATGGTCTATATACGTCTGTTTCATCCATTTTGTCTAAAGTATAAGTAGTTCAAGTCCAATTTTTTAAATTGATTTTCTGCCTGAATAATCTCTTCATTGCTGAAAGTGAGTTGTTAATGTCCCCTACTATTATTGTGTTGTTTATTTTTCCTTCAAATCAGGTGCTCTGATGTTGAGTGCATACAGACATATCTTGTTTTATTGCACTTTGCAGACTGCTTTTTTCTTTTTTTTTTTTACATATTGAAGCAAGTCTGTTGGCACTATTTTTTCAACAGCACTTGCTCACTTCATGTCTCTGTCACATTTTAGTAATTATCACACCATTTCAAACTTTTTCATTGTTATTTGTTTATGGTGATCTGTGATCAGCGATTATAAGTCCCTGAAAGTTAAGATAAAGGTGAGTATTTTTTAGCAGTATTTTTTATTAAGCTATGTACATTGTGTTTTTAGACATAATGCTGTTGTACACTTAACAGTCTACAGTATAGCGTAAACATAACTTTTATCTGTACTGGAAAACCAAAAAATTCATTTGACTCACTTTTCCAGTGGTTCTGGAACCTACCCATATCTCCAAGGTGTCTGTGGAGACAATTGTATTCTCTTGATGAGCTGACCCAGTTATCATTATATAATGGCCTTTATTACAGCTTTTGAGTTGAGGTTTTGAGTTTCTTTGACATTAGTATCACTATTCCTGCACTTTTTTGGTTTCCACTTACATGAAATTTCTTTTTACATCCCTTCATTTTGAGCCTGTGTGTGTCCTTGAAGCTGAAGTGAATCTCTTATAGGCAGTATATAGCTGGGTCTTGTTTTCTATCCATTCAGCCATTCTGCACCATTTCATTGTAGAATTTAATCCATTTACACTTAGAGTAATTTATTACAGGTAAGTACTTACTGATGCCATCTTATTAATGTTTGCTGGCTATTCCTCTCTTGCTGTCTACCTTTGTGAATTTGATTTTTCCATATTGCTCTGGTTTGAATGCCTTCTCTTTATCTTCTGTGTATCTATTGTAGATTTTTGCTCTGTGGTTACCATGACTTATCTTCTCTTTCTAAGAAACTTTTTTCTATAGAACCAGTTGTATTCTGACTTAACTGTAACTACATATCTACCAAGTAATTTATCTTTTGATTACTTGTGTCATCATCAAACAAAAATAAATACATTAAAAAGTAAAGTATTGAAAATAGCAAAGATAGTGTTGAAATTATAGAGCAAATTAGAGTAAGGAATTTGTCCTACAACCATATATTAAAACACATTAAGCTACAATAGTTATTACAAACTGACAGACAAGTAATAGAGACCAGAATAGATAACTCTAAAACTTAATACATATTTATTTATTTATTTATTTATTTATTTATTGTATATTTTTATTTCTAGGGGAGAGAGAGAGAGAGACAGCATGAGCAGGAGAGGGTCAGAGAGAGAGGGAGACACAGACTCTGAAACAGGCTCCAGGCTCTGAGCCGGCAGTCAGCACAGAGCCCAACGCGGGGCTCGAACCGACGAACCGTGAGATCATGACCTAAGCGAAAGTCGGACACTTAACCAACTAAGCCACCCAGGCGCCCCAAAAACTTAATACATATTTAAACTTATGTAGAAGGCATCACAGACCAATGAAAAATGAATGGGCATTATTCTTTAATGCTGTAGAAAAATAATTTTCATCACTTCATACATCAGCATACATTCCTAAAAGATTTAAAGAATCAATTGATAAAACTATCAAAAAAAACATAGATGATAATATAAGTACTTTATTCAATTTGGTTAAAATATTTCCAAAATAGGGCACATGGGTGGCTCAGTCGGTTAAGCATCCAGTTTCAGCTCAAGACGTGATCTCACAGTTCATGGGTTCAAGCCCCACCTTGGGCTCTGTGCTAAAAGCTCATAGCCTGGAGCCTATTCCAGATTTTGTGTCTTTCTCTCTGTTCTTCCTCCGTTCACACTCTTTCTCTCTCAAAATAAATAAATAAATATTTTGAAAAATATATTTGCAAAGCATTAAATCAATAGAAGAAATTACAAAGGGCATGACAGTATTCTTGATTACCTAAAATATTAGGGCTTTTAAGTCAGAAACCATTATAAACAAACTCCAGATGACAAAGTGGGGGGGAAGTGTTTTCAGCAAAAGGACACATTAATATCCTTAATTTGTAAGATATTTATAGACTAATAATTTAAGATAAATTTCAAGGTTAAAATGGACACAGACATTTCATAGAAGAAATAAAATTTGACAGATATGGTAATGCGGTCCAATAAAAAGAAATTTTACCAAAATTATTAGCCATGCTTATCTCTGGTATAGGGAGATTCAGGTTTATCATCCTTCTCTGTATTTTTCAGTATTTTCAGTATGGAGTATTTTTATAATTAGGAAATCTGTAAGCATAACCTTTAAAGCCATTCAGTATGTCAGGGTGAATTAACATATTATTTGATAATATATATCAAGAGTCATTAAAAATACTGCTTATCAGGATACTGGGTGACTCAGTTGGTTAAACATCTGACTTCACCTTAGGTCATAATCTCACAGTTCATGGATTTGAGCCCCACATCCAGCTTTGTGCTGACAGCCTAGAGCCTGCTTCAGATTCTGTCTCTCTCTGCCCCTTCCCTGCTGTGCTCTGTCTCTCTCTCCCTCCCAAAAATAAACATAAAAAAATTTTTTTAAATACTGCTTATCATTAAATTAGTATTTCCATTTTTAAGGAATGGGTAAGTATTTATCATAGGGAAATAATTGTAAAGGTGAAGGAGCGGGAACTGTCTTCTTGAATAGGCTCCCTATTCTTTATTATAATGAAACATTAAAATCTGAAGTTTTAAGAATTATAATAATTCAACCTAATAGAATATTAGGTAGCCATTAAAAATAATGATCATAGGGGTGCCTGGGTGGTTCATTCAGTTAAGAGTGTTCAACTCTTGGTTTTGGCTCCTTCAGCTCTTGATTTCAACTCTTGATTTCCGATCTTCATGGTTTGTGAGATTGAGCTGCGCTGACAGCGAGGAGTCTGGGATTCTCTCCTTTTCTCTGCCCCTCCCCCACTTGTGTGCACATACTCTCTTTCAAAGTAAAGAAACATTCTTTAAAATAACCATAGAAGACAGTAATTAATGTGAGGGGAATGCTGACATTATATGAAGTCACAAATGCAAATCCAAAATTGCATCTATATTTTACTTACACCAATTTTAACACATACATGAATAAGATAAGTCATGGAGCTGAAAAGTGCAGCATAGGAAATATGGTCAATAATATTGTAATAATGTTGTATGGTGACAGATGACTGCATTTACTGTGGTAAACATTAAGGAATGTGTAGAGTTCTCTGATCACCATATCGTGTATCTGAACTGGTATAACATTGTATATCAACTGTAATTTTTTTAAAAATTTAATTTTTGTTAAGTTTATTTCTGAGAGAGCATGCTTGCACACGTGAGCAGGGGAGGGGCAGAGAGAAAGGAAAACAGGATCAGAAGCAGGCTCTGTGCAGACAGTAGAGAGCCTGATGTGGGGCTCAAACTCACAAACCATGAGATCATGACCAGAGCCAAAGTCAGATGTTTTTTTAATTTAAAAATGAAACATAGGGGTGCTTGCATGGCTCAGTTACTTAAGTGTCCAACTCTTGATTTCCACCTCAGATCATGATCTCATGGTTCATGAGTTTGAACTCCGCATTAGGTTCTGCACTCATAGGTCAGAGCCTGCTTGGAATTCTCACCCTTCTCCTACGCTCTGTCACCTCCCCCCCCCCCCCCACTCATGTGCAAGTTCTCTCAAAATAACTTAACACTGAAAAAAATCATAGGGGTGACTGGGTGGCTCAGTCAGTTAAACATCCAACTTGGGCTGAGGTCATGATATCACAATTCATGGGTTTGAGTCCTGCATCAGACTTTGTGCTGACAGCTCGGAGCCTGGAGCCTGCTTCAGATTCTGCGTCTCCCTCTCTCTGCCCCCACCACTTGCAGTCTTTCTCTCTCAAAGTAAATTTTAAAAACATTTAAAAAAGTAAAGAGGAAAGCATTATTTTAAAAAAATCATAAAGAAGAAAATAACATGTTGAGGTGCCTGGGTGGTTCAGTTGATTAAGCATCTGACTCTTGGTTTCTGTTCGGGTCATGATCTCACAGTCATGAGATCGAGCCCCGCATTGGGCTCTCTGCTGAATGTGGAGACTGCTTGGGATTCTCTCTCTGTCCCTCCACCATTCATGCACATGTGCTCTCTCTCTCACAAAATAAATATTTAAATAAACTAAAAAATGAAATACATGCATGAAATACAAATAAAGGAGAAGGAAAAATGAAAATAGCTAATTTTTAAAATATGTTGAGATTGCAAGGGTTTTTCTTCCTATTTGTGTTTTTATTCTATTTTGTTTTGTTATAAAACTGGGAGATGGGGAGCCAACATGCATACAGAGGAAGAAAAAAGTAAATTCTGTGTCCCTCTTCTTTCTACAATTAAATATCGCTCTAGGAAATTTATTTCCTCTTCCCACTAAAAAGCCTATAATCTATTAATATCATTAAGTGAGAGATGATATCTGTTGTTTACCTTCAAATACATTCAGATAAAGATGGATTGATGGATGTGCAAATAATGTAATAAAGGACATATAGCAAAACATTGGTAATAATTGAATCTCTGTGGTGGGTGTATGGGTATTCACCTGACATGTTCAACTTCTGTAGTTTTGAAAAATGTTCATAATAAGATGTTAGAGAAAAGATTACTTTGAATACTTTGTGGGGGAAATGAGAAAAATAATAGCTAGGGCTTTTTTTTTTTAATTTACAGGCAGTATTCACAGAGAAGTTTTTATTTTCTGCCTGCATTATCAATCAACATATGTACAGCAGGCAGTGAAATATTGTCATTAAGGTAGCACATGCCATTGAAATTTATTGTATTTTCCTCTCTCTCTCTCTTTCTCTGTCTTCGTGTGTGTGTGCACAGCTACTTTGTTTTTCTTTATCTTACGAAAGACAGTCGTTTCCTAACCATAAATATTATGAATAAGACTACTTCGGAAGTGTGGTTGATAGATGGCCTAAGCCCTTGGGACCCGCCAGTACTTATCCAGAAGCGAATACATGGCGTCCTTTACTATGTTGAGCACAGAGATGACGAATTGTACATTCTCACAAATGTTGGCGAGCCTACAGAATTCAAGGTAATCCTGGATTCTCCTTGTCCGTATATGGTTTGTTCAAAAGTATCACACTTCCATCAACAACATTCCTTGCTCTAAGAGTTAACTGTTCTGTAGACTTTTGGTAAACTGTAGAAATTGATGCTACCTTCCCATGCATAACCAATCCCATTGCTCTTCCCTTAGCTATGATGCCTCTACATGCTGTAATTGTGCCTAAAAGAGTTGGTAGATGAAACCTACATTATCCTGATTATATCAGTTATGAAAGCCAAACTTAATGATTTGAAAGAACAAACTTTTATAAATTCATGGCTTTGTATGTTAGCAATTTGGATTGATCTCAGCGAGGCAGTTCTGCTGGTCCCAGCAGGCTCCTTAATGCTGGCTGCCAAATGCCTTCACTCAGCCAGCCACTGGTTCGCTGTGAGGTAAGCACTGGGCTATGCTGTCTCACCGCACAGCAGGCTAGCCTGGCCTCATTCACTTGGTGACGGTCACACTGCAGCCCTGGTGCTTTCTCTGGCTCTCCTGGATGCTGTAGTTACCGCATGCTGTTACCCGGATCTCTTCTGACTTTGTTCCACACAGCTCATGAGAACAGCAGCTGACAGCCCTGCTATTATGAATTGGGATTTATTTTTCACAATGAAGAGAAATACCAAAGTTATAGACTTGGACATGTTTAAGGACCACTGCGTTCTATTCCTGAAGCACAGCAATCTACTTTACGTTAATGTGATTGGTCTGGCTGATGACTCGGTTCGGTCTCTGAAGGTATGTTTATTTCTCCAAAAACAGTACGGTCAATCAAAATACACCCAGTTCAGTGTCACAGGACATCACATTTTGAGTAATAGCAAGGTACCATTCAAGGTTTCACTTGAATTTAATTTCAGTGAAACTTGGTATACTGGGTCTTCTCATGTTTAGGAGATTTTTTTTTTAATATTTTTTATTTATTTCTAGGAGAGAGAGAGAGAGATAGCATGAGCAGGGGAGGGTCAGAGAGAGAGAGGGAGACACAGACTCTGAAATAGGCTCCCGGCTCTGAGCTGTCAGTCAGCACAGAGCCCGACGCGGGACTCGAACCCACGAACCGCGAGATCATGACCTAAGCGAAAGTCAGACGCTTAACCGACTAAGCCACCCAGACGCCCCTAGGAGATTTATTTTAAACTTATTTAGGGGACCTTGCTTTCTAATAAACTGTTAAAATACTGTCTTACAGCATGAACTTGGAAAGTAGAGTCCAGTGTCATATTCTCTTTCCACATACCTTTAGGTGTACTATTCACTCAGGCCAGCTTGCTGGCTAGTGCCTACTCCGCTGCTGCTGCCCCTCCTGTCCCAGACCCCCTCTGGGGATAAGTAGGCATGCCCACCATATTTCTGCCTTGGAAGAAACACCATCTTCTTTGTGTTAGTTTTCTTACCTGTGGCAGGTGGGAGGGGAGGGGGGCGCAGTGGCCAAGAAACCTTTGGTCTCTTTCAGTACGGGGTGGCAGTGGTCTCCTCTGCAGCACTGCTGGGGTGGCGGCATATTTGCCTGGCAGGCTGACTTGCTGAGATTGCCAGGAACGATGATCTGCCTCCACAAGTGAACTTGTTAAAATTGGTGAATGCCAGCCTTACAGCCCAGTTTTAAAGCAGCATTAACATGTAGTTTAGGTAACAGGTGCTAAAGGGAGGGGACAGGCCTCCATTTTACTTGATATTGGAAAGAGTCGTTAAACCGGTTTACCACTTATACCTAGCCTGGGAGCCTAGCCCAAGTGGAGAGAGAAATGCCATTTGAGCACCTTGTTTGGTTAGATTTTTATCCCAAATAATTGAAATCATTACTTTTTTTTTTTTTTTTTTTTACGCTTACTTATTTTGAGAGTGAATGAGAGAGTACGAGCAGGGGGAGGGACAGGGAGAGAGAATCCCAAGCAGGCTCCTTGCTCAGCGCAGAGTCCGTCACTGGGGCCAATCTGACAACTGCAAGATCTGAGCCAGAATCAAGAGTTGAACACTTCACTGGCTGAGCCACCCCAGCTCCCCAAGTTCTATATATAGTCTAGGTACTGTCCCTTTATCAGCTATATCATTTTAACCCTTTGTTAGATATATAATTTGCAAATAGCGTCTCCCATTCTGTAGGTTGCCTTTTAGTTTTGCTGTTTCCTTTGGTTTATTTTTGCTTTTTATTTCCCTTCCCTTGTCTAGAAAAAAGTTGCTCTGGCCAGTGTCAGAAAACTTGACCTCCTGTGCTCTCTTCTAGAATATCTATGGTTTCAGGTCTCACATCTAGGTCTTAAATCGATTTTGAATTTGTTTTTGTGTATGGTGTAAAAAGGTGGTCCAGTTGCATTATTTTGCATGCTGTGTCCAGTTTTCCCAACACCATTTGTTGAAAAGACTGTCTTTTTCCCATTGGATATCATTTCCTGCTTTGTCAAACATTAATTTATCGTATAGTTGTGGGTTTGTTTCTGGTTTTATTTTCTGTTCTGTTGACCTATATGTCTATTTTTGTGCCAGCATCTACTGTTTAGATCACTGAAGCTTTGTGATATAACTTGAAATCCAGGTTTGTGATGCCTCCAGCTTTGCTTTTCTTTTTCAAGATTGTGTTGGCTATTTGAAGCTATTTATGGTTCCATACAAATTTGAGGATTGTTTTTTCTAGTTCGGTGAAAAGTGCTGTTAGTATTTTGATAGAGGTTGCATTAAATGTATAGATTGCTTTGGATAGTATAGACATTTCAACAATATTTTTTTCCAATCCATGAGCATGAAATATCTTTCCATTTGTGTCATCTCTAATTTCTTTCATCAGTGTTATAATTTATAGTTTATAGAGTCCAGACACTTCACCTCTTGAGGTTTATTCCTAGGTATCTTACTATTTTTGGTGTAGTTGTAAATTGGATTATTTTCTTGATTTTCTGCTGCTTCATTATTGGTGTATAGAAATGCAACACATTTCTGTAGATTGATTTTGTATCCTGCAACTTTCCTGAACTCATTTCTCAGTTCCAGCAGCCTTTTGGTGGAGTCTTTCAAGTTTTCTATTTCTAGTATCATGTCATCTCCAAATTGTGAAAATTTTACTTTTTCCTTACCGATTTGGATGCCTTTTATTTCTTTTTGTTATCTGAGTGCTGTGGCTAGGACTTCCAGAACTCTATTGAATAAAAGTGGTGAGAGTGGACATTCTGATTTGTTCCTGACCGTAAGGAAAGGCTGTAGGTTTTTCCCCAGTTAGGATGATGTTACTTGTGGAATTTTAATAAAGGGCCTTTTTTATGTTGAGCCATGTTTCTTCTTTTTTTTTTTTTTTAAATGTTTTATTTATTTCTAGGAGAGACAGAGAGAGAGAGAGAGAGAGTCACAGACTGAAACAGGCTCCAGGCTCTGAGCTGGCAGTCAGCACAGAGCCCGACGCGGGGCTTGAACCCACGAACCGCGAGATCATGACCTAAGCAAAAGATGCGTAACCGACTAAGCCACCCAGGCGCCCCAAGCCATGTTTCTTCTAAACCTACTTTGTTGAGGGGTTCTTTTTTTTTCTTTTTTTTTTATCATGAATAGATGTTATACTTTGTCAAATGTTTTCTTCTGCATCTACTAAAATGATCATGTGATTCTTATCCTTTCTTCTACTGATGTGGTTTGTTACACTGATTGATTTGCGAATATTGAACCATTCTTACAACCCAAGAATAAATCCCACTTGGTCATGGTGAATGATGTTTTTAATGTATTGTTGGATTCAGTTTGCTAGTATTTTGTTGAGGATTTTTACATCTGTGTTCATCAGGGATATTGGTCTGTAGGTCCTTTTTTTGTGGTGTCTTTGTGTGGTTTTGGTATCTGAATAATGCTGGCTTCATAGAATGAATTTGGAGGTTTTCTGTTTGTTTGTTTTAATTTTTTTTAATGTTTTTCATTTATTTCTAGGAGAGAGAGAGAGAGACAGCGTGAGCAGGGGAGGGTCAGAGAGAGAGGGTGTCACAGATTGAAACAGGCTCCAGGCTCTGAGCTGGCAGTCAGCACAGAGCCTGACACGGGGCTCGAACCCACGAACCGCGAGGCCATGACCCAAGCGAAAGTCGGATGCTTAACCGACTAAGCCACCCAGGCGCCCCTGTTTGTTTGTTTTTTTAATAGTTTGAGAAGAATAGGTATTAACTGTTCTTCATTTGTGTGGTAGAATTCATCTGTGAGGCTATCTGGTTCTGGACTTTGTTTATTACTGATTCAATTTCATTGCTGGTTATTGGTCTGTTCAAATTTTTTATTTCTTTCTGTTGCAGTTTTCATAGATTGTATGTTTCTAGGAATTTTTCCATTTCTTCTAGGTTGTCCAATTTTTTGGCCTACTTTTTCATAATATTCTTTTATAATTGTATTTCTGTGGTGGTTGTTATTTCTCCTCATTTGTAATTGTATTTCTTTAGTCCTTTCTATTTGTTTCTTGAGAAGTCTGGCTAGAGGTTTATCAACTTTATTTACTTTTTTTTTTTTCCAAAGAAACAGCTCCTCATTTCATTGATCTGTTCTATTATAGTCGTTTTGTTTTTAGTTTCTATATCACTTATTTCTGCTCTAATCTTCATCACTTCTTTCCTTCTGCTGGTTTTAGTTTTTTGTTGTTGTTCTTCTTTTTCTAGCTCCTTTAGGTGTGAGATTAGATTATTGAGATATTTCTTGCTTCTTACTGTAGGTCTATATTGCTATAAATTTCCCTCTTAGAACCACTTTTGCTGCATCCCAAAGGTTTTGAACCATTGTGTGTTCATTTTCATTTGTTGCCATGTACTTTTTATTTTATTTCCTGATTGACTCATTCATTGTTTAGGAGCATGTTATTTAATCTCCATGTATTTGTGGTCTTTCCAGATTTTTTTCTTATAGATTTTTTTCTTCTAGTTTCATAGTGCTGTAGTCAGAAAAGATGCATGGTATAACTGATCTTTTTAAATTTGTTGAGGATTATTTTGTGGCCTAATAAGAGATGAATGTTCCATGTGCACTTCAAAAAAAAAAATGTATTCTGCTGTTTTAGGATGGAATAGTCTGAATATATCTGTTAAATCCATTTGATCCAGTGCATCATTCAAAGCCATTGTTTCCTTGTTGATTTTCTGTTTAGTTCATCTGTTGATGTTAAGTGAGATGTGAAAGTCCCTACTGTTGTTGTATTATTACCAATTAGTTCCTTTGTGTTTCTTATTCACTGTTTCATGCATTTGGGTCCTTTTGTGTTGGGTGCATCTATTTTATAATTATTATATCTTCCTTTGTTGTCCCCTTTGTGATTATATAGTGTCCTTCTTTGTCTCTTATTACAGTCTTTGTTTTAAAATCGATTTTGTCTGATATCAGTACTTCCTACACAAGCTTTTCTTTGACATCCATTTGCATGATCAATGTTTCTCCATTCTCTCACTTTCAATCTACATGTGTTTTGAGATCAAAAATGAGTTTGCTGTAGGTAGCATCTGATGGGTCTTGTTCTTTATTCATTCTGTCACCCTGTGTCTTTTGATTAGAGCATTTAGTTCATTTATATTTAAAGTAATCGTTGATAGATATGTTTTTTTTGTCATTTTACTACTTATTTTATAGTGGTTTCTGAAGTTTTTCTCTGATCTTTCTCCTCTTTCTTTCAGGGTTTGCTGGTTTTCTTTAGTAATATATTTGGATTTCTTTCTCTTTATTCTTTGCATACTGATTAATAGTTTTTGATTTGTGATTATCATTAGGTTTTTATATAGCCTTTTCTGCATATAGCAGAAGTCTATATTAAGTTGATTGTGGCTTAAGTTTGAACCCATTCTTTACTCCTCCCCCACCCAAGTTTTAGATATATGGTGTCATATTTTACATCATTTTATTTTGTGAGTTCCTTAAATGATTTTTTATAGAAATATCCATTTTTAGTAGTTTTGTGTTTCCTACCTTTATACTATCATTTTTGGTCTTTCCACTCAGAGAATCCCATTTAATATTTCTTGCAGGGCTGGTTTTATGGTCATGAACTCCTTTAGTTTTAGTTTGGGAAACCCTTTTATTTCCTTCTATTCTGAGTCATAGCCTTCCTGGATATAGTTTTCTTGGCTGCAAGTTTTTCCTATTCAGCATTTTTTATATGTCATGCCACTCTTTTCTAGCTTGGAAAGTTTCTGGTGAAAAGCCCACTGATAGCCTTATGGGTTTCCTTTATATATAACTGTCTTTTGTCCTGCTTTTTTTTATAAAATTTTTTTAAGGTTTATTTATTTTTGAGAGAGAGAGAGCGTGCAAGGGGGGAAGGGGTAGAGAGAAAGAGAGGAAGACACAGTATCCAAAGCAGGCTTCAGGCCCTGAGCTGTCAGCACAGAATCTGATGTCGGGTTTGAACCAATGAACCCATGAACCATGAGATCATGACGTAAGCTAAAGTCTGACACTTAACCAACTGAGCCACCCAGGTGCCCCTTGTCTTGCTACTTTTTTTCTTTAATATTTTTTATCAATATATTTTGCATTTTAATTACAATGTGTCTTAGTATGGGTCTGCTTTTGATTTTTATTCAGGGGAAGGGGGATGGTTCTCTGTGCATCCTGGATCTGGAGATCTCTTTCCATCTCCAGATTAGAGAAGACTTCTTCAAATAAATTCTCTGTCCCCTTTTCTCTCTCTTCTTCTTATGGGGCTCCTAGAATACAACTGTTGTTATGTTTGATGGAGTCACTGAGTTCTCTTAAGTCTATTCTTATTTTTCATAATTCTTTTTTCTCTCTTTTGTTCAGCTTGATTACTTTCCATTACTCTGTCTTCTAGGTGATTAATTTATTCCTCTGCTTCTTCCCGCCTGCTATTCATTGTATCAGGCATATTTCTCATTTGTTTATTGAACCCTTTATCTCTGCTATGTTATTCTTTATCTGTGCTGATAGTTTCACTGATACCCACAATTCTTTTCTCAAGTCCAGTGAGTATCCTTATGATCATTGCTTGAAATTCTCCATCAGGCACAGAGATTTTAGGATAGTTTAGCTTTGAGAAGAATGCTGGTGCAATTTTGATTGGGCTTGCAGTGAATGTGTAGATTGCTTTGGGTAGTATTGACATTTTAACAATATTTATTCTTCCAATCCATGAGCATGGAATGTTTTTCTATTTCTTCAATTGTGTCTTCTTCAGTTTCCTTCATAAGTTTTCTATAGTTTCAGCATATAGATTGTCTATATCCTTGGTTAGGTTTATTCCTCTGTATATTATGGTGCTTGGTGCACTTGTGAATGGGATCAGTTTCTTTATTTCTCTTTCTGTTGTTTCATTATTAGTGTATAAAAATGCACCCAATTTCTGTACATTGATTTTTGTACCCTGCAACTTTGCTGAATTCATGGATCAGTTCTAGAAGCAGACTTTTGGTGGAGTCTGTCAGGTTTTCCATGTAGAGTATGATGTCATCTGTGAAAAGTGAAAGCCTGACTTCATCTTTGCCAATTCTGATGCTTTTTATTTCATTTTGTTGTCTGATTGCTGATGCTAGGACCTCCAACACCATGTTAAACAACAATGATGAGTGTGGACATCCCTGTCGTGTTCCTGATCTCAGGGAGAAAGCTCTCAGTTCTTCCCTATTGAGGATGATATGAGCTGTGGGCTTTTATAATGTTTCAGTAGGTTCCTCCCATCCCAACTTTCTCCAGAGTTTTTATTAAGAAAGGATGCTGTATTTTCCAAATGCTTTTTCTGCATCTATTGACAGGATTGTATGGTTCTTTTCTTTTGTTAACGTGATGTATCACATTGATTGATTTGCGAATGTTGAACCAGCTCTGCAACCCTGGAATGAATCCCACTTGATCATGGTGAATAATTATTTTTATATGCTGTTGAATTCGATTTGCTGGTATCTTGTTGAGAAATTTCGTGTCCATATTCATCAGGGATACTGGCCTATGGTTCTCTTTTTTTTGCTGGGTTTCTGCCTGGCTTGGGAATCAAAGTGATGCTGGCTTTGTAGAATGAGTCTGGAAGTTTCCCTTCCATTTCAGTTTTTTGGAACAGCTTGAGAAAGATAGGTATTAACTCTGTTCTAAATGTCTGGTAGAATTCCCCAGGGAAGCCATCTGGTCCAGGACTTGTATTTGTTGGGAGATTTTTGATAACTGATTCAATTTCTTCACTAGTTAGGGGTCTGTTCAAATTTTCTGTTTCTTCTTGTTTGAGTTTTGGTAGTGTGTGGGTGTTTAGGAATTTGTCCATTTCTTCCATGTTGTCCAGTTTGTTGGCATATAATTTTTCATAGTATTGCCTGATAATTGCTTGTATTTCTGAGGGATTGGCTGTAATAAATACATTTTTGTTCATGATTTTATCTATTTGGTCCTCTCTCTTTGAGAAGCCTGGCTAGAGGCTTATCAATTTTGTTTATTTTCTCAAAAAAACCAACTCTTAATTTCATTGATCTATTCTACTGTTTTTTTAGATTCTGTATTCTTTATTTCATGGAAACTAAAGGACAGAAAAACGTGTGCCTCTGTGGACTTAGACACCCTGTACCGTCTTTCTGAGACCTGTTTGCACCACCAGTAGTGAGTAGCACTGGTGCTTTTTCCCCAGTAAGGTCTCCATTTGCTCACTCCCATTTATGCTTCCAGACTTCACAACTTTGACATGTCACATGCTTCTTTCTGGTTTTATGGCTTTCACTTAAGTAGACAGATTATCCGTGAACATAATCCTCAATCTGAGGACAGTAAATTAGGAACTCTGTTTGAGAGATATTTTGAATATATATCCTTAGAGTGTTTCAGAAAGATAGAGTCTTTGGACTAATTGTAAGACATATGCTCTGTGAACATAAATTCTTTGGCTATAGTTTCTACAGGTTAGATGGTGTACTCTTTATGCACATAGCCCCCACCTACCCTTTTTGAATAATGCCAGCCAGTGACATTGCTGTGCCAGGACCTCTCATTTTCTTTCTACAGTTACTCAGGAAAGGAAAGGCAATTTTCTTTTCATGTTCTGACTCTCAGTACCGTTTCTTACATTCTGCCAGCCTGCTTACCAGAGTTCTTAGAAAGGTGTAAGAGGGATGTCAGTGGCTGACTTGAAACTGGAGCCTGCTGCTCTGAGAGAATAAATTTTGATTCCTTTTTTCTTAAAGTTAAGAATCCTAATCATTGTAGCTGTGAGGTTCTCAGAGTGGATGTGCCAGGAAAGGTTTTGTTCTGCACAACAGTTAGCCTGGGAGCTAAAGTTAGAAACAGATTGTAAATGCTTTAGTGCTGCTGAGCCAGTTTGTAGCCCTGGAATGATGACTGTCGTCACTGCAGCTGTCCAGGCAGCAGGGGAAGGGCTGGTGGGTAAATCATTAAAAAAAACACCGGAGCGAGATTTCATGTTCTAGGAGAGTGGAGATCTGGAGATGTTGCTGGGTTCTGGAATTATTACTTGATTTGCTCTTATTCTTAACCATTTTACTACTCACCACCCAAGTCTATACCCAAAATAAACATCTTTATTAAAGGAGATTTCATATAAATCCAGAGTCCTGATAAACCATTTTCCTATAATTTTTCCTTATTTTATTGGTCATTCATGTGAAGTCCGGCTCATCTGTTACTTGAAATATATGCTGTTGTGCTGAAATAATACTTAAATGAGGAATTATGTATAATGGATAGAAGTAAACTTGATGTCCACATCATTTTGTTTGCAACTGACTCAGAAATTTAATTAACAGTACTTAGTGTGTAGGTAAAAGAGTAAAAATAACTTTTATTTCTTTAGCTCCCTCCTTGGGCCTGTGGATTCATAATGGATACAAATTCAGACCCGAAGAACTGCCCCTTTCAGCTTTGCTCTCCGATACGTCCCCCAAAATACTACACATACAAGTTTGCAGAAGGCAAACTATTTGAGGAAACTGGGCACGAAGACCCAATCACAAAGACTAGTCGTGTTTTACGTCTAGAAGCCAAAAGCAAGGTCAGTCTTTGTAATCCCCGCTGTGAGCCCCCGTCTACTGCATGCGTACTACTGTCAGGAATTGTGGAGTTGCTGCTGGACATTAGCACGGTTTTGTAAAGTGGATCTCACATACCACAGTAAGATCCAAATGATTTTTAGGGGATTTTTTTTAATACATATTTATTTTAACATGGCTTAGAAGATTTATCTAGCACTTCAAGCCCTTGATTTCGTTAAGGCTTGTTCATCTTTGAGTTTTGCAAGTTGACTTAAAGAAATAGTCAAAGTTGATTTCTGGTTATGGCAAAAAATTGTGAAGGTGGAAAGCAGTTGACTAGAGTGCTTAAACCTAGTAGGGAAGATGATCGATGTTGAAGGATAAGTGCTGATGTGCTGACTGCTTCAAAGGAAGCCATGTTGAGTACAGTGGAAACCTGGCCAGGGACCTTACCTAGGCTGGAGGAATCACAGAAGGCTTCTGAGGAAGTGAGGCCCCAGGTAAGACCTCAAGGATGATTAAGAATTAAACTAAAACAGGTGCAGGAGGAATACATTTGTGTAGAGGTTCTAAATTGAGGGAAAAATAGTGCATTCAACAAGTATAAAGGAGGGGATGCCTGGTTCACTCAGTCTGAAAAGCATGCGGCTTTCGATCTCGGGGTCATGAGCTCAAGCCACATGTTGGGTGTAGAGATTACTTAAACAAATTTTCTTTAAGTATAAAGGAGGACAATATGGCCAAAGTGTATAGTAAAAGAGGTAAGACTAAGAGCAGAGTGAAAAGTAGAAAAGAAAATTTGTGCAAATGAGGAACAAATTAATAAACTGTGACCTTGGATTTAAGGAATTTTCAGACCTTAGCATATTAAACATCAGATAATCTCACATGTGCTGGCAATGAATTGTGGCACAGCGTTTGTCTTCATGAATTTTTTTATTCATTGATTTTCTTTTAATATCTTTAGTTAAGTATATATATTTTTTAATAATATAAGAGCAATACACATTTCTTAGAATAAATTTGTTTATGTTTTTTATTTATTCCTGAGAGAGAGACCGCATGAGCAGGGCAGGGGCAGAGAGAGAAGGAGACACAGAATCTGAAGCAGGCTCCCAGGCTCTGAGCTGTCAGCACAGAGCCCGACGCGGGGCTTGAACCCACGAACTGTGAGATCATGACCTGAGCCGAAGTCGAATGCTTAACCGACCGAGCCACTCATGTGCCCCGTATTTTAAAAAATGTTAATGTTTTTCACATTTCTTAGAATATATACAAAAATGCAGAATATACAATGTTGAGGTGATTACTTTTTGATCTTATTTGCTGTACCTCTTAGATATAACTATTGTTTACCATTTATTGTATCACTTTCCAGATTTGGGTGTTTGGTTTTTTGTCAACAAAATATATGTTTACAGGGGTGCAGTCAGTTGAGCATTAGACTTCAGGTTAGGTAATGATCTCACAGTTCTTTAGTTCAAGCACCATATGGGGTCCTCCATTCTCAGCACACAGCAGGCTTCAGATCCTCTGTTCCTCTCTCTCTGCCCCTCCCCTTCTTACACTCAAAAAAAAAGAGCGAGAGAGAGAGAAAATATATTTTTAGGCTTTGTTTTGCTTTAGAAATGTGGGACTATACCAGCCCATCAAAATGTTGTAGTTATCATACCCTAAGTGGAAAGAACAGTGAAGCTAAGTTCTTGGGGCACTCAGGGATGCTTCATGAATTAGGGAAGAAAGGAGACAGCTGCTAAATAGAAGCTGCTGTAGCTTCCCAGAGGCATTTTTGTACTGCTGATGAACTCAGATCCAGCCCATCACAGCATTTGGTACCCTCCTTAATCTCTCCCTTTTCATAAGTTCTCACCAGCAGGTTTGTCTCTGATTGTTGATTGAGGTTGGGGAAGAGGCAAGGAGATGAAAAGACAAAGATAATGTTATAGAGATTATGTCTTTTTTTTTTTAACATTTATTTTTGAGAGAGAGACAAAGCATGAGCGGGGGAGGGGCAGAAAGAGAGGGAGACACAGAAACCGAAGCAGGCTCCAGGCTCTGAGCTGTCAGCACAGAGCCCAGTGTAGGGCTCAAACACGTGAACCATGAGATCATGACCTGAGCTGAAGTCGGATGCTTAACCGACTGAGCCACCCAGGCACCACTTAATGGAAGTCACTACTAAAAACTTAATTTTCCAATTAGCAAAGTTTTTTTTTTTTAAAGAACATTCTAAGATTTTTTTTCCCTTCAAGTCTTTGTGAATGCTGTGTGTGTGTGCGTGTGCATTTTATTAACTTGCTTCATCTATTACGGTTTAAGGAGTTCCATGAATAGGTAAATATTTAACCTTTGAAGAAGATGAGGATGGATCTCAGTAGAGTTCAGTAAGAAATTCTGGTGCTGATGGTTGAGGATTCTGCCTACAGAGGACAGAAAATTGAGCGGTTAAAACTTTTTTAGTCGGCATATTTGTAAATATGCAAAGATGTGAAATGTCAGTATCTAGCCACAGGAGTGAGGAAATTACTATGCTAGTATGTCTTATCTTGATAGGTATATTTTGACTTATCATGAAAGAAAAAAATTACAGTAATAGTAGGTAGTAAAGAACTCTTTTAAATCACTTAACCTGTCACAGAAAGCTGCATTTCATACACTGTTTCCAGCTTGAGTTGCTGCTCTTCTCTAGTTAGTATTGTGGTTTAGCAGAATAGCTGAAAATGGGAATGAACCATGACATATTTTAAAAGACCATACCTGTTGTCCTTTTTTTTTTTTAAGTAATTTCTATACCCAGCGTGAGGCTTGAACTCATATCTACCAAGTATTACATGCTCCACCAACTGAGCTAGCCCAGCATCCCTCTGTTGTCTTCATTAAATGAAGTTTGTACTCAACATCAGTAAGCAATGCATAAAATCAGGGATAAACTGTTTTTAAAAGGCTTTTATTTACATTGCATAGTGACTCTTCATTTCCAGGATGGAAAATCCGTGCCAATGACCATTTTCCACAAAACGGACTCTGAGGACTTGCAGAAGAAACCTCTCCTGGTGCATGTATATGGAGCTTATGGAATGGACTTAAAAATGAATTTCAGACCTGAAAGACGGGTGTTGGTGGACGATGGATGGATATTAGCATATTGCCACGTTCGGTGAGTCAGTACATTTCACCGGCCATGTGAGAGTCGTTACAGATGTCCAGAACAATGCTGTATCACAGAGCAGAGCTTATTTTCTCATTGGTGGTCACTGAATTTATGTATTGCTGAACATGTGCTGAAAAAGTTGATTGAAGAGACTAGTTGATCCAAAAAGCAAAAGGGTAGATTTTAGGATCTTGTACCAGATTTCTAGAATTGATGTACCAGTCTGTGTACTCTAACTTCCATTTTATTTTAGCTGTTTTCAAGACACAAGTAATATTTTATGTTTCTGCTTAAAATCTTTCTCCACCTCCCTATCTCCAAACTAAAATCCAAATTCCTTAGTATAGTTTTTAACATCCTAATGATCTGGCTGATCTCTGTAGTGAGATCCTTCATTACTGCCCATACACGCCCTGCGCTCCAGCCCTGTTACATCCTTTCACATGACAAACTCTCTGTGCCTTTGCACATGCTGTGTCTTGATGTTTTCCCTTTCTTTGTGCTTCTGGGAATGCATATTCTTCTTCCAAGACTCGGATTAGGTATCATCTCCTTTTTAAGCATTTGTTTTAAGAAGTATGTGCCCCTAACCTAACAAGTGGATATTCTTTCTACTGTTTCTGTGGTAACCTGCAGTATACTTGTGTATGAAAGCAGCGACCATATTGCTTGGCGTCTGTTTTCTTCCTCCCCCACCCCCACCCCCCAAATTATGATCTTCAGGGCAGATTTTTGCTTGTGTATGTGTACACTTTTTTTTTAAGAAAGTTTATTTGTACTCTTGTATCATTTAACCTAAAGGTTCTCAACTCTGGGTATATAGTCGTCTGAGGAACTTTTGCTTTTTTAGATTTCTAAGGCCAGCATTTAGCACAATGCCTGGGAAGCAGTAGCAGGCACTCAAAACATATTTGAGGGGGACCTGACTGGCTCAGAGCAGGCAATTCTTGATCCTTGGGTCATGAGTTTAAGCCTGATGTTTGGCATAGAGCTTACTTTGAATGAATGAATGAATGAATGAATGAATGAATGAATGAATGAATAGAAAAGAGAAAATGACAAATGACTCTTGTTTTTTTAGAAAAACATATTTGTTGAATCCATTTTTGTCTGTCTCTATCAGGGATTGGCAAACCTTTTCTCTGAAAAACTAAATCGTATGACCATAAACTATTTGTAAAAAAAAAAAAAAAGAAAAGAAAAACTAAATTGTAAACATTTCAGGCTTTATAGGCCACATATGGTCTCTGTTGTATATTCCTGATTGTTTTGTTTTGTTTTCACCCAACCTTTAAAAATATAGAAATCATTCTTAGCTCTAAGGCCATTTAAAAATAACAAAAAACAGGCCTCCAGGTAGATATTGCCCACTGGCTATTGTTTGCTGACCCTGAACTATATCATTAATATTTTTCCCCCACTAAAAACTGTTTTTGCCCTTTAATTTCAGGGGTGGTGGTGAGTTAGGCCTCCAGTGGCACGCTGATGGCCGTCTAACTAAAAAACTCAATGGCCTTGCTGACTTAGAGGCTTGCATTAAGACGCTTCATGGCCAAGGCTTTTCTCAGCCAAGTCTAACAGCCTTGACTGCTTTCAGTGCTGGAGGGGTGCTTGTGGGAGCATTGTGTAATTCTAATCCAGAGCTCCTGAGAGCTGTGACTTTGGAGGTGAGTATACCATCTCTTCTATTTACAAAGTGGGGACCCGTGAAAGCCCTAAAATGCTCTATAAAAAATATTTGCTACATTTTTCCCATTTGTCTCTCTCTCTCAAAAATAGTTTTTTAAAAATTTGTTACATTTTTGCCATAGCATAGGGAGTAGAACAAAGCTTTTAAATTCTAAACACAGAATTGTAGCTCCGGGAGAACTTCTAAGCTTGATCTAACTGCTTGTCCTTTATTTATCCCTTTTCCTTCCCTAACAGTGTTATTAATTAGTGAGAATTTCCACTGAAGGATATTAATGGCTCTTCTCATTGACATTTCTTATTTTTAAGAACATGTAGAGTTGGTACAAAGGAGATAAAGGATATATGACTCACCAGTTCCAGGGGGTCCAGCAGAGCACACAGTGACTCGAATCCAAGAAGCCCTTTGTACTGCCCATCAACATGTTAGTCCCGGATGTAGGGGCTCTCTGTTTTTTAGAGACTCCACTCTTAAAGGTCTTTAAGGGGGAGTTTTTCTGTATTTTAGTTGAAATATCTTGCTTTATCCTTAAGAGTCTCTACAGTTGATCCTTGAACAACATAGGGGCTAGCGGCACAGACCCCTCACCACGCAGTCAAAAAAATCCATGATAAACTTTGGACTTCCCAAAAACTTAATTACAAATAGCCTCCTGTTGAGCAGAAACTGTACCAATAACATAAGCAGTCAATTAACATGTTTTATATATTCTATATATCACATACCATGTTTTTACAGTAAGTTAGAGATTAAAAAATGATAGTAAGAAGATCATAAGGAAGAGAAAATGTTTGTTTATACGGTGTACTGTATGTATATCTATTGAAAAAATCCAGGTGGAAGTGGACTTGCATAGTTCAAACCTGTGTCACTCAAGGGTCAGCTGTATAGCCTTCCTGATGTCCAAAATTATGAAGTTCTATTATAGCAGCTCATTTCACCTTCAGCATTGTGCTCCTGGTTAGATGCTCTAGAAAATGATGACTGGGATGGAGAGAGTAAATTATTTTCAGGTTTTTTTTATTTTGAGGATGTGGTGTATCCACTGTGGACTTGTAAGTAAGTGTTAAATAATCCTCATCTGTAAATCTACTTTTTTTAGTAGAGATGCTAAGTATAGAGGCGGTGGAGGGGCAATCTATATGCAAAGAAAATCTATGGTAAAGCTATTTACAATGTAAAGAAAATACAACTAGTCTGTAACATTTAGAAATGAGAAAGGAAATAATCAAAAATGTATATATATGAATATTCATCCCACATTGCTTATTATAGCAAAGAATTAGAGTCAACCTTTAAATATCCAACAATAGAGGATTCATAGTCTTATTAATTAGAAGTACCAAGTACCAGCTCTAATTTAAGCAGAAAAGAGATAAGAGGTACTGGGGAGGAGCGGGTATATACCAGTCTTAGAGGCTGCACAGCCAGAAATGTGCCCAAAATATACCGTAAAACTGCCCCAAAGAAGCCATCACTGCCACCACTGCTGGGTACAAGTCACCTCATACCACCAGTGCTACTTCTAAAAACCCAATATAAATGTGGCACGTCTGCCAGAAGAAATTCTCCATGGTCCCTACATCTTTGAGTCACCAACTTCCCATTCAAAGTTCGGAGCACATTATGTCTGCCTTCTTAGACTCAGGGACCCCACAACTACCAGGCATTTAGCACCTCCATAGTGAGAGGCAGGCTCTGCCTCATAAGGTTAGGGATACTCTAAATGCAAAAAAGGAGTTCCGATTCGAGGCAGCCAGAAGGAATTGCATTTGCCTTCCAGGTTAATGTTAGTATAAGAAGAGAAATCTGAAAAGCGTGTTAACAGAAGACTATAAGCTAAGTGAAAAAAGCAGCTCCCATTTTCCTAAATGTTTTAAGACTGGTTGTAAGCCAGTGAGTGATTTTTTTCTTCTTTCAATTTGAATATTATCTAGATTTCTTCAATTAACATTTATTACTCTTTTTAATGTGAAGTATCTGACTGATAAGGGTATACTCGTGTGATGAGGTTTTTTTATTTTTAGTGGTGATAAAATAACAAAATTTATCATCTTAACTATTTTTAAGTGTATATAGTTCAGGTGTTCAGTATGTTCACATTGCTGTGGAACCAGTCTCCAGAACTCCTCATCTGCAAAGCCGAAACTCTATACTCATTGAATAGTAGCTCCCCAAGTCCCCCTTCCCCTGCAGCTCAGAGCCACCATTCTCCTTTGTCTATGAATTAGAATTACCTATAATTCCTGTAAATGGAATCATACACGTTTGTCTTTTTGTAACTGATTTGTTTCACTTAGATAATATCCTCAAGGTCCATCCATTATTGTAGCATATGTCAGAATTTCCTTGTTTTATGACTCTGCATAATAATCCTTCTGTCATTGCATATATTTTGCTTACCCATCCATCCATCATTGGCCACTTGGGTTGCTTCCACCTTCTGGCTGTTGTGCATAATGCTGCTATGACTATGGGTGTACCTTGAAGACTCTCTGATTTTAATTCTTTGGGATATATATCCAGGAATAAAATTGCTAGATCATACGGTAATTCTAAGTTAACTTCTTGAGAAACTAGCATACCATCCACACCATTTTACCTTCCCACCAGTAGTGCACAAGGGTTACAATTTCTCCACATCCTTGCCTGCACTTGTTATCACTTGTTATTTTTTTTAATAGTACCCATCCTAATGGATGTAAGGTGATAGCATTTATTACTTTTATATAAAGTATATATATGTATACACACACACACACACACACACATATGCAGGCATCAAACTAAAAAATTGTGAAATTAGAAGATAAACTCTTAAGGTATATAGATACATGTATGTATCACAGGCCCTAGTTAAGAACTGTGTAGGACTGAGTAGTCTGCCTCCTGGGAATCAGCATGGCTTCTTGACCTTTGTTCTCTCTTCAGCATGCATATTCACAAAGTATATTTTTCTGAAACTCATTTTACCAATTTGTTAGAGTTTAACTTTCTTTGGCTTTGGTTTTGGTTTTTTTTAGGCACCTTTCTTGGATGTTCTCAACACCATGATGGACACTACACTTCCTCTGACATTGGAAGAATTGGAAGAATGGGGGAATCCTTCATCTGATGAAAAACACAAGAACTACATAAAACGCTACTGTCCCTATCAAAATATTAAACCACAGGTAGTGAATAACAGTTCTGGTAAACTATCCTAAAATGATAGAAAAGATAATCAAAAGAATTCTTACCCAGGCTGAGGCAGGAATTTTGTAGGGCTTTAGATTGTTTTTGCTTATAATACCCAAACAGTTTTCAGAACCGTCTCTGCTCATACCCCGTGTTTGTTTCAGTGTAATAGTTCAGAATAGGTTAGATGTGGTCATGGTCTCACTAGCCAAGAAAA
Organism: Proteles cristata cristata; assembly: GCA_017311185.1. Taxonomy (NCBI): domain Eukaryota; kingdom Metazoa; phylum Chordata; class Mammalia; order Carnivora; family Hyaenidae; genus Proteles; species Proteles cristata. Next base: position 515,695 of record JAESUZ010004347.1, on the reverse strand, counting down.
GGGTATTCCAGGTAGCAAGTGATCTAGTACTATGGTACTATAGATCTCTCCATATGAAATGAGAAGAAATTATCTAGCACTTAGGTCAAAAAATGGAGTTATTTTTTATAACCCTAAGGTAGAAAAGGACCAGAAGGAATAATGCAAACTTTGTACATCTGTTTTCTTTCAGCTTTATCCTTCCATTCACATCACAGCTTACGAAAATGATGAGCGTGTACCTCTGAAAGGAATTATTAACTATACTGAGAAACTCAAGGAAGCCATTACGGAGCATGCTAAGGATACTGGTGAAGGTAGGAGACCACCAGGAAGCAGGGAACATACTAAATGTTCTGTTACCTTCCATAGACTGCTCAGAGGAGTACATTTCATGCCACAGACCAAATCGTCTGCCCATGATTTTGAACAATTGGTTCTCCAATGTTGACTACCCAGTTGAGAGATACCTAATAACTATACCTGACTTGCCTCTTTTCATAGGACAGTATTAAAATAAGGTAGGCGAGGCATAAAGAAAAATAAATTTAAACATCGAATTATAACTTAGAGCTAGACTGTCATACAACACTCATTCATTTAACAATATTAATTGAGCCATTATTCTTGGAAACTTCTAGAAAAGAGATTCTGACACTTTTGCTCTGGAGCTTCAGTGTCCAAACTAGCTGCTTTACTTTTCTCTAGATCTTTCCATTTCGTTGCACAGGAACTCTTACCTTTTTCTTCCCTATTAGCAAGGCCCTCTGAGCTCAGGGTAGAAGGGACCCACATACAAGTTTCAGTCACCTTGTTTTCACCTCCATGCCTCACACTTACCACTACAAAAGTTTGTGTTTCCCTCTGATTCCACAGGGCCACTGGCTTCCTCTTGCCTCACAGCCTTCTCCATGTGGCCCGACAAGTCTCTTCCATCCAGTGTCCTCTGCCACTCTTCCTCCTCTTACCTTCTCTGTTTCAGAGATTTCTGCTGCTTGCCCCCTCCCATCTCTTTCTTGGGGATAGTTTGTGCCTTTTTCCTTCACTATTATTTTGATAGTGTACTTGGGAGGAAAGGGGAGAAATGAATCTCAAACAAAACTTCTAATTGTTGCATATGTTAACTCTTTCAGGCTACCAGGCCCCCAATGTTGTTTTAGATATTCAGCCTGGGGGCAATCATGTGATTGAGGATTCTCACAAAAAGGTATGTTTCCAAGCCCCTCTCAGTTGGCAAATGCCCAAGTAGAGATCTGTCACTGTCAACATTTCATTGGTTGCAGCGAAGTTACGACAGCTGCTTTGTCACTGTCTGGTCTGCGGTTGAGGCCCAAGAGGGGAAGGAGAAATGCTGAGTCAAGAGAAAAGGCCCCTCTTACACTTGATAAGTGCACTCTGTTACAGAGTCATGGCAGAAGGCAGACCCTGCCTCCGTCCCCAAATAAAAGTAGACTGGCCATAAATTGCTGACTTCAGGGTTAGGTGAAGATGATAGACAAAGAGATGTAGCCCTCGAGTTTTGCCACAAAGGCCTTCTGTCTAATTTTTTAAATGCATTTCTTTTAGATTACAGCCCAAATTAAATTCTTGTACGAGGAACTTGGACTTGACAGCACCAGTGTTTTCGAGAATCTTAAGAAATACCTAAAATTCTGAAACGCCGCATTCCATGGGAATTGGAAACACACTGAAATATTTCATTGTCTTATTTCCATTTGGGTAAGCAACAGTGAGATTGTTTTTAAGTTAGTAATTTTTTAAAATCTGCTTCTCCATCCACATTTTGTCTAGTGTACATCTCACTTGCTTCTACTGCTCTGTCCGTTGGCCTACGTGCCCTTTAATCTTGGAAAGTGGTTTTCAAACCATGCTCCTCAGAAGGACATGGAGGAGGGGGGAAGGATGGCTTGATGACAGCACGGCTCTCCCAGCTCCCCCTGCAGAACAGCTTTGTTTCTGTCTGTTTGAACTAACGTTTCCTGTGAAAAGTTTACAAATCAAGGTCCTGCCCCCTTGCTAGTGAACATTTTTAGACACTTCAGCAGTACGCCCTCCAGTTTCTATGTCTGTATTTTAAGAAAAGAGATAACATTCTTCACATTAGAATTCATTAGGTCTCTCTAACAATCCGGAGTCCTAAGGTGTTCTGATCATCTCTTATATTGATGCTGTCTCAATAAAGTTACAGGTTCCCGCAAGCGATAATTTTATTATTTTTAAAAAACATTTGAGAACCTTTTCTAAAGCAGTTACATTCGAGCCGTATTTCCCCAGCAGTATGCAGCGCGTGAAGTTACTGCAAATGCTTAGACTAGAAAAGGGCGCCAGCGTCTTCATGTCTCTAACACAAGCTGTGCAGTATGTGAAACACGCTGGAGTAGCATGCCCGATTAGAAACAAAACACCTGTCCCTGAAGGCTGTTTGGTGATGAAGGAGATTCTTCGTGTTGTATTCAAGGACGAGGCCTTCTCCCTTGTCCAGGAAAATGGCCTGCGTATCAACTTCACTGCCCTTGTCGGCAAAATTGGTACTTAGCCTTATCCTTGCTCTTGTGGGAAGATCGGAAATCATTTCCTTTAGATGTAGCGGTGAGGATTCTCCAAAATTCAGAACCACCAGAAAGACACTGTCGATGCCATCCAGCTCTCTCGTGTACACGACAGAGTGGCTGTTATTGCTCACATAGCAGAACCAGCCCCTGCTGAGGAGCAGCTCATTGGCATGAAGCAAACTTAATTCTTGATAGAACTTCAGTGCTGATCCAGGCTGAGTCTTTTGGACCTATTTAAAAAAAAAAAAAAAAAAAAAGATTAACATAAATAATTCAATTCTAAAAGACTTGTTAGGGGTTTTTATTTTTAGTATCAAAGACAGAACTTATTTCCCAAGAAAGTTCGCTTCAGTTTTGCCCATTAAAATGACTACCAAATTGTTAGTATTGATAGGTGGGTTATGATTTAACTACTGAGAGAGTGCAAATGCAGGGAGTCATTGTGTGCACAGTGCTCTGCTAACATTTTGGCCAGACGTGATGAGAGACCAAATTTGACTCCACTTTAGGTATCCCAAAACAGTGTCCGTGTCTGAGTTACCTGGTGTTTAACTTGCCTAAATATAGTCCCTTTATGCTAATTGTCACTGGCAGAAAAGCTGCCACTGTGGCCATGACCCAGGAGGGCTACTCTGTTCTCTTGTAGAATAATGTGGAGGTCTCTTTAACTTCAGCAGACGTCTGTTCCTTGCGTAGCCAATGGTGAGCAGAAAGTTGCAAAAAAGGATACAAAGCAAAATGCTGCGTAAAGGGAAAGTTAAAAATTCTACTTCTTTGTGTCTATTAAAGAAGATCGGGGTTTATTTCACAGCTATATAAAACATAACATAATTAAATGCTATGTTTTCCTTTAACATTTCAAGCATCTATTCCTGCTATTGTGTTAAAATGTCATTGTCCTGTTGAATGGATATACCACATTTAAAACCATCCCTCTCGTTTCGACATTCAGCTTTCTAATATTTTCTCATATTTTTAGTGCCTCTCCCACATTTGGATTATTTATTTAGAATAGAAAGACAATTACTATGTCAAGAGTATGGATGCTTGATACATAATGCCAAATTAGTCTTCATAAGAGCTGTTGCCAAATCAGTGGTAATGTTCATTTCCGTGGACTCTTGCCAGCCACGTTGACCGCGGTGGTGGTGGCTGCTATTGCTGTTTTCCTTGTTGTTACTGCGGGGCAGGTGCCTAATATGTGGTCTTCAGTGAACATCTACTGAATGTTTGAAAAAACGTTTATTCTCTGTTATCAGGTACAAAGGTATTTATGGTACATGTGTATGGTATATGTATATGACTTGTCACATTACTAGTATTAACATTTTCTATAGCCTTAGCTGATGCATGGAAAAGCATAGTTGTTCTTCTCACATAAGAAGTGCCCAGTAAGTGTTAACTATTATCCGTGTCTGCCTTCTAGAAGTATGTTGAAGTGTCTCTCTATAATTGTGAATTTGTCGGTTTCTCTTGGCATTTCTCATAGTACTTGTTTTATATATTTGGAAGCTATTGTTAGATGCCTAGATCATGACTTGCAGTGGAATGTTCTTTAACGGTTTTTGAAAATTGCACTTGTCTCATAATGCTTTTCATATTGAATTCTATTTTGTCTGCTATTAAATATTTCCACCCCTGCTTTTCGTAACTTTATTTTTTTTAAATAGGAAATGCATGCACCTCGTATAAAATTCATTTGTAAGTGGAGTATGTAAAAGAAGGTTTTTCCTACCACCGTTCCCTAGCTTTTCACTTCCTCTCTCAGAAATAGACACTGTTGCTGCTTACGTATGGTACATTTTGTGCCTGCGCAAACAGATGTAGATACACTGTTTCTCTACACAGATGGTGGCATGTGATCATAATGGACTCTGTTTCTTAGTACATGGTAGAGATGGTCTCATGATGTCAGTGCGTTCTTTTTAAAAACTGCATACTAGTCCATTGTGTAAGTCAGTAATTGATTCTGTTGATAAAATATTTAAGTCATTTCCAGAGTCTTCTGCTATTAAAAACAATGCTATAGTAGAGCTCCTTGAATATTTATCATTTTCCACATATGCAAGTATTGTCGGAATGAAATTACTAAGTCAAAGGTTATATATGCATTTTTGTTTGATAAAAAATAAAGCCCCTTGGCTATAGTTAATTTTTTTTTTTGTTTTAGCAATGTCTCAGATTGGATTTTGTCTCTTTACCTTAATCTGAGAGTTTTTATCTTCTAATAGATGAATTTAACCCATTTATAGTTATATGATTGCCATATGTAGGGACATAACCTACAGCCTTAGTTTTTATTTATATTTGTACTATTGTTTTCATCCTTTTTAGCATCCGTTAGTTTGATGTAATATTTTTCTTCTATTGTTCCTTGAAAATTACACCCTTAAAATTATAATGCCTATTTTAAATTCTCCTTTTCTCAACATTTGGAGCAGTGCTGTCCCGCAGAACTTCCTGCAGTGTGGAAGTGTTCTGTATCTGTGCCGAGGTGGTGGCCCCTAGCTGCTCTGCACCGGCAGCGGTGCCGGTGTGTCCCAGGAAGCAAGTTCTGATTCTACAGTTGAGTTACTCTGTTTCCGTGCCCTGAAAAGAGGGCGTTAGCCTACTGGCTCACACATTCTCTCTCTCCTCTCTCACCTCCCCTGCTGCCACTTCCCATATAGAAATCAGTCACGAAGATTTTTTGTTTCAGAATACCTTATTTACCTTATTTTACATTATGTACCAGAAAATATCCTTAATTTTATTTTCTAACATTTTTTATCTTTAAGTAATCTCTACACCCAACGTGGGGCTTGAACTTAACATCCCCAAGATGAAGAGTCCCATGCTCTACTGACTGAGCCAGCCAGGTGCCCCACGTCATGTCTGTCTTTAAGATTCATTTTTTTTGTTTGTTTGTTTCAGTCCCTGATTATTCTTTCACGAGCTGGCTTTTCATGGAAAAATTAGGGTCCATGCTTTTCCAAGTCTATATTCGTGAATGCTCATTTGAATGGATAAAAGACTGTAGATTTAGAATCAAGTTTCCATCATAGCTTTAAAGATTAAAGTTCTGATGTGTTCCCGGATTCACTTGAGAAGCCAAACCAGTTCTCAGTCCCTTGCTTGGTTAGTCTGTTTTGGAGTTTGGTTTTGGTTTCCACGTATTTTTAGGTTTTTTCTTTATTCTTGCCATTCTAGAAAAGATAAATATCTCCAAGTTTTCTGTATTTCTTTGATTATGGGTTTCCCTTTAGTTTCTGTTCTCTTCTAGAATTTTATGTTGGAATTTCTAGACTGTCTACATATCAAAAATGTTCTCTTTATATTGTTGCCTTTTTTCAGTGCGTTCTAGGAGAAGCCTCTGGATCAATTTTCCAGCGCCCTAATTAGAATTTCTATTTCAGTCTTTCACAGTGTTTTACATATCTAAGATCTCTAATCACTTTTTTTTTAAAAGTTTTATTTAAATAACCTGTATACCCCACATGGAGCTTAGACCCAGGACCCCAAGGATCAAGAGACGCCTCCTCTACCGACTGAGCCGGCCACGCCTCCATCTGATTCCTTTTTTAAAAGAATCAAGAGACTTCATAAGATATCTACCAATAATGAAGTCTTCTGTTTGCCATATTTCCTCTACTTTTCACAGTTTTCTGTTTTTTTAATTTTTCTCAAATGTGTGATTCTGGGTGATCCATTTACTTTTGGGTTTTGATACCCCTTATCTTTGGTTGCCCACCTCTAGTCATTATGAGAAGGTTAATTTTACTTTCTTTTAGAAATTAAATTCTTACCTATCTCTAGGGCTTTTAAGGATGTATTTTATTAAAGAGCTTAGCCTGAGACATTGTGTTAGGATTTAGCATTCTCCAAGCATTACTCCTGATCATTTGAAAGACTTGGTTACTGTTATAGAAAAAAACGTTTTAATTTGCATTTACCTTTTCCCATCTTTTTGGTATACGTTTTTATGTAGGATTTCTTACATATTGGACTCAAATTGAAAATCAGTAGATGCTTTTAATCTACAATACAAATGTTAAAGAAGCTGAAAACAGAATAACTGAGGAGACCGCACTGAGTAATGTACAGAATTGTCCCCTCGCTGTGTTGTACACCTGAAAGCAACATGATATTGTGGGTCAACTATACTGTGGTAATTTTTTAAAAATCTTACGAGATTGTTTTCAAAACACTTAGTAGATTGGAGCAAGGGGAGATTTTTGCTTTAAAATATTTAAGTCTCATGGGATGCCAATAATTTCTCTTCTCCTGAGGTAGTTTAAACAGTGAACATTTTCACTAGCACATGACTCCATCTGAAGCCATTTCATATTGTCCTGGTCCAAGGAAATGTACTTAGCACTTTGCCAAATGGAGCAAACAGATTTTCTAAACAGGAATGCCTATATCCCAGCAACTCCAGCTGAATGCAACCTTGACCACTACAATAACAGAAAATAGTATAGGCAAAAGCCAAAGGGTGTGCTTTTCCAGAACAGCTGCTTTTAGGAATTGGTCATGTCTTGGTTTTTCTTCAGGTGATTTTCCTTAATTGATCTTCTTTCCTTCCTTTTGAAGGCAGAAAAGAAGGACAGATAGCTGGGCTTGTTGAAAGACCACCATAAAACCTCCTTAAAGTCAGTCCAGTGAATAGTTGCATATTCCCTATGACACTCCACACGGTGTGCTTCTGTACCAGTTTGTACTTCCACAGAAACATGATTTAAAAACTGTAAGTCTGTGTGATTGATTTAAAGAGCCTCAGTTAAGGTCTTGGGCACCCTCAGGGTGAGTATGTTGTCAGCACAAAACTCCTTTCCTCTTTCTGGAATCAGCATAACATTTTCATTGATACTTACATCAACATTCACAGTGTGGTAATCTGAACTGGTGGGTAACCAGATGTGACTGGCTTCAGAAAAACCAGCATTTGAGCTGTTGTCCCACTGCATCGGTGACTTTGAGAGAAGGGTATCCTGTGTCAAAAGACCATGGAATGGAAAGAAAACAGTAGTTATTAGAGAAATATAATTTGGCCATGATTTACTTCATAATTATTTAATTCCCTGTACTTCTTAGTACTTGTATTTATTAGCATTCATAATGAAAAAGCTTCAACGTTCAATACCTAAACCAGCTTCTCACTTTTTTTTAAATTATTTTTTCAATGTTTTATTTATTTCTGAGAGAGAGAGACAGCATGAGCAGGGGAGGGTCAGAAAGAGAGGGAGACACAGAATCTGAAACAGCCTCCAGGCTCTGGGCCTAGCTGTCAGCACAGAGCCTGATGCACGCAGGGGCTCGAACCCACAAACCGTGTGTGATCATGACCCAAGCCAAAGTCGGACGCTTAACCGACTGAGCCACCCAGGCTCCCCATCAAGCTTCTCACGTTTATTGGAAAATAGTGACATCTTGAGTTTGATTAGATTATGGTAACTGGACTTTGATACATGCTTAGACTCTTTGCTGCTTTTCCCTAAAAATGAGTAATGTAGGATTTGAAAATGTGCAACTGCCAGCACGTTCTGTAGTGTAGCAGTGGTGAGTTCAGGTACGCACCATTGTACAAGTAAGCCTAACTTCTACCCACTTCTATCCAGCCTGGTTATTGCACATGAACGTACACACACCAAATATTAGGGAAATTGGATCTCCTACACTGAAAGCTAACCATACAGATTTTGAGATCCATAGCCTCAAAAACAAAATAAAAACCTCTCAAGTCTGAGGCTGTGGATTACATTTGTTAACCGGAAAGGAAGAACCTTTGGGCTGTGGTCAAAATCTAGCAGTACGGACGGGCACTTAAACTAAGGTTCCTAACTCCACGTTTCAGGTAGAGGGCACTGAGTAATAATCCAAACTCAAAACACAGGTTCTCCAGTTGTAGCATGCCTATGAAGCGGCTGGAAAACATCTTTAAAATGTAGCTTCCTATGCTCTAACACAAGAAATTCAGTTGTGCGGCTTAGGAAACAGCATTCTTAGTAAGCTCCCAACCAAGAAAGGTGACTGACTGATAGTATGAAAGGAAAGCAAAGTAACCATTTCACGTTAGATTATATTAACTTACAGTGTCATAGCTTTCGTTGAGATTTGTGGCTAAAATATTTCTCATTCCTATTTCCTCCCCATAGTAAGTTATGGGAGTTCCAGGGAGTGTGAAGACCAGCATGTTCATGATGTTGACATATTCTGTCCCCAAACGAGAAGTCAGCCGGGCATGGTCTGGTCCACCGATCTGAAAGGCAGATATTTTTAAGGACATAGCTTAATAAACAGATTTCTGGAAAATTTACCCTATTCCACAAAGAGTTCATCAGCAGAAAAACAGGTAGCTGTGGGTACTGTGGTATCAGCAAGCCTGGCTTTAAGTCCCAACCCTGCTACTTGCTGGGTAACTGACCAATGTACTGTCTTGGCCAGTATGATCAACAAAATGGCGTTAACAATTTACTTTGCACTGATGTTGCAAATAAGATTTAGGAGGGTGCCTGTTAATATTTTCACACATTTGGATGAGAGAACACAGACAGGAAACAAAAGTGTTTCCCCCATAGAGGCCACAACAAGGAGGGAACAAGTGGAAGGGACAGAGGTAGGAGAGATTTCTGGGGTGGGTGTGACTTGAACTGTTCAAAACAAATTTTAAAGATAAGTCTGCTTTTATAGAGAAATATACACAGTCCAAGAGGACATTTTCTAGTGTATCTCTATGCTGAATGTGCTAATTACATATTATATTACATATTACCTAGTCCTCTTAAGAGTTTATTTAAATCACCTAACAGTTCTCTCCATAAACCACAGCTCGGTCCCATGTGCACATGCTAAGCATGGAATTTTACTACTGAAAAAGTATTTTCAGGGCACCTGGCTGGCTCATTCGGAAGAGCATGCAACTCAGTCTTGGGTGAGGTTCGAGCCCCGTATGGGGTGTAGAGAGTACTTAAAGAACTAAGCTTTTTAAACAAGTCTTTCACACCTTCCTTATAGCTTATTTCTGTCCTCCCCTGTCAGGTAGTCTCTCCAGTTTACAATGACAAAACAAGTTCCCTGACACATTACATCACTTATTCAAATTAGAATATAATGCAAAACCAGCCTTTCCTTTTGAGTCTAAGAACTTGGTTGTTACAGTTCAGAAAAAAAGGATTTGCGATTTTTTAGATGTGCTGAAAACTATCTACAGTTAATCTTTTTATAGACCATTGTCAATTATTTTTCTATTTTTATGGTCAGAAAAGTCAAATACCACCTCTGTTTTCATTACCTTGAGAGCATTTGCTGCGAAACCCTATGGTCTCCCAAACTTTCTGGACTTAGAGCACTTTCGTTTTCAGAACTGAAATCAAGAAATATATGCACAGGTAGTTCACAGCAATGAAGAGAGATCGGTGCCTCTCACAGGCTGAGAGAGATCCCAGTCACCTAAGCTAGTGGAGCCTCTCAGTATATGAAAAATACAAGTGCTAAAATTCCACTATAAAATTTGGAAACATAGGGGGCCCTTGTTGAATGGTGGAGGAAAGATCTCCAAAACCTCTGCCATGAATATAAGGAGAAATCACTGTTTCAGAACTCTGGAAACTAACTAAAGGCTTTCAGTAATCTAAGAAGTACTTATTCAAGAAAAACAGCAAGCTTTGTGTCATTTTAACTGGCCCTGAACTCCTGCCTCCCAGATCTACAATAGCCTTGAAAACCTCAGTCTTGCAACTCCCATAGCTGTGAAAACCAGAAGCCCCTAGGAGGGCAGAATAGGTTTAGCGTTCACCAGAAGCTCCATTTAGAGAACTGTCACAACTTGACCTTTCCAGCACTCACTCTTAGTTGTATTTTTTTTTCTTTATTAAGGAAATGCCCTGTCCCCAAGGTATTGGCCAGAAATAGTCAACAACAATTATTTAACATCACATCTCCCTGAGGTGGTATTGCCAACTGGGGCTAAACAGAGACTGACCAAAAACCTTAAACGCTGGGGAATGAGTGACCAAAAGAGCCTTTGAAAGGCTCTGACAGAGTCTTGAAATCTAGAACACATGCAGATACCCTGGGAAGACTTCAGAAGGCTCTAATTTCTCATCTCTGGCTAACCTTGAACCTCCGTGCAAGCAGAAAGTGAAGACTGAGGTAGAACTACCAACTGCCTGCCAGTGTTGCGCACATGCGCGTGCACACACACACACACACACACACACACACACAGACCCTCAGCAAAGGCCAGGAGACGTCATGGTTCGCCACATTTCAGGAATCTCTCCAAATTATTAGTTGACAATAAGCTGACCAGACACATCAGCCGCCACGCCCGTCAAAGAGCACAGATTTCACAAAACTAATCCAGGAAAATCACTAAAGAAACAACCAGCAACACAAACAGCGGGAAGAGAGTTTGTACATTACTACGTTATTTAAAATATCCAGTTTTCAACAACAAAAGGGAATGCAAAGAAAATGGGAAAATATACCCCATAATAGAAAAAGCAGTCAATAGAATATGTGGATGAGGAAAGCCTAACACTGCACGAGTGGACAAAGACATGTAAGTCAACTACTATCCACATGTTCAAAGAAGTTTGAGGTCAGTGTCCCATCCAATAGACACTATAAATAAAAAGAATACAAAGAAGAACCAGAAAGAAATTTCAGAGTTGAGAAGTATGAACATTGAAAGGAAAAACTCACGAGAAGGGCTGGACAGATTTGAACTGACAGAGAAATCAGCAAATTTGAAGACCGATCAATGGATATTATCTAGTCTGAGAACCAGAAGGAAAAGAATGGAGAAAAATGACATAAACCTGGTTAGAAGCCGGGCTAGGTCTGGCTCACTAAAGAGTCACTGGTGAAGGGAAAGGGGACACTCCTTACAGACCTAGCCCTCGTGTTAGAGATAACTATTTAAAAACACAACAGCCCCAGATGTGCTGATCCAGGTGTGAGGACTTACCATCCAGTTAGGCCATTTTCCTTCTGGCATGTTTTCCATCCAGGATGCGATCACCTCAAGCACACTGTTCCCAGAAGGAGTGTTGAGCTTACTGAGGTAATTGTTGAAGGGAAAATCTGCTTCTTGGATAAAAGGCAACCCGTAGTACATCATGGTCCTGTCAATGCTCTCCTCGTAGGCTTCAATCCCCATGAACCTGGAAGAGTTGGCAGTGTGCAGTGTCCTCAGAGCCCGTCAGGAGATTGAGAAGCATCCCGTGGCTGCTTCAGTCTGTGACTCTTACCCACGTCCAGCTGGGCTCACTAGGAAGCATAAGCAGCCAGATGGCCAAGTAATGGCATGCCGGCTCACTGCACTGTTTCTCGTTTCTCATGGACAATAAACCCAAGGCCTAGCCTAGCACTTTGCAGTGTCTAAAAGGTAAGAAATGCATTTGGGGGTGCCTGGGTGCCCTAGTTGGTTAAGCATCCCAACTCTTAATTTCAGCGTTCTGAGTTCAAGCCCTATGTCGCTCTTGAGCACACAGCCCACTTGGAATTCTCTCTCCCTGTCTCTCTCTGCCCTTGCCCTGCTCATGCTGCCTCTCAAAATAAATACATAAACATAAAAAAAAAAATACATCTGAATCTTAGTCACTGTTGTCCTTTCTTTCTAAATCGGATTAAAACTTTGTAACTTCCAGGAAGACTTTCTCTGGCAATTCTCCTCAAGCTTAGAATCTGCAGTGTATGGGGTGCCTGGGTGGCTCAGTCGGTTAAGCTTGTGACTTCGGCTTGAGGTCATGATCTTGTAGTTCGTAGGTTTGAGCCCCCACATTGAGTTCTGTGATGAGAGCTCAAAGCCTGGAGCCTACTTTGGATTCTGTGTCTCTCTCTCTGTCCTTCCCCTGCTTGTGCTCTCTTTCAAAAATAAACATTAAAACATTTTAAAATAATAATAATAATCTGCAGTGTATGTCTGCATATCATGTGAGGGGGTTTTCCCAAAAACCTTCCCCTTTTATTTGAATCCCTATAAAGCCTCACTTTATTATCAGGGTGACCCCTGGTTATTAAAAACCAAACATTTGGGGAGCTTCTGGGTGGATCAGTCAGTTAAGCTTCTGACTTCGGCTCAGGTCATGATCTCACACTTCGTGGGTTTGAGCCCCGCATCGGGCTCTGTGCTGACAGCTTGGCATCTGCTTCAGATTCTGTGTCTCCCTTTCTCACTGCCCCTTTCCCTTCACACTCTCTTAAAAACAAACATTTAAAAACTTAAAAAAAAAAAAAGCATCTAACCCTTGAGATCACAAGATCACAGTCCCGCGCATGCACTCTGTTGCTCTCTCTCTAAAAAAGAAAAAAAAAAAAAACCCATCCTTGGGGCATCTGGCTGCCTCAGTTGGTAGAGCACATGACTCTTGATCTTGGGGTCATGAGTTCAAGCCCCACGTTGGTTGTAGAGCTTACTTACAAACACTTAGGGAAAGACATTAGCCTGAAACGCCTCACGTCAGTGCTGACTTTACCTGTTTGAGACAAGTGGACAGTATCCGGAGCCCAAGTGTTTCAGTTCCAATCCCATCCCTGCCATTACTACCTGTGCGAGCGACCATTGCCTTTGTGCCCAGAGTCTCAGTTTCCTCATCTATAGTATGGGGATAGCAATCAGAGGACCTACTTTAAGGAGGAGAAATTTTTTTCTTTAACTCCTGCTGATGCTACTGGGTGATCTATATAAACATAGGAAGAGATTTATTGAGTGTTTATTATGTGTCCCAGCTTTAAGTGCTTCATATACATTATCTCCTGCAGTCTCGCAAACCCCGAAAGGGGTTTTACTATTACCCGTTAACTGATGAGAAAGTGGGACTTGAGTCGGTGAACCAGCCCAAGGTCACACGCTGTTACACAGGACTCTACCGTAGGCCCATCTGATTCCAAACCTGTGTTTGCTAATCTTTGTGATGTACTAGCAGTTTAGCTGAAACATTTGGATTCATACTGGACACTAACAGGCCAAATATTAATGATAAAAATAGAATAGTGACTAACATTTAGACTATATACTATTTTCATAAAATTCTGTGAGGTAAGTACTGTGCTGGGCATTACCTTACAAAAGAGGAAACTGAAAATCCGCAAAGTTAAACAGCATGAAAGACTGTCCCAGGCCCTGGCATATCCGAATTATAATACACTGTAGTTACGGAGGGTTGTTCAATAACCTGAGCCTCTTGAGAATGCCTGGCTGTGAAAGATAAGCTATAGATCACACCCTATGCCCGTGAAGAACAGAAGCGTGTCTTGTGGTCACCTGTATCTCCCAGGCTCCCGGCTGTACTGGTCCATTGTCTGCCGGAAGCTCCGGACAATGTCATGCATTCCCACTTGGGTGGTGGTGAAGTCATGATACAGCTCCCAGTAATGTGTGACTGTGTCCTTCGGAAACCGAGAAGCATGGTTACCATCATTGCACACTTCAGATGCCTATAGCTGGCCTGATGTGAACACAGACTGTCTCTTCAGAGGGCTCAAGCCGAGGCATACATGCTGAAGGATGATCCTAGGACTTTTAAGTGCTCACAGGGTTTGATAGCTGGAGAATAACATTCATGACTATTACGACTTTGTGCTTGCTTCAGCAGTACGTATACTAAAATGACTATCATGATTTTATTTGATGCTTAAATTATTAAGTATAGTAAACCAATTTTACTGAATATCTAAACATTGATTACAAATGTATTGAGCAAAATCCTTCTCCTAAACATTTAATTGTCATAAATGCTTAAAGGCAAAGAAAACATATAGAGCTCTTTATTACACCTATACTTTTATCAGCTCACAAAATGATCATCCAGAGTGTAACCGAAAAAAGGATTGAAGTGGGAAATAAACACTGCCAGGGTTTCAGTAATTTTTCCTGATATTCCTTCTGTGCCTTCCTAGGGTTACAACACTCTACAATCCAAAGTAAAAGATTATGTCTAACACAAGCCAAGGTCATAAATCTGGGTTAGGACATGGATCTACACTGCCATCCATTCAGTGGGCACCTTTTCAATAAGTGAACTTGCTTGCTAGATCAAGTGAAGTTTTTTTGGAGTCTTGGGCCTCTTCCTGAAATCACTTTTTCTTTCAGTTGGTCTTGGGTAATACACAAAACCCATTGTTCTGATCATTTGTCATGGCTGGAAATATCGGCCTGCCTTATGACATCTCCTCATAGTGAGCAAGGGCACTTGGAGATCTCTTTCCAAGTATATGCACTTCTCTTTGGGACTATCAAATATATCATCTTTTTCCGTCTTCATTTTCCCTATTGAAAATCATGTGCTTCCCGGGCCTGCACCTCCCCAAAAACATAGCCTTTGGTTCAGGACATGCTCTCATAATTAGTCCAGGCATTGCCAACTTTTTTTAGTTAACTGATTTGGTTTAAGGATATTATTAAGTACCCATAAATCTATTACTCAGGACAAAAGCTAGACACTTGATAACTAACCATATGAATTTCATGTAAAGGGTAGCATGCTATATATAATACTCTTAGGGTCTTATTTTTTCTTATTTATTGTGAGAGAGAGAAAGCACACATGTGACAGAAGGAGAGAAAGAATCCCAAGCAGGCTTTGCACTGTTAGCACAGAGCCCATCGCGAGGCTCAAACTGTGAGACCATGACCTGAGCCAAAACCAAGGTGTCCGATGCTTAACCAACTGAGCCATCCAGGTGCCCCTCGGGGTTTTTTCACTAAATATTACACTGCTAAGATTCACCCATATTGTTGTGTGTCACCGTATTCATTTATTTTGACTGATGTAGAATATTCCATTGTGTAAATCTACAAATTCATTATTCTGAAACCCATTTTAGGACCCCAATTTAGCCATACATAGAGTGACTGTAAAGTGGTGGTCAACCAGAAGAGTAGAGTGGCATCCTGATTACTGTATCTCGTGTGACATGAGGGGAAGGGTGAGAACCACTGCTGTGGAAGCACAAAGAGCCCAGGATCTGTAGTAAGACGAGCTTGGTTTGTAGTTCTCTTTATCATCTCCATCACCCCTGATAACTTCAGTTCTCCAAGAGTTTCTAAATGGGGACCATGAAAAGTCTCTTGTGAACTATTGCAAGAATTAAACGGACCATCCTCAATAAACACCACACAGCACACAGGCACTCAGCAGGTGTGTTCCCTGCTCTTCTGTGTGTCCTTCATGACTACAAAAGCAGCTCAGGAACCCTAGGCCTCCCCACTTGAGCTTGAGTGAGATGACACAGTCGCAGTGAGTTGTCCTAGCCCGTGGTGGAGCCCGTGCCCTTGGAACCCTGATCTCCAAAGTACTCCTCAAGGATGCCCTACATCAGAGGGTACCAATGGAAGGAAACATCTAGACGTATGCATTTGAAACAACTCTTCTTCTAAAGAAAATGATTCAGAGCACTTCGAAGGGGGCGGCTGGCTGGCTTAGTCAGTGAAGCATACAGTTCCTGATCTCGGGATTGAGAGTGTGAGCCCCATGTTGGGCGTGGAATTCATTTAAAACAAAACAAAACCAAACCACTATGCTTGGGGGATTATGTTGGCTCAGTTAAGTGTCCAGTTCTTGGTTTAGACTCAGGTCATGATCTCATGGTTCGTGGGTTTGAGCCCTGTGTCAGGCTCCACGGCTGCTCTTCTTTCTCTGCCCCTCCTCCACTCCAGTGCTCTATCTCTCACTCTCAAAGTAAATAAACTTAAAAAAAAAAACTGCTTTAAAATTCAAAGGCATATGTTAATAAACTTAGCTATGTTAAATTTTTTTAAATCACTTCCTATAGATAGGCTCAGATTCCTCTCTGGTCATTGGTGTCTCATGCTAAAAAAAGGAAACACTCTGATGACATTTTCAGAGGGTGGGGGGAAAATGTTTAAAACAAAACTTTACCGGTATTTGAGTCTTATTCACTTGGGCTTCATCTCTCAGATGCTCTGCTTCTAGAAGAAATTTAACAGCATCGAAACTAAAGCCATCAACACCCTTTGTGAGCCAGAACTGTATGATTTCCTGAACACAAAGAAACAAAATGCTTTGGTTACATTAACTATGCATTATTCTCATAACGCTTAATTAAAGTTTCTGTCCGTATTGACTTTCCACCGTAAGACAGCCCTCTATCTCCACATACAGAATAAGCACAATACTCATATCGTGGTATCTTTTGGGCATAGCAGCAGCTTAACATAACTCTTACTACATTTATGGACCCCCATACTTCCCTCAAATTTGAATTCAGAATATTACATTTGTAACTGACGTCATGAGCATGTTTCCAAAGTTTAAAGAATCACTCAAGATGAAGGAATTTGAGATCACAGTGAAAAAACTGAGGGGAAACCGGGAACATATCCTCCCCCATACCCCGGTGCCTTAAAGGTCACCTACAACAGAGAAAATAATCAGCTAAGCATCAGGTCATGAAACGTTCCTCCACCAGAGTGGAAGATTCTAGAAGGAAAGATGGCAGCTTTCATTTCTGTTTCCCTTGCCTCGGACCACAGCACCAGCTCCTTAGTGAACCAGTCATGGGCTGAAAGTACACAGTATGAAGCCCAAATAAGTCAAAGGTGCTGTGATACCATTGGGACACTAAAGGACGGTGTGTCCCCAAGCTTCAGGGCATTTACAGAATAGTTGGGGACACAGGAGACATGAGAAGTTTACCTAATAATGCCACGTGGGGTACACCTCAGCATCATGAGAGGAGACTCCTTGTCTGCAGGGCTGTTGGGGCTCCAGGAAGATCAAATTTAAATGGTGGGCGCCAACAAGAAGAGCTAGAGTTCTACCTTGACCAGTGAGAGTTTATCAGGGAGTGAGCTTAGGAGGAACATTCTGGACTGTTTGTAGGACAGCATGGCTAAGCACAGAGGCCGAGACTGACTTGGCCTGTCCTGGGGCAGCTGGGAGCACCACGTGGCCATGAAGAGCAGAGGAACTAGGTCTCCCCACCCCTCCCAGCTGGCTCTACTCCGGCACCAACCACGAGCCCCCCTTGTGCAGAGGGACAGTGGCTCTCCCCACTCTCAGCTCAGCCCTTAACCGCGCGGAAGGTTTTACAGGAATGTACTTACCGCTTTGGAACAGAACAGCCCACAACTCAGAGTACTAGACTAAGTAATTTATGGAGAACAGAGCCATAGCTCCCAAATAAAGACTATCACCCCCTAAAACACATGTTTTTCTTATGTACGTGTGAATATAGGGTCCCTAGAATGCTGTACTTCAAGGGTCTCGGGGTTTCTTACAGGCTAACTGCAAGGGTTGATACTGCTGAGGTCAGGTCCCTTTAATGGGACATTTTTGAGTAACAAAGCTTGAAAAAAACTTTCAAATCTAAGCATAGACTTAGAATCTTAGCATAGACACAACTGAACCAAATACCCTTAAGCTGGCTCTACCCACACAAAACCCGCAAATGTGTTGTTACTAGCCTCTTTACTCTTAACCAGATTCATTCATTCAGTAAGTATTCGTGTTCCAACTATGGGTCAGGCCCTTAGCTAAACCCTACAGCCATGAGCAAAATACAACAGCTGCTGTCCTAGGTCTCCTGAATTTATTTAGAATCCCCAACTAGACATCAAATAGTAATGTAAAATATTTAATAGTAATGTAAAATATTTAAATCACAACCAGGATAAAGCTTTAAAGGAGAGGCACATGATCGTACAGGAAGATGAAATAGCAGGATTTGCCCTGGAGGTCAGCGCAGCAGGAAGGCAGGAAGTGAGGGCAGTTGGTTATTGATTGAGAGAGAGAAGTCAACAGGACCATCTCAGTGGCTCCAGGGGTCAACTCAGCATGAGGCTAACCCAACTTAAAGCTCACGACCCCTCAGTAACCCCAACCCCTTCCTACTCACCTTCTCTCCCCGGTCTAAGCAAACACTCAATTCAACTCACAAGCTTCGGACTCCATACCGCCCAGGTCTACCCCCAAGTGGCGCCAGTCTTGACAATAGAGAACCCAGGAGGTGGATCAGGGTTGGGGTGAGATGCAAATAGCTCTAATCCATCCAAGCCACCTCTGACAGAAATGTGGGGAAACATTAAGCTCTGGAGCACTGATCTCCTAGAAAAAAAAAATCTCACTTTCTTCATGGGGTCCTTATTGCCTTTGGGAATAGTTAGCGTTGCTAACGGTTGACCCAGCCATAAAAAAAAAAAAAAAATGCAAAATGTGTACCCTGGCAAAGGTGTCTGGCCCTCACAGTGTTTTCACTTCAGTCCAGCCAGAGCTACTATGATTGTTTGAAGAGACAGAACGGCAAAAGCTGGATGGTTATTTTTGAGTCATTGTAAAAATGCTGTGGTTTTCACTCCGATAATCCAAACTGTGCTCTTGAAAAATATTTGTGCTACTTATTCTCCCAACTAGGTGAGAAAGGGGAGCTCCAGATTTTAATCATTAACCCTCTCTTTACTCCATTTACGCCCTCCCAGGGTGCCGGCTGCAGAAATGGGCACAGAGCCTAGTTCTGGCAGGTCTGGGTGACCCACGGAGGCGCCATGGGACTCTGGGGATAGTACATTGTGTCCCCGATTCCTGTATAACTCCCATGACATCAGAGTCCTGGTTTTTCTACCAGGCACCTTTTCATTCTTTTCTCCTTCCTGCTCTGAGTAAAAAAGACACCGATTCAACATTACGAGTATCATATCCAGATTCACGAAAACTTAAGGCACAACTTTTCTTTTGAGATGACTAAAGTTACTGGGCCTATTTACCTAAAAGGCTTAGTCTGAGAAATAAAACAAAAAACAAAACAAAAAAAAAAAACTGCTCTTAGAGGTGACGATCTGCAAGACATCATCTTGAAAGTGAAATAAACCCCAGGTTCAGTCCATTATACAGAATGAGATTATACAGAATATTTTGGATGTACAGAGAGAAAACTATATTCTCTGCTTTTAGGCAAAGGGAAGAAAATTGACCCTACTCTTGTTCAGAAATCTTGGTAAAATGGCTAACTCTTCCAGGAGCAGGGCAGAGAGGAAGGATCATGGGCTCAGGGTCTGACCCATCCGGGTACCATCCCATCTCCCCACTTCCCATCCAGCCTTGTGCGTTAGGGCATCTGCATGACCTCGCTGACCTTGGTTTCCTCAATCATAAAATTATACCCACCTGGCAGAGGTTCTGTGGAGACCAAATAAGGTATTGCTGCTAGAGTCAATTCACACTTGGGTCTTTATATTACCTGATCTCTCCACCATGTTTGACCCTGTTGACTAAACTCGACTTCTAGAAATACGAAATACTCCCATCCCTTAGCTCCCAAATACGTGCACCCCCCCTCCCCCACTCCACAGTCCTTTAAATATTAGCACTTTGGGGGCTCTTACACTCTCTGTTTGTTTCATTTCACAACATTGTATTTACTCACTTATCTACCCATTTATCAGTTATTTAACAAGTATTTAAATAACAAGGAACATCCTGTCCTAAATGCCTTACAGACAGTTAAACCACTTAATCCCCAATCGCCTCTATAAAGTATGTGCCTTTATTGTTCCTGTTTTACCAACGAGGAAACTGAGGCCAGGGGAGAGGAAGTAGCTTGATCGTGGTCACAGAGTCAGTACGTGGTGGCACCAGAATTGGAACCCTTTGGCACCCATTTGCTTGCTTGCTTGCTTGCTTGCTTTATTTATTTATTTATTTATTTATTTATTTATTTATTTATTTATTTATTTTTGGATAGGAAGATCTGCCAACTCCTGGCCCTTACTGCCACATGCCAACAATCAACTCCAGCTCAGATCAACTCCAGCTCAGTTGCAAGGGAGCCCATTGTTCATCTTGCCAGCCTGGCGCACTCACTGACATTACCTGCCCGACCTCTGTAGGCCTCGTCCACATATCCACAGATCCCAGAGTTTTGCCTCTAAGCCAGACATGTCCCCCCAAGCTCCGTGTCCCTATATCCAGGTCTCCATTGAATACTTCGACATCTCAGATGTCATACTGTCCGTGATTAAGACATGCCCCCTCCTCACCTTTTGTCTCCCATCTCGGGAAAGAGCACCACTGACAGTCTGCATTCAAATCCGAAATCTGAGCGTCACACCAGACTCCTCTCTAACCTGATGATACCCCTGCAACCCCACGCCGCCTCATGCTCCAAAGCCCCCAGTATTCCTTTCCTGATGCCCCACCCTCTGCCCTGGCCCCTCTGCCTCCAAACCTGCCCCACTTGCACTCCTTCTCCGCAGTCACTGATTTCCCAAATGCAAACGGAAAACAACTTCCCTAAGACCTGTAAACTCAAATCCATACCGCAGCCTCGCCTCGCACCGCGCCCCCCCTGCCTCAGTCTCATGGAGTCTCATTGAGCCACCTCCTTCTCGGTACACCATGTCCCAGCCACACTGGACAACTCCGAGCCCCTCCAGTGGGCCCTGAGCCATGCCTTCCCTCTGCTTAAACCCTCCCGCCCGGGCCTCTCCACGTGGCTCGGCCTTCCTCATCCATTAGGTATCACTGCATCGTCTGAAAGCTTTCTCTGCTCCCTCTTGCTTGCGTCCAAGTTAGCCGCCTGTCCCGTAAGCTCCTACCTCCTATGATCACAGACTCGGTGCATTTTTTTTTTTAATTTTTTTATTTATTTCTAGGAGAGAGAGAGAGAGACAGCATGAGCAGGGGAGGGTCAGAGAGAGAGAGGGAGTGACAGACCCTGAAACAGGCTCCAGGCTCTGAGCTGGCAGTCAGCACAGAGCCCGACGCGGGGCTCGAACCCACGAACCGCGAGATCATGACCTAAGCGAAAGTCGGTCGCTTAACCGACTAAGCCACCCAGGTGCCCCTGGACTCGGTGCATTTTATTGCAATTGCCTGTTGTGCTATCTGCCTCCCGCTTCGGGATCTAAGCCCCAAGACAGCTACAACGTGTCTACCTTACCAACCATCATATCCCTGGCATGTGGTCAGTGCATCGTATGTCCTGGTAAATGACCTAAGGATTTATAATAAAGTGCCTGGCATATAGGAGGTGCGATAAAAGGCACAGTTACTATCATCAAGCACAGAGCTGGTTTGTTAAGCAGGCAGTAAGTACATTTTATTTTTAATTGAGCTGCCAATGTGGAGGAGGGGGGTTGGGGGACTGGGCTCCCTGTCCCCAGCTGCCATGAACACGCTAACTCCGCAGGACCCCACACTCCGGCGTTCAACATTTCCATGTGGCGGGTTCAGTGCCGACACCGTTCAGAGGGCCAGGCTGTGTGGAGTCTCTTCCCTGCTCTGGTGCTAACGCAGCTCTCTGCTCCCTCATTTGGCAAAGAAGAGATTTGAGAGCGCATAAAACCCAAAGTGATCGGAAAAGTACAAAATACCATACAAACGTGACTCCACCTTCTCCCAAGAAGGCTTCTAGACCTCACGAGGTAAACACACTGGAGCCCTGAGAGGTTCAGGGCAGAGTCAAGTCCCCTGAAGGCCAGTCTAAGAGGGAGTAGAGAGAGAGGAAGGTGCTCTGTGCTGTGTGTCCCCTGCGTGCCTCCCACTGTGTAGATAAGCTGAAATCTGATCGGATCCAGGAGCATGAAGTCTCCATGAGTGCGAGCTGGTATGCAAGCAGGAGTCATTCCAAATACCTCCCCACCACAAACTTTCTGGGTTGAAATAATTAACCTGCTTAGCTTTACTGCAGAGATTAGTGCTGCTGGGGGCTTGGAGGGTGCCAGTCCCCTTCATGCGAAAAGTCCCTTTCCAGCAGGAAAGAGACTTTCCTTACAGCTTCTCGACCTTTCTTATTTAGTTCTAGAAGTAAATCTCCTATACCAGCCTTACAAAAAAGCCTAATCTTACAACTGGAGGCAGTAACGATTCATCCCAAGAGGAATCTCATTCTGTTGAGATGAGTAAATAAGGCTCTTGTTGAGGCGCCTGGGTGGCTCAGTCGACTGAGCGTCCAACTTTGGCTCAGGTCATGATCTCACAGTTCGTGGGTTCGAGCCCCACGTCGGGCTCTGTGCAGACAGCTAGCTCAGAGCCTGGAGCCTGCTTCGGATTGTGTGTCTCCCCCTCTCTCTGACCCTCCCCTGCTCACGCTCTCTCTCTCCCAGAAATAAATAAAATGTTTAAAAAAATTGTTTTTAATAAAATAAGGCTCTTGTTCACACACTCCACTACTTGGATGCCTGTAAGGGAACAGCTGGAACAGTCCAGAAATAATTAATGTATTGGCTGGCACCTCTGGACAAAATTTATCACACTTGTCTAAACATCTCCAGACAATCCATCACTATTGCCACAAGGAGCCTGGAGAAATCCACTGCCTGATAAACCAACTGGATTATATTCACATTTATGAATCTTTTTTTTCTTTTTTAAATTTTTAAAATTTAATTTATTCATTTTTTTTTAAATTTTAATGTTTATTTATTTTTGAGAGACAGAGACAGAGTGCAAGCAGGGGAGGGGCAGAGAGAGAGGGAGACACAGAATCTAAAGCAGGCTCCAGGCTGTGAGCTATCAGCACAGAGCCCAACGCGGGGCTCAAACCAAGGAGCTGTGAGATCATGACCTGAGCTGAAGTCGGACACTCAACCGACTGAGCTACCTAGGTGCCCCTTTTTCTTTTTTTAATGTTTATTTATTTTAGACAAGCAGGGACAGACAGACAAACAGAATGCAAGCAGGGGAGGGGCAGAAAGAAAGGGAGACACAGAATCTGAGGCAGGCTCCATGCTCCGAGCTGTCAACACAGAGCCTGATATGGGACTTGAACCCCACGAACCATGAGATCATGACCCAAGCCGAACTCAGACACCCAACCAACTGAGCCACCCAGGTGCCACTCCACATTTATGAATTTCCAACTGAAACCCGTTGAAAAACTGTAGGAAAAGTGAAGCACAGAGACAGAAACAGGCGTGCCTCAAGTCAGAAGTGGAGTTGTGGGTACGAGCATGGACTGTGGGTGTGACTCTTGCCCTGTCACTCCCCAGGTAGGTGACTTCACCTCTTTCACCCTCAGTTTCCTTCTCTGTAAAATCATCCTGCAGTCTCCTAAATAAGGCTTGCTCAGAGCATTATATGAAATGATCCAGGTAAGGCACTTGGCACCAAGTAAATGCCCAAAAAGTGGGAGGGGGGGGGCGGGGAAAGGTACAGGTGGGGGTGTGCAAATGATCTTTGGTGAAGAAGAGAGAGTCCACATTCCAGCAAGGAAGGTTAAGACTAACCCTAGTTAGGAGCTATGGTCTACCACCCTGCTCCATCCCTCTTTTCCCAACCCCAAAGAGACGAGGCTGCCCTGACAAGGTGCCTACTTCTGGAACAGATCCCAAAGCAATTCATCTAAATCCTAGGAAACATTAAACATATGTAGTGAAAACAGCCTTAGAACTAAGGAGTCTACAGGAATATATTTAACAAAAGAAACGCCAGACTTACACACAAAACTACAAAACAATGTTGAAAGAAACTACAGACCTAAACACTCAGAAAGACATCGTGTGCTCCTGGATCAGAAGACTTACTATTGTTAACATGGCGATACTCCCCCACACTGATGCCCAGATTCAATACAGTCCCTATTCAAGTCCCAGGAGCAGGCTGCATAGCAGAAATTGACACGCTGGTCCTCAAACTCATATGGAAAGAATATGATCCAGTAACTCCACTACTGGGTATTTACCCAAAGAAAACAGAAGTACTAACTCAGAAAGATACATGCACTTCTATGTTTATTGCAGCATTATTTACAACAGCCAAGCTATGGAAGCAGCCCAAGTGTCCATCCATAGACAAATGGGTAAAGAAGATATGGTGAGGACACACACACACACACACACACACACACACACACACACACACACACACGAATATTAGTCATAAAAAGAATGAGATCTGGCCATTTACACTGGTATGGATGGACCCAGAGGGCATTATGTTAAGTGAAATAAGTCAGACAGAGAAAGACAAATACCATATGATTTCACTTATATGTGGAATCTAAAAAACAAAACAACAACAACAGACTTAAATACAGAGAACAGGGGCACCTGGGTGGCTCAGTCGGTTAAGCCTCCAACTTTGGCTCAGGTTGTGAGCTCACGTTTGTGGGTTCAAGCCCTGCATCGGGCTCTGACAGCTCAGAGCCTGGAGCCTGTTTCAGATTCTGTGTCTCCTTCTCTCTCTACCCCTCCCCCTCTCACGCTCTGTCTCTCTCTGTCTCAAAAATAAATAAAACATTAAAAATAAATAAAAAATAAATAAATACAGAGAACAAACTGGTGGTTGCCAGTGGGGAGGTGGATGGGGAGATGGACAAAAGAAATAAAGGAGATTGAGAAGTACAAATGTTCAGTTATAGAACAAGTCACAGAGATGATAAGCACAGCGATGGGAATAGAGTCAATAATATTCTAATTACGTTGTATGGTGACTAATGGTAACTGCCCTTATCGTGGGGAGCGCTGAGTAATGTCCAGAATTGTCAAATCACTATGTTGTACACTTGAAACTAACATAACATTATATGTCAACTATACTTCAATAAATAATAATACTTGGTCACCAAAAGAAAAAAAAGAAATACAAGGATCCAAAATGGCCAAACAATCTTGAAAGAGAAGAACAAAGTTGTAGGACCCACACTTCCCAGTTTTGAAACTTCCCATAAAGCCACACTAATCCAGACACTGTGGTATTGGCACAAGAACAGACCTACAGATGAACACAGAAGAACTGAGCCTAGAAATAAATCCTGACATATATGGCCAGCTGATTTTCAAAAGGGTTCCCAGACAGTTCAGTGGGGAAAGAATAACTTTTTTTTTTAAACACCTGCTGTGGGAATAACTGGATAGCCACATGCCAAATAATTAAGTTGGACCCCCTCACACCATACATAAAAAACAATTTAAAAGTGGATCAGACACCTAAAATGTAAGAGCTACAACAATAAAACTAGGAGAAAACATAAAAAAATCTTCATGGGGCACCTGGGTGGCTTAGTCGGTTGAGCGTCCGACTTTCGCTTAGGTCATGATCTCGCGGTTCGTGGGTTCGAGCCCTGCGTCGGGCTCTGTGCTGACTGCCAGCTCAGAGCCTGGAGCCTGTTTCGGAGTCTGTGTCTCCCTGTCTCTCTGACCCTCCCCTGCTCGCGCTGTCTCTCTCTCTCTCCCAGAAATTTAAAAAAAAAAAAAAAATCTTCATGACCTTGGGGTAGGCAATGGTTTTTAAATGACACTAAAGTACAAACAACAAAAGGAAAAAACTAGATAAATTAGACAATTTAAAACTTGTGCTTCAGGGGCGCCTGGGTGGCTTAGTCGGTTAAGCGTCCGACTTTCGCTTAGGTCATGATCTCGCGGTTCGTGGGTTCGAGCCCCGCGTCGGGCTCTGTGCTGACTGCCAGCTCAGAGCCTGGAGCCTGTTTCAGTCTGTGACTCCCCCTCTCTCTGACCCTCCCCTGCTCACGCTGTCTCTCTCTCTCTCTCTCTCTCCTAGAAATAAATTTAAAAAAAAATTAAAAAAAAAAACAACAAAAAACTTGTGCTTCAAAGGACTCCATCAAGAAAGCAAGAAGACAACCCATAGAATGGGAGAAAATTGCAAATCATGCATCCCGTGTGTGTGTGTGTGTGTGTGTGTGTGTGTGTGTGTGTGTGTGTGTGATTTTTTTTTTTTTTTTTTTTTTTATGTTTCTTTATTTTTGAGAGAGACAGAATGCAAGGGGGGCGGGGGCAGAGAGAGGGAGACACAGAATCTGAAGCAGGCTCCAGGCTCTGAGTGTCAGCACAGAGCACAACACAGGGCTCAAACTCATGAGCGTTGAGATCATGACCTGAGCTGAAGTTGGGCATTTAACCGACTGAGCCACCCAGGTTCCCCTATAAATTCTTTCGTAAAGTTTATTTATTTATTTTGAGAGAGAGATAGCACACGCAGCCAAAATCAAGAGTCGGACACTTAACCAACTGAGCCACCCAGGCACCCCTATAAAAACTTTTTACGACCAAGGCACCTGGGTGGCTCAGTCCATGGAGCATCTGACTTCGGCTCACATCATGATCTCATGGTTTTGTGGGTTTAAGCCCCATGTGGGGCTCTGTGCCGGCAGTGCGGAGCTTGCTTGGGATTCTGTTTCCCCTGTCTCTCCGTCTTTCCCCCGCTCACACTCTCTCTCTTTCAAAGTAAATAAACTTGAAAAAGAATTCTTAAAACCAACCATAGAGAGAGAAAACAATTTTTAAATGAGCAAAGGGGGGTGCCTGGGTGGCTCAGTCGGTAAGCGCCTGACTTCGGCTCAGGTCGTGATCTCATGGTTCGTGGGTTTAAGCCCCACATCGGGCTCTGTGCTGACAGCTCACAGCCTGGAGGCTGCTTCGGATTCTGTATCTCCCTCTCTCTCTGACCCTCTCCTGCTCACACTGCTTCTCTCTCTCTCAGAAATAAATAAAAAACATTAAAAAATTTAAAAAAAAAATACAGATGATAACAAGTACTGACAAGGACATGGGGAAATCGGAACCCTCATAACATTGCTACGGGGACAGAAAATGGTGCGTTTTATTTGGAAAACATTTGGGCAGTTTCTCAAATTATTAAATATAGATACATATCACAGACATATACATAGATATTGTATGATTTCGCTTATATGAAATGTCTAGAACAGACATATCCATGGAGACAGAAAGTAGATTAGCAGTTGCCAGCAATGGAAGCGAGGGAGACATGGAGAGCGTCTGCTAAAGGATATGGGGCTTGTCGTGGGGGTGAAGGTAACGTCACATCAGTGGTGACAGTTGTACGACCCTGTGAAGATACTAAAACCACTGAACTATACCCTTAAAGGGGTGAATTTTATGTTTATGTGCATTATATCTCAATAGAGGTACTATTTAAAAACAAAACAAGAGGGGCACCTGGGTGGCTCAGCTGGCTAAGCATCTGGCTTCAGCTCAGGTTATGATCTCACAGTTTCTAAGTTCGAACCCTGCATCGGACTTACTGCTATCAGCGCGGAGCCCGATTCAGATCCTCCGTCTCCCTCTCTCTCTGCCTCTCCCTCCTCTCTTTCAAAAATAAACATTTTTTAAAAATAAACACAAAACGAGAACAAATTTAAGGGTGGTGGGCATCCTTAGTGACTCCAGGTGGCACCTTGCATCCTTACCCTTCAGCTGACCTGGTGAGCTGTAGAAAGAGCCCCACAGCTCTCTCTCCTGTTCAGGCCCCCTCCCTACCTACCTACCCCAGAGCTCTACCCCACTAACCTAAATTCCTGCCCACGACAGCCACGGCAGCAGCAGCAGAAGCACGGCTAACGTTTATCATGTTGGGTACTGGAGCCACCACCGTGCGGTGGGCGCGGACAGGGAGTCTCCTGTGAGGGGCTGCAGACTCGGTGTGGATCCCTGACAGCAACATTCATGGCCCTCCCCCCTCCACTTTTTGGATCTCAGCCAGACTCCCCGCATGTCACTCCAGCACACGGGTAGGCTTGCCAGAGAAAATACAGGACACCCAGGGAAGTTTGTATTTCAGATGCACAAGGAGTAGTGTGTTAGTAGTCCCGGATACCATAATATATACCAATAGTTGTTGTTTATGTGACACTGGCATTTAACTGGTATCTTGCATTTCTATTTGCTATCTCTGGTGACAATGCACCAGCCTCTCACCTCGAGATCTATACCCTGGCTCTTCCTCCTGCCTGGAATCCTCTTCACCCAAATACCCACAGGGCTCCCTTTCCAACGTCCACAGAGCCTCAACATAGGGATGGCTCCGAACCAACTTGTGCCTGGCACTCTGATGTCCCTTACCTTCAGGGACTGTCTGCCATGTTCCATATTTAGCTGGTTACTGTCTGCCCTCCCCTTGGTTTGCAGGCAATGCCTCAAGAGCAGGCTTTATTCGCTGCTGCATTCGCAGTGCTTAGAACAGGACCTGGATACGGAAGGCCGTGCGTGGGTCACCTCCCGTCATGTTGCAGACAGCCCATGATACTGCATTCACCCGTGTTTCAGAGATGAGAGGTCGGAGACACAGAAGCCCCATATTCGACTCAGAAGCCCACAATAGCAGAAGTGGGGTTGGGTCCAGACGCAGGTTCAGACCCCAGAGCCTGCACTCTGGCGCACCTCACTGCATCCGTTCATCGCCACAGGCAGAGGGGTACCTCAGGGCTACATTACTAGGTATTTCTGCCTCCCTCCTCCATCCCTTGTTCTGGAAGGAAAGGAAGGAAAGGAAGGAAAGGAAGGAAAGGAAGGAAAGGAAGGAAAGGAAGGAAAGGAAGGAAAGGAAGGAAAGGAAGGAAAGGAAGGAAAGGAAGGAAGGAAGAGCATGTCTGAGGGTCTAATATTTGCATCAGACTCCATAATCCCAAAGTTTAATTATATTACTTGGTTTTGCCTGAACAATCACTGTTCAACACGTAGTGTATCGAGTATCCACTTAAGCACCCGTGCAATGGAGAAGTCTGGGTGGGTATCTATACTCACTTTTATTTCCTCTTGAACGTCAGGATTGTGGAAATTTAAATCCGGTTGTTCTTTCATAAACTGGTGAAAGTAACATTGGTTTCGTACTTCATCAAAGTGCCAGCTGGAGTTTCCGTACACACTTAACTAGCAAACAGAAAACAGCAGGTCACTTATTAGCATCCATATAATGGCACTGCCCACAAAGAAATGACCGTTGCCGTCCCTGGTCCGGTACAGGCTGAGGGTACAGATCCTCAGGATTTTCCTTCTAGGGAGAGCACGGGATAAATTCGTCCTTTAAAATGTCACCCACTGGCTGAATGCCACACAGATGTGGTTGGGGTATATTTGTACAGCAGAAGCTGTTCATAACAACCGCAATAGCAAATCAGTGTTCTCAAATGCAGAGCGAGGCCAATTTAAGGAGCAGACTTTTTTTTTTTTTTCCAAAAGAGGATATTGTTTTAATTCAAGTAACTACAAATAGGAAACCAGATCGGGGGGTAGGGGCGGCCTGGGACAAATAATGGCTACCTCTTCCCCGGCAGAACAGGGGGAGAAGGCGGCCCCTACACCCTCAATGGTTAATACAGGTTCTCCCCACCTCGCTCTGCCTCAGCATCCCAGGGGCAGGGCCACACTTTCCCTGGGACTGGGTTGGTGGGTAACCCAGCCTGCTCTGCCCCAGGCCACTTCCCCTCAGAGCATCTTGGAGAAGAGGGATGAGGGCAGAACAGGAGAAAGCAATGAGGATGAGCATTTGGTGGTCATGGGAGCAATGACAGGTGCCTAAGAATGGAAAAGGAACAAAACACCATCCTGTCTAGGGGTAGTTTGTGAACAGAGGAAAGATGGAGCCAGAACTTTGGGGGGTGGGGAGGAGGAGAAGGGTAGGAGTGAGCAAGGCTAGTTTCTTGTTATTAGTCCCTTGTGAGGAAAGGGGAAACTGAGGCCCTAGGGTGGGAGCGGACGGGGTGGGACAGTGGCTCCAGCCCACCCGAGGTGGTTGCCTCAGGGAAACAGGCCTCCTGAGTTACCAGGGCCTCCTGGAAAACAGGTGGACTGCATTTCCCTCACTGCAATAGATTCCAGCCCACTTAGAAAGGCTGGGGGCTCAGATTGCTCCTGTGCCCCAAATGGGACTGTCTGGCCTTGATTGAGTAAGGACGAAGCAAGGTGGGAAGGAAGAAAAGTGGGTGTGAGGTGGTGGGAGCGGAGCTGTCGAGTCCCAGAAAGAACCTAAAGAGCAAATATTTCTAACATATTTCTTGAACCTTCTATCCAGGCTCCGGACTCCTGTTTATGAAGAAATGCAAATGATGGTCAACTGGGGAGAAAGATACATTCCATTGGTCTTGGCGTTTGAAGCCACATAGAGTGGATATTTAAACTGTATCCTCAGAAAATCAGTAGAGACATTCACTTAAAAACCCTCCTAAAAGAATAAAATAATGAAAATCAAAACCCTTCTGGCCCTCAGAAATTCTAGCAACTTCAAGCTTTGGACACTGGCACTGATTTCCTCTTTCTAGGAATGCTCACATCTGTGACTCCAGATTCCTGGCGGACTTGACGACATCTCTCACTGCTGCTTTTAAGTCAGCGTGGTTCCTTCAATGGGATGGTTCTTCAGGGCTCTAGCTTGAACTTTTGTTCATTTCAGGCTAAAGAAAACATCCGGGCCACATTTACAAACTGAGGATTTTGCATAAATCTTTTTAATTGGAAGACCTGGTCAAACTGGGTCCACACTGCCATGGCAACGAGTGGGTGGAGCTAAGTGGTAGCTGCCGCCTTTCAGACGCTCTTGTATGTGCAACTCAGGGAAAGATTAATGAGAATGTTACCATGGCATCGTTAGTAATAGGAAAAGTAAATAAATAATAAACAAATAAATAAAATAACCCCCTGGAATCAGTCCAACTGCCCATCAGTGGAAGAGTGGATAAGTAAAACCTGGAATATTTACACAGTGGAATATTACACAACAATGAAAATGTATAGGGCCCGTTGGCTCATTTGGTCTTTGGCTCAGGACCGGAGTTTGTGAGTTCAGGCCCTGCATCAGGCTTTTTCCACTGACAGTACAGAGCCTGCTCCTGATCCTCTGTCTCCCTGTCTCTCTCTTCCCCTCCCCTGCCCACTCTCTCTCTCAAAAATAAACATTAAAAGGAAGAAAATGTATAAACCACAGCTACCGGAATCTACACAGATGAATATAAAAACAGTGAAAAAGCTAGTTACAGGAGATTTACATGCATCAGTACATTTATCATAAGAGTTCAAACACAGAAGAAACTAAATAAATCTTTTGAAAATTGTAGCCTAAGCAGCATAGGAAAAACACAAAGCAAGGACTGGGAAAACCCCCCGATCGGAGGTAGTGGTCACTCCTTACGAAGAGGCGTGGGGAGGGACGGGAAGGAACCCGCAGGTGGTTTTGGCTGTGTCGGTAATGTTCAAGTTTGTAATTTGGGGATGGGCTCGTTGATGTTCACTATATTATTACTTCCGCTAGCTTACATACATATTACCTATATTTTCTAACAGTTTTATTTGGGTATAAATTAACACAATAAAGTGCACATATTTACAGTGTATGATTTGATCAGTTTCAACATATGTTACGTTTGTGAACCTCTCACCGGGATCAAAATAGTGACTATATCCATCCTTGGGAACCCCTGGCCCCATCTCCCACTTTCCCATCTCCTTCCCATCCCTAAACAACTAATCAGCTTCCTGTCACTTCAGATGAGTTTCCATTTTCTAGAATTTCATGTAAGTGGGATAATATGTACTCTTCCAGCTGGCTTCTCTCACTCTGCATAGTCCTTTTGAGAATCATCCATGATGTTGCCTGTTACCAATAGTTCATTCCTTTTATGGCTGAGTAGTATTCCATTGTATGGTTATGCCACAAGATTTTCAGACATCTATCATATATTACATATATTTTGGTATGTATCAAGTATTTTTTACGTTTATTTATTTATTTTGAGAGACAGAGAAAGAGTGCCTGTACCGGAGGAGCAGAGAGAGAGAGAGAGAATCCCAAGCAGGTTCTGTGCTGTCCGCAAGAAGCCCGAAGTGGAACTCATACTCCTAAACTGTGTGATCATGACCTGAGGTGAAATCAAGAGTCAGCCACTTAACCAACTGAGCCACCCAGGTACCCCTGTATCAACGATTATACTAAAAAAAACAAACAAAAACCAATGTCAAAAACAGTGGAGAACGGATGGAAGGCTGGAGAAACTGGAGGCTGTTATGGCCCTGTAGGCAAGAGATTATCCACGTGGAAGTATGGGCAACAATTTTTAAAAGCAGACTGTATCTTCGGACTGTGCCGTCATTAGCCCTTTCAGTTACTGGCTGTGTGACTGACGGCAAGGTACTTAATGCTCCTCATCTGCGACATAGGAATTAAAACTCCTAGGCTTGCAGGGTGGATTAAATGAAGGAATGACTATACCACACTTAGCACAGAACCTGGCACATAGTAAGCATTTAGTAAATGCTTGTTAATATCATAATCATTTTAACAAGCGTGTGGCTGGGGCGCCTGGGTGCCTCAGTTGATTAAGTGTCTGACTTTGGCTCAGGTCATGATCTCATTGTTTGTGGGTTCGAGCCCCACGTCAGGCTCTGTGCTGACAGCTCAGAGCCTCGGGCCTGCTTCAGATTCTGTGTCTCCCTCTCTCTCTGCCCCTTCCCCGCTCATGCTCTGTCTCACTCTGTCTCTCAAAAATAGATAAATATTAAAAAAAAAAAGTTTAACAAGTGTGTGGGATTGGGAAAAAGGAAAATTAAGGAGCTAAAACTTCCAGGATTGCTGACAATCTGTTCATCAGGCTGCATACGAGCACTATTCATGAAACCTGGGATATAAGAGGTTGGCAGGGAGAAGATCACATAGTCAGCATTGATATGTGTTGATTTTGAGTGCCCTTGGTTCATCTAAAAGTTGACGCCCAGGAGCCAGCCTCTTTGAGTGTTTATGGGGATCAGGAAGAGAGGAGGAGGGTCTGGAGAGTGGTGATCCAGAGAGTCCAGGGTAAATGGCTCTGCAGAAAGCAGGACGGACATAAAGCAGAGCAGGTGAGGGGACCAGCCCAGGACAGGGGTGGAGTTGCCAGATAAAACACAAGACATACCATTAAACCTGAATTTCAGATACACTATGCATAAATTTTATATAAGTACTTCCCAAGAGATATTTTATACCAAGAAACGATGCAAATTCAGATTTCACTGCGGTTGCTAGACTTTTGTTTGTAAGTATGGTAATCCCAGACAAGACAGACCTGGCCTCTGCCATAAGAAAAGAGAGTAGGAAGGTGGGGGGATGGGGTATAGGAGCCAGCAGCTTTGATGACTTCTGCCCTCCCTCTGAAGTAGAGTTTGCTGCTGAGCACGATGAGATGCGGAGATGGCAAGGAGGCTGGCTGAGGGAGAGAGAGGGCCTGGAAAGTAAAGTTCCCGAGACTGGATGGCTCAATTCAGGTGCGGACAATGGATGTGTGAGGTGTCTGCAGACTCAGACACCAAAGTTCAGGCAAAGAGAGAGTAGATGGCCAGGCTCGTTTAGGGCTGGGGTTTCATCGGACAGGGGAGTCACATGGTCAGAAAGACAGAGGGGACGAGAATAGCAAGATAGTTCCTGACCTACTGGGACATGGAGTTAAGTCTGACAGCATGGGACGTACGGGAGGAAGAGGCTACTAATAGAAAGTACAGGCTTTAACTTGCTAAAACACATCAGTTCTACAATGAAATAAAAAGTCCAAGGCAAATGATTACGATGGTTGGGTAGGTTATTTTTTAATTTTTTTTAATATTTATTTTTGAGAGAGAGAGAGAGAGCGAGCGAGTAAGCATGAACATGGGAGGGTCAGAGAGAGGGAGACACAGAATCTGAAACAGGATCCAGGCTCTGTGTTGACAGCTCAGCCCTATGCAGGAATCAAACTCATGACTGTGAGATCGTGAGCTGAGCCGAAGTCGGGCACTTAACCGACTGAGCCACTCAGGTGCCCCTTGGGTAGGTTATTTCTATTTATTTGGGAAATTTTCCCCTTCCCCAAAACTATGCCCATTCACTTTTCTCCTTAAAAGGACTTTATAGATAACCAGTTTAATCACCAAAGACCTGGCCATTTTCCCTTCGGAAATCAGAC
The DNA here is from genome assembly GCA_017311185.1 of Proteles cristata cristata. Classification (NCBI taxonomy): domain Eukaryota; kingdom Metazoa; phylum Chordata; class Mammalia; order Carnivora; family Hyaenidae; genus Proteles; species Proteles cristata. Next base: position 481,556 of record JAESUZ010004347.1, on the reverse strand, counting down.
AAGTTGGTACTCACCCAGTTGTTGGGTGGTATGGTCATGCCATTTTTGTGGGTACAGTCATGCCAGATGTAATAATCAGTGTATTTCCCTGTCCGGTTCCGACTCAGTTGAAACCAGGCATGTTTATCACTCGTATGGTTTGGTATGAAATCAATTATTACTTTTAAACCTAATGAGTAAAAATATTTCAAATGTTAGGAAGAGATTATATTAGAAAAATGTGGGTCAGTTAAGGAAAAAATGCTTTAAGTAAGCAATTGGAGAATGTTTTTCTCAACCCTCCACCCCACCCCACACACACCTGAGACTCAGTTTACCTTTATCATGTATGGCCGCAACCAGATTCTCAAAATCTTTCATTGTTCCAAAAATAGGATCAATTTCTCGGAAATCTTCAACACCGTATCGGAAATCTTTAAGGGATGACTTATAAAATGCAGTAATCCAAATAGTTTTTACATTTAAAGTTGTGATATAGTCCAGTTTCTCTTGGATACCTGAAGAAAAAAGTCAAGGCCATGAAAAATAAAGTGTGGCTTTTTGATCGAAGGATTAAAAATAAAGCCAATATGCCTAAAATTGAAATATTTATATTGAAACAGAAATACTTGGAATTCTGCTGAATTTGAGTGAAATGTGAAATTTGAGTGAAACTAGTGAAAAGTCTAGTTCTACAAGTAGCATCAAATGGTCTCTTAGCAATAACCTTTGATCTCTAATATAAATATGTAACATTAAAAATCTATATTATAATTTTAGATTATGTTTTAAAATATATTGTATTTAATTTAAATTCAATTAATTTAAATTAGATACAATTTAAATACAATATCTTTAAAATCAAGGCTATAGTATTTTCAGTTTATTCTACAAATGGTTTTTGAGCACCTAATCTAGGCCAGGTGCTGGGCTAAGTGCCAGGGACAAAGAAGAGTAACACATGGTTTAAGCTACACTGACCAGTATGACAGCCATTTGTACGTGTGGCCATTGAGTACTTGCAATGAGACCAGTCTATTGAGATGTGCTGTAAATGCAAAACACACATTGGATTCTTAAAAATGTAATCATGTAGGGGCGCCTGGGTGGCTCAGTCGGTTGAATGTCCAACTACAGCTCAGGTCATGATCCTGCGATTCGTGGGTTCAAGCCCCGCATCGGGCTCTGTATTGACAGCTCAGAACCTGGAGCCTGCTTCAGATTCCGTGTCTGCCTCTCTTTTCCTCTCCCCCTCTCACACTCTGTCTCTGTCTCTCTCTCTCTCTCTCACACACACACAAAAATAAACATTTAAAAACAGTTTTAAAAAGGAATGTAACAATGTAAAATATCTCAATACAATATCAATACTGCATGTTGGTTATATGTTAATATGTTGGCTTAAACAAAATAAATGACTTATTAAAATGGATTCTAAATTAAAACTAAAATTTTTTAAGGATTTTATTTTTAAGTAACCTCTGAGCTCTACGTGGGGCTTGAATTTACAACCGGAAGATCAAGAGTCACATGCTCTATTGACTGAGTCAGCCAGGCGCCCCTAAAATTAAATTATTATTAAAATAAATTTCTCATCTGTTTCTTTTGTACTTGTTTTATGTGGCTCCTAGAAAATTCACAATTATCTACACGACTCGCATTCTATATCCTTTGGACAATGGCGAAGCCAACAATTTATACAGAAGAGAATTCTAGATTTGGCTGAGGAGAGACACAGGAGTGAAACTCTGTGTACTTGGAACCTTATGGGACAATTAGCAGATAGTGTGTACTCGTGTGTGTGGTGCGAGTTCAGAGTCCTAATTGCAGATGGGAGACTTCCGCATAGTAACTTCAATCTCCAGTAACTTTGGGTGGGACCCCTGTGTGGCTTCCTACAATCAGAGCCTGTCAGGTCCCACAGCAGGCTGGAGGTCACTGAGACCAAAGCAGAAAGTCTCCTGACTTTCTTGGCACTGGGGCTCTTCCCCTATAAGAGGATGCTTAATTTTTCTCCCCTTTGTCCCTCAGTTCCCCCATATGGGTGTCTGTGAAACCTCACAGACTATTCACAACCAAGAGAAGGATTTTGATTTAAGTTGGAACAATACAAGATATCTTAAGAATAAGGAAAGGAACAGGATGGTAAAACAAAGGGGCCCGGACAGATACAAAGTAAACACGGGATCCCAGGCCCTCACTCCAGGGGACAGAAGGCAATCACCAAAAACAAACTGAAACCTGGAGTGGCTCCTTCAATTAATAACAAGCAAATCCCTTCAACCTCAAGGACAAATAGCTATTGATTAAAGGAAATAGCTTGGCCCTCGAGGCAAAGTTCCTAGAAATGGCCAATGTAGGAGCTGATGAGCCTTGGCCTACATACAGGGATTTGGGGTATAGCTAGAAACAGGGCCAGGAAGTGAAGAGTTTATCTTTGGGTTTAGGGACTTTAGCACTATTCTGTCAAGACCCCACTTTTGCTAAGCATCGACTACATAAAGGGAGCAGATGCTGGGCCATGCCAGGAGGAGGGGTGTCGGAAGGGAAGTCACCAGGACAGGTTACAAAGCGCTGTCAAGGGTGCTGTAAACAGCCTCAAGCCCCGTGAGCTGTGGGGAGGGGAGCGCATGCTCTGATTGGAAGGTTCAATAAGGATTAATGTAGGGACCCCTGGGTGGCTCAGTAGGTTGAGTATCTGACTCTTGATTTCAGCTCAGGTCATGATCCCAGGGTCTTGGGATCGAGCCCTGTGTTGGGCTTCATCGTGAGCAGAAGAGAGAGAATCCTCTCTTCCTCCACCCCTCTTCCCTGCTTGCTCTCTCACTCTCTCTCTAAAGAAAAAAAAAAGATTAATGCAGAAAGAGCATCAATTGCACTTCAAAGGACAGATAATATTTCAATTAATTTAAAAAAAAATTTTTTAACGTTTTATTTATTTCTAGGAGACAGAGAGAGACAGTGTGAGCAGTGGAGGGTCAGACAAAGAGGGAGACACAGACTCTGAAACAGGCTCCAGGCTCTGAGCTGGCAGCCAGCACAGAGCCCGACGTGGGGCTCAAACCCATGAACCGCGAGACCATGACCTAATCGAAAGTCGGACGCTTAACCGACTAACCAGGCACCCCCAATTAATTTTTTATTTATTACTTTTTTTAAAAAATGTTAACATTGATTTATTGTTGAGAGACAGAGCACAAGTCAGGGAGGAACAGAGAGAGAGGGAGACACAAGATCCAAAGCAGGCTCCAGGCTCTGAGCTGTCAGTACAGAGCCCAATGCAGGGCTCGAACCTATGAATTCTGAGAGCATGACCTGAGCCAAAGTCAGACACTTAACTGACTGAACCACCCAGGTGCCCCCATTTATTTTTTTAAAGTTTATTTATTTTGGGGCTTCTGGGTGGCTCAGTCGGTTGAGCATCCAACTTCAGCTCAGGTCATGGTCTCACAGTTCGTGAGTTCGAGTCCCGCATCAGGCTCTGTGCTAACAAACAGCTCAGAGCCTGGAGGTTGCTTCGGATTCTGTAGCTCCCCCTTGCTCTCCTGCTTCCCTGATCGTATTCTGTCTCTCTCTGTCTCTCAAAAATAAATGTTAAAAAAAATCTTTTAAGTTTATTTGAGAGAAACAGTTCAAGGAGGGGAGGGCCAGAGAGAGAAGAGAGAATCCCAAGCAGGCTGTACACAGTCAGCATGAAGCCGGACGCAGGGCTCAAATCTATAGTTCTGAGATCATGACCTGAGCTGAAATCAAGAGTGAGATGCTTCACAAATCTTGAGCCACTCAGGCACCCCATTATTTCAATTAGTGAAGACACAGGAAGATACAAAAAAAGATATCAAGCATGAAAAAGAAAAGCCTTTTATATCTTAAAAAGAGAGGGAGACAGAGAGAATCCCAAGCAGGCTCCATGCTGCCAGTGCAGAGGCTCATGTGGGGCTCGAACCCACGAAACCGTGAGATCATGGCCTGAATCTAATTTTTATTTTTAAATGTTTATTTATTTCTAGGAGACAGAGAGAGAGACAGCGTGAGCAGGGGAGGGTCAGAGAGAGAGGGAGTCACAGACTGAAACAGGCTCCAGGCTCTGAGCTGGCAGTCAGCACAGAGCCCGACGCGGGGCTCGAACCCACGAACTGCGAGATCATGACCTAAGCGAAAGTCGGACGCTTAACCAACTAAGCCACCCAGGCACCCCAATCATGGCCTGAATCTAAACCAAGAGTCGGATGCTAATGGGCTGAGCCACCCAGATGCCCCATCACATAGCCTTTTATTAATTATTAAGGGAAGTTAGAAATTTCAAGATGCTATTATAACATTTTAAATTTAGATTAAGCTCTGGGGTGCCGGGGTGGTTCAGTCAGGTAAGCAATGGACTCTTGATTTTGGCTCAGGTCATGATCTTCCAGTTGTGAGATCGAGCCCCGAGTCGGACTCTGTGCTGAGAGTGGAGCCTGCTTGGGAGTCTCTCCCTCACTCTCTGGTCCTTCCCTGCTGTGTGTAGGTTCTCTCTCTCTCTCTCTCTCTCTCTCTCTCTGTCTCTCTCTCTCAAAATGAATGAATAAACATTTAAAGTTAGATTAAGCTCATCCCCAGTTCCCACACTCTACTACTTCATTTTATTTTTTTCAAACTAAGTATTATCAAAAATTACTTTGTTTCTTATTGTTACCCTGAACTAGGGTGACCGTATCCACCATGTTGTCCAGGACCGCACCGGTTTACACCTGATGTCTGGCAAAAATTCTACTTTTGAAAGCGTCCTGGTTTAAGCAATGGAGTATAAGGATGCTCTACACATGACTCACTTAGAAATTACTGGTGTAACTTAAGCATCTGACTCCGGCTTCAGCTCAGGTCAGGATCTCGTGGTTTGTGAGTTTGAGCCCCGCCTCGGGCTCTGTGCTTGTCAACTCAGCCTGCTTCGGATTCTGTCTCCTCTCTCTCTGCCCCTCCCCCCTTGCACACACTCTCTGTCAAAAATAAACATTTTTAAAAGTTTTAATAAGACAATAATAATAATGTTTTACTTTGTGTTTCATTTTCTCTTTACTAATAGGGATATTATTTTCAATAATATTGAATCCAGGTAACGCCCAGCACTCTCCTAATCCCTTTTTCCCTTTCCTTCATTTCTCAGGATTTAAACTTTAATGACACAGCCTATACCTTTTCAAGATATCACCTAAGTTTCTTTCTAGAAACATAACTCATGCTTGATTCACTAATAAGAAACTCTCAGCTGGATTACCACACTAGCCCCCGGTACACTGGGAAAGCAATTCTAAACTGCCGCTCTGAGATAACCAACTAGAAAGTGCACAGAAGCTGGAAGCAGCTGAGGAGGAAATCGGCTCCACGGATGAAGTTAGAATCGATGGACTAAGCATATGTACTTAGTGGGCAATAAATGAAACGACTCACTGGGGGCTCAAAGACCTGCAGCAGGCAGCCAGCCTTTCATCACGCCAAGCACTGCCGGCTTAGGCCCAATGGCTTTCCGAGTATCATAAACAAGGAGAAGCTCGGCGTGACCAGTCACAACGGAATGTGCTTAGCGCACAAGCCGGGCACGATAGGGTCTGGAGGGTTGAGGGCCATAAACCAAGTTCATCCTGGCCCCGCCCCCAATGCCGCCGCGGTCCCCACCTTTCAGGTCGCCGTTCCCATCCATGTCACTGTCCTTGAAGGATCTCGGGTAGATCTGGTACATGGGCCCCTCCTGCCACCAGTCGAGGCACTTCGGGGAGACGGCGATGATGGCTATGGTAGCCCCGATGAGCACGAACACGGAGGCCACGGTGAGCCAGAAAAGCACCTCCCGGGGCAGCCGGTAGCGGGCCTGGCCTGAGAACTGGAACAGCACCTCCTTGGGCATGCCCGCGTAGGGCCTGGCGCCCGTCGGGTCGGGCTCCGCGGGGCCGAGGACGGCCACGGCGCCGTCCGGCCCGCGGCCCGCGGCCGCCTCCTTCTCCGGGATGTCTTCGTTCTGGACAAACCCGTTGTTTGTCCGGCACCCCTGCATGCTCATGCTGATGGCGTCTGTCGTGCCGGTCTTCGCAGCCATGTCCCACCGCCGTCTCCGCTCGCGGGGCCTTCCTGCGGTAACGGCGGTGGAAAGGTGGCTTGCTGAAGCGCTTGGTCCTTTAATGAGCTTTCATGGTTTATAAATAAACCTGGCTGGACAAAGTCCAGCCAAAGAAGAAAGGGTAAAGGTAAAAGGGGTTTAAAAAAAAAAAAAAAAAAAAAAAACCTCTTTTTACATCAGCCCTTGAGGCTGTCGTGGCTACTGAAGGATTCAGACCCGGACTGGACCAGGGGCGTGGAGGAGGGGAGAAGGGGCGGGGGGCGGGGGAGGGGGCAGGGTTCCACCGCACTTGACCGAGCGCACTGGTGTTCACGGCAGCGTTATTCACAACAGTCAAAAGGCGGAAATGAGCCAAGTGTCCATCAAAGGGTGAATGGCCAAACCAAACGTGACGTATGCAAACAATGGAGTATTATTCGGCCGTCAACAGGAACCCCTGCTGCATGCTACACCGCGGAGGAACCTTGAAGCTCTCCCGCTAAGGGAAAGGAGCCACAAAAGAACAGATATTGTGTGATTCCACTTATACGAGGCACCCCGATGAATTCGGAGAGACAAGGGAGTACCAGAGGTTGGGACGAGAGGAGCCACGGGGACTCAGTGTTTAGTGAGCACAGAGCCTCCTTTTGAGAGGAGGAAAAAGCTCTGGAGCTGGATGGTAGAGACGGATGCACAAAAGGGTAAATGTATGAAATGCCACTGAATTGTAGACTTAAATAGAGTGGTCAATTTTATCTTACGTATATTTTACTACAATACAAAAAAATAGCTTTAAAATGCGCATTTTTAGGGGCGCCTGGGTGGCTTAGTCGGTTAAGCGTCCGACTTTCGCTTAGGTCAGGATCTCGCGGTTCGTGGGTTCGAGCCCCACGTCGGGCTCTGTGCTGACTGCCAGCTCAGAGCCTGGAGCCTGTTTCGGTCTGTGACTCCTTCTCTCTCTCACCCTCTCCTGCTCACGCTGTCTCTCTCTCTCTCTCCTAGAAATAAAAATATTTTTTAAAATTGCGCATTTTTAGCGAGGTCTGAGAAAAAGAAGCAAATACTGAATTTTGCAAGGGGAAACAGGCTTTTCTTTATGTTTTGTTTCAAAGGTCTCTTTTCATCCTACAAATCCAAAGAAGGGTGTCTGGAGACAGGGAACACCGACACTTTGGAACTGAAGCTGATTTTATTTGATCTCGGTCCAGGCCAATCCTACAAATAAACTTGTTGTTCACTGAGTTGGACCCAGGTACCTCCAGTCTTATTGTCTATATTTTAGCTCCCGTTCTTGGAAGTACCCTCTGAAGGTGGGGGAAGAGAAGATGGGGAGAAAGGATTCCATGTCTAGCAAGTTCAAGTGCTTTACTATAGGTAAATATAAATGCACTTAGTACATGCACTTAAGAGTTATTTAATCATTGACAAGTGCAAAATACAACATTTGCAATCCCAAGCAAACTGCATTAACGTTAGGTGTGCTTTCCTAAAAGTTTCCTCAAGCCTTCCAAGAATGTGATGATTCATGGTTACCATTTAATCGATGGAATTTAAACAGCCCTATGACTCATTTGATCAGATAAGAATTTTTTCTTCTTTAAACAAAGCCATATGAATTCTTACACATTTCTGTATTTTTTTTTTTATAGAATGGCTTGGAAGCAGTTTATGGTACAGAGGAATAAACCATTCAATTTTGTCCAGGTTATTTCTTTTTTTTTTTTTTAATGTTTTATTTATTTCTAGGAGAGAGAGAGAGATAGCGTGAGCAGGGAGGGTCAGAGAGAGAGGGAGTCACAGACTGAAACAGGCTCCAGGCTCTGAGCTGGCAGTCAGCACAGAGCCCGACGCGGGGCTCGAACCCACGAACCGCGAGATCATGACCTAAGCGAAAGTCGGACGCTTAACCGACTAAGCCACCCAGGCGCCCCATATTTTTTTAAAATATCAGAGGACTTAACATTATATCTTGAAATCGCTCTATCTCTCAAACACATAATAGTGATTTTCACAAAAGGATTTAATTCTTTTTTCTTTTCAAATTTTTATTTAAATTCTAGTTAGCTAAAATATAGTAGGTTTCAGGAGTAGAATTTAGTGATTCATCACTTCTATATAACAGCCAGGGCTCTTCATAACAAGTGCCCTCCTTAATACCCATCACCCATCTAGCCCATCCCCCACCCATGTGCCTCTATCAACCCTCAGTTTATTCTCTATTATTAAGAATCTATAGGAGCACCTGGGGGGTTCAGTAGGTAAAGCATCCAACTTCGCCTCAGGTTGTGATCTCCCAGTTTGTGGGTTCGAGTCCCGCATTGGGCTCTGTGCTGAGAGCTAGGGAGCCTAGAGCCTGCTTCAGATACTATGTCCCCTTCTCTCTCTGCCCCTCCCCTGCTGGTGCTCTATCTCTCTCTGTCTCTCAAAAATAAATTAATGTTTAAACAAAAAAGACTCTCTTATGGTTTTCCTCTCTTTTTTTAAAGTTTAGTTATTTATTTTTGAGAGACAGAGAGCAAGAGTGGGGGAGGGGCAGAGAGAAACAGGGAGAGAGAGAATCCCAAGTAGACTCTACACCATCAGCACAGAACCCAATGTGGGGCTCGATCTCACGAAGCAGGAGATCACCGCCTGAGCCAAAATCAGGAGTCAGATGCTTAACCAGCTAAACCACCTATGTGCCCCTCCTCTCTGTTTTCCATATGTTCCCATTCCCATATGTTCATCTGTTTTATTTCTTAAATTCCACATGAGTGAAATCATATGGTTATGTGTCTTTCTCTGAGTGACTTATTTCATTTAGCATAATACACTCTAGTTCTAATCACATCATTGCAAATGGCAAGATTTCATTCTTTTTGATGGCTCGGTAATATTTATTTCAGTGTGTGTGTGTGTGTGTGTGTGTGTGTGTGTGTGTGTGTGTGTGTGTGTGTGTACCACATCTTCTTTACTTCTTTATCCATTCATCAGTCAGTGGACATATGGGCCCTTTCCATAGTTTGTCTAAAAAGGACCTAATTCCCAAAATTTGGTTACTATCTGGGGTAAAAACAATGTGCAAAAATACCCACAGCTTCAAAAAATTTTAAATGGTAAAAAATAGCTTTTAGTTATAAATCCTTAAATTCTAAATATGCAATTATATAAATGCAGAGAAAACTCTACATCACAGAAGTATGCCTTCATGACAGAAATGCTCCATTTCAACTTGTCTCCACCCAAGATGGGACTCAAACTCAGAACGCCAAGATCAAGAGTCGCACACTCTACTGGCTGAGAGAGCCAGGTGCTCCTCAACTTCTCTACATTTTATTTAAGAGAGCAACAATACTTTACACTTCCAGACATGCAAACTAAAACCTTTTAGAAACAACTGAATGATTATCTAGTCTTTGGTGGGAGGATTTTTTAAACAATAAAAGCTCTCAGAAAAGAAGATTGCCTAAATAGATTGAAGAAACTTTTTAAATTTATTATATTATAAAATGTAGTGACTGAAAAGCATATGCCAAGTTGGGAAATATATTAGTAATAGATATGCCAGAGAGCTATGTCTTTAACATTAAAGGTACATAAACATTGTTAGACTTTATACGTATATGTATGAAATTTCATATCAAGAAAAAATATATATGTTAGTAGAAAACTCAGAAAAAAATATAAAGACATTTCACACAAATTAATTCACGAATATTAGAGAAATGAAAGAGCATTTCCAATTACCTTGGCAAAGGATTTCTAAAAGATTATAGTGCTGGCGAGTGTCCAGTATAAATTGACAAAATAACTCTAGAAAGTAATTTGGCAATGTGTATCATGAGTTTTAACATTTTCAGAGTAATAAATGAAGCCATATTTTAAAATATAAACTCCAGTAATAAAAGGAGTTGGGTATGAAAGAAGGGGTAGGTCAAACGATCAGTTGAACAGATTGGAATCGCCAAAAATAGACTCCTATTCAGCAGGGAATTTAGAACACGAAAAGGCAACATTTCAAATTAGGAAAAGAAAGATTATTTAGTAAGCGATGTTGGACAACTGGCTAGCTATTTGAAAAAGAAAACTATACAGTGCTCCTTATTCCTTACCTCAAAATAAGTTCTATGTAGATCAGGTTTACAAGTAAAAAGTAAAACCATAAAAATACTAGACAGAAATTTGTGAATTAAAAAAAAATCTTGAAGTTGTAAAGCCTTTCTAAATATAATCTGAAATATAAAATCTAGACCCTATAAAAGAAAGAATGATACATTTTATTACAAAATTTAAAAACAGACCAATCCATAAAAGTAAAAGGCAAACAGCAAGCACAAGCCAATTTCCATAATACAGAAATTGATTATACAGATTAACACCAAAAAATACAAGAATGGACAAAAGATATAAACAGTTGACAGGAGAACAAAGTGAAAATGGTTAATAAACATAAATGTGATTTTCCCCCAAAATTAAAGAAATAGAAACAAAAATAAAAATGATATACTACTTTTAGACTATCATTTTGGCAAAAATGAAAGACTTTGGCGATAGCCTGCATGTGAAAATACATAGGGGGCTGGCACTCATACATCCTTGCATACATTAGTGCAACCTTTGCATAGAACACTAAGGGAGTCTATGTCAAAATCAGAAATTGCATAACCTTTGATTTGGAAATGATACTGCTAAAAATTTACCTTGAAGATGTAACCAATGAGATATATGTACAAGGATGTATACTGCAACAAAAGTGGAGACAATCTAAATATCCATCAATAGAGAATAATTTATATGGTATATTCAGACAATGAAATATCACATAGCTCTTACAAAGAACAAGTTTATAGGGGCACCTGGGTGGCTCAGTCAATTAAGCGTCCAACTTCAACTTAGCTGATGATCTCATGGTTCATGAGTTCAAGCCCCACATTGGGCTCTCTGCTGTCAGCACAGAGTCCACTTCAGTTCCTCTGCCCCCCTCTCTCCCTCTGCTCCTTCCCTGTTCTCATCCATGCTCTCTCTCTCAAAAATAAATAAATTTATCAGCACTCTCAACAACAGCCAAAACATGGAAAGAGCCTAAGTGTCCATCAACTGACAAATGGATCAAGAAGATGTGGTTTATCTATACCATGGAATACTACGTGGCAATGAGAAAGAATGAAATCTGGCCATGTGTAGCAACATGGATGGACCTTGAGGGTGTTATGCTGAGGGAAATAAGTCAGGCAGAGAGGGACAAATACCATATGTTTGCATGTATAGGAGGATTAGGAGGAACTTAACGGAGGACCATGAGGGAGAAGAAGGGGAAAAATAGTTGGGGAGAGGGAGGGAGGCAAACCCTGAGAGAAACTTGAATACTGAGAACAAACTGAGGGCTGAGGGGGGTGGGGGGGAGGGGAAGGGGTGTGATGGGCATGAAGGAGGGCACTTGTGGGGATGAGTACTGGGTGTTATATGGAAACCAACTTGACAATAAACTATTAAAAAATAATAAAATTTTAAAACCACTTTTAAAAAAAGAAGTTACTGCCATAAATACTTATGTGCATTAAAAAAAGAACAAGTTTACATATCTCTGCTGATAAAGAAAAATGACTAAACTATAGTGTGAAGTGGAAACAATGTATGAGAACAGTACAGATAGTACAATCAGAGTTGTATGGAGAAAATGGGACGCACACATACATGTACGTATTTAATTCTCAGCTGGTGCTTGACTGGGGACTGAGAGAGTGAGGTCAATAATCCTTGCACTTTTACCTTCACTATTTGCCCTCAACAGATATAACTTTTGTAATTAAAAGAGGGAAGGAAATGTTCATAACCTTTAACTCAGCAACTCCACTCCCAACAATCTATCTTAAGGAAATAATTCAAGATAAGAACAAAAATTTACATACAATGAGGCTTATAAATTACGGTGCTATTTATAATAGCAAACACGTCTGACTGTCTCAGTCCGTAGAGTGTGAGACTCTTGATCTCAGGGTTGTAAATCCGAGCCCCACGTGGGGTATGGAGATTACTTATAAATAAAATCTTTTACTAATAGCAAACATTGGAAACAACCTAACTGTTCGGTGAGGCAAGAGTAGTTAAAAAATTATTATAGATCCCTGTGATAGAATATTAGTCATCGAGTATATTTTCCAAGACTTTTCTTAAGTTTATTTATCTATTTTGGGAGAGAAAAAGAAAGAGTATGAGTGTGTGGGGCAAAGAAAGAGCAAGAGAGAATCCCAAGCAGTGTGGCAGCGTGGAGCCCAATGCAGGGCCCAAACCTACAAACTGTGAGAACATGGACCTGGGGTCATGAAGTTAGACGCTTAACTGAGTCACCCAGGCTTCCCTACTTTCCAAGATTTTTAATGGCATGGAAGAAATCCCACATTATCATGTTGAATGGGAAAATGAAGAATATTAAGAAATTATCCCACTTGTGTGAAAAAATTGCATGTATATCTGCAAAATCCTCTTAGAAAACATGTTTGGAGGGGCACCCAGTGGGCATCTGACATCAGCTTGGGTTATGATCTCATGGTTTGTGGGTTCGAGCCCCATGTCAGGCTCTATGCTGACAGCTCAGAGCCCTGGAGCCCACTTTAGATTCCGTCCCTCTCTCTCTCTCTCTCTGCCACTCTCCTGCTTGCTCTCTCTCTCTCTCAAAAATAAACATTAAAAATTTTTAAGAAAGAAAGAAGAAAATATGTTTAGAGTGTTTATCTCTATGTTCTAAGTTTATGGGTGATATTCATTTTGTTCTTTAAACTTTTTTGGTTTTTCTAATTTTTCCATAATAAATATGTATTTCTCTTCCAATGGAAAAAATATTAAGTCAGGGAACCCTGAGTGGGGAGTCTACCTAGGCAGGCAGTAGAGTTCAGTAATAAGGTGACTTCTCCTAGCAACCGCGACCCCCAAATTCATGAACACCCCATACTAATATCAAAAGTAAAGAGAAAAAAAGCAAACTTCAAAAAGTAGAAAGAAAACAGAATTCAGTGAACCAGTACTAAAACACTGGGCAGAAGAGGCACTTGGCAGTAATCTGGAAAAGGTACCCACAAAGCTAAGAATTCCACAAAAGTACAAAGCTATCAGTATTACTTACTTTCAAGGAGATTTTAAAAGGAAATACCTACCGATTGCAGAAAGCCAAACACCCACTGTTACAGCTTTTAAGTGTGAATCAGGAAGAAGAACGCTAAGGAAGCTTTAAGAGCCAGCAAGGATAATCAGAACAAAGGATCAGAGACAATGAAGATAAACTCGCTTCATAAATTCATATCCCAAGTGCGTTACACAATCACGATAATAAACCAAAGAAGAATGAAATATCCAGGAAACAGGAGATAGCCCTACAGGGAATACCGCAGGGTCCAGAAACACCCTGTAATTAAACAAGAAACAAATATATAGAAGTAGTAACTGGTGGGAAAAAAAATATAATGAATTTTTAAGCCATCATATCATAAATATCATGTGAGCAGCAAACCCACCAAAGTGACATGCAACATATAACCTGTCCGGTTTGTGAATGTTTGAAAAGGAGGAAGGATTTTTCCATATTTCATTCACCTATTTACAGCTTCTGTGCACTAAGGGTAGGTAGGAAGTGCGGCAATGTTCTCTCTTAAGTTCCCAGGGTCTGGCTCAGTGCCTGGCACATTATTAAATGAATAAGAGAACAGTCACTCAAAGATGGATGGACGGAACTCAATGCTGGAGGAGGAAGAGGGGAGGATGACGTGGAGGAAGTGGAAGAGAAAACGTGGAAAGTACATTCTGCACAAAAATGTAGATTTTTATCTCCTAGCCAAATGTTCCTGCCTTGGAACAGTTCAATGAGTGAAACTGGAAGTCAGAAGAAGTGAGATGCAAACATCATGTGCTCTCTGATCTTGGCACATCGCCAGCTTCTGGAAGGCCTCTGTTACCTCAACTGTAATATTCAACTTGGTTCCGGGTGACCATTATAAACACATTCCAGAGTAAAATGTTTTTTTTTAATGCTTATTTATTTTTGAACTAGAGAGAGTATGCGCAGGGAAGGGACAGAGAGACAGACAGACAGAAGATCTGAAGCGGGCTCTGCACTGACAAGCAGAGAGCCCAATGTGGGGCTTCAAACTCACAACCTGCGAGGTCATGACCGAGCTGAAGTCAGACGCTTAACTGACTGAACCACCCAGGCGCCCCTAAAATGTTTTTTTGTTAAGACCGTTCTAATTAGAAGGAAACAAAAAATAGTTTTATCCCAGCTAGTGAGGGAAGTTAAACTTACATCATCGCTGAAATCAAAGGAGAATACTTAAACATGTTTTTGCTGAAAGTTAAACTATTTTAAAAACACTTTTATAACCAAATATAACCAAAAAATGGCAAAAGAAATGTGAACAGAACATGAGAGTGTGACAAATGTCACAAGACAGTCTTTCTATGCTCCATATACAAAGAATTCATGCCAACACACAGATCAATAGCTAAATTACATTCAATAAGAGAGTAAAAGAAATTGCAAACTATATATAAGAAATTAACATCACATAAAAGTCATTGCATGAAAGTACTTTCTTGATGGAATTAAAGAAATATAAATTAAAATGTTATGGGAGGAGTGCCTGGATGGTTCAGTCCGTTAAGCATCTGACTTTAGCTCAGGTCACTAATCTCATGGTTTGGAGTTCGAGCCCTGCGTTGGGCTCTGGGCTGACAGCTCAGAGCCTGGAGCCTGCTTCGGATTCTGTGTCTCCTTCTCTCTCCACCCCTCCTCTGCTCATGCTCATATCTCAAAAATTTAAAAAAAAAAAAAAAAAAAAAACTATTAAAAATGTTTTTAAAACGCTAAGTGACATAATGAATTGATTGCATCAATAGCCCAGTTAATGGCCTCTGTATGCATGGTTTTTGTCCCATTATTTCTTAGACCCTTAATAGACTGACCCTTGGCTTTGAACATGTGGCCTGCTTTCACCAATGGCACAATAACAAACTTGAAACAAAAAGAAGCTTTAAAAATTGCTTGTGCAGCTCTGTTCTTCTTTTGGACCCCTGCCATCACCAGGAGATGATGCCCAGGCTAGCCTGCTGAAGGATAAGGGTGGGATGTGGGACATGTGTGAAGGAATATAAACTCTTCCCGTCCAGGGTCTTCTAGATCAGCCAGTTCCCGGGCAGCTGGCCAGCTGACCACAGATGTTCGAGCAAGCCCAGCCATGCTCAGAGGAGGCCACCTAGTCCAGTCAGCCAGACTGCCCATCAACTGTTGTGTCATGAACATTAATAAATGGTTGGGTTACTGTTTGGGTCTGGCCTTTGAAAAACAGCTTTACTGAAAGGTAACGGACATACAATAAACTGTACTCATTTTTAAGTATTTAATTTGGTCAGTTCTAACACATCCAACATGGCACACCCACTAGACTGTCTTCCCATGGGCTGCATCATCTCGTAGTCAGCAACGAATGAGAGTTCTTGCTCCACTTCCTCGCTGACACTTAGTGTTGCTATTGTGCTAGACATCAGCCATTCTGACAGGGGAAAGTGATGTCTCGTTCCTGTTTAGTACATTCCTCTTTACCTCTGAGTACTATTCCGTTGTATGAACATCCAACTGTTTATAACTGAACACTTGGGCTTCCCCGCCCCCCACAGTTTATTACTATGATAAAACACTATGAACAATCATGTACAAGTCTTTGCGAGGATATGGTGGTCTCTTCTTTTGGGTAAATATGTAGCAGCAGAATGGCTGGGTCTTAGGGAAGGTGTATATTTAACCTCTGAAGGAAGTGCCACGCTGTTTTAGAAAGTGGGGGCACCATGTATGAGAGTCCTGGTTCTTGTCTATCTTGGCCAACACTTGCTATGTTCGGTAGGTTTGATGTTAGCAAGTCTGGTAAGGAGGGAGTAGTATTTCATGGTGATTTTAATTCATACCTCTCTAATCGCTAATGATGTCATCTTTTCAGGGTTTATTTGCCATCCATGTATCTTTTTGGTGAAGCCGATGTTGGCCTTCAGCCAGGGACTTTCCATTCTCTCCACATGGACCTGTCCATGTAGTCTCTCCATATTGGCCACTTTGAGCTTCCTATAGTGTTCTGGCTTGATGCCATATGTGAGTGTCCCAAATGAAGAGAGAAAGCAAGGCAGAAACTGTATCCTTTTTTGTGACCAGCCTCAGAAGTCATATAGCCCCTTTGGATTGTACTTTATGTACAAGACCAGAGTCCGTGTGTGAAGTTCTGGGGCAAAAGACATGGATGCAGGGAAGCCATTACCTGGGATATTAATGCAAGTAATCTATCATGTATTTAACTCTTTTTTCATCAATTGTGGCAAAAAAAAAAAAAATCCACATAAGAAACACATAAAAAAACAACACATATCATCTTGGGGTGCCTGGCTGGCTCGGTTGTATAGTGTGCAACTCTTGATTTCTAGGTTGTGAGCTCAAGCCCCACGTTGGGTGTAGAGACTACTTAAAAATAAAATTCTTAATTTTTTTAATGTTTATTTTTGAGAGAGAGAGATGGAGAGAGCAGGTGAGGGGCAGAGAAAGAGAGGGAGACAGAGGATCCAAAACGGGCTCCATGCTGAGAACAGAGAGCCTGATGTGGGGCTCAAACTCACAAACTACAAGATCATAACCAGGGCCAAAGTCAGACATGTAACTGACAGCCACCCAGGTACCCAAAAAATTAAATCTGTAATATATGTAGTATCTTAACTTTTTTTTTTTAAAGAATTTTTTTTTTAATGTTTTATTTATTTCTAGGTGAGACAGAGAGAGAAAGAGAGACAGCATGAGCAGGGGAGGGTCAGAGAGAGAGGGAGTCACAGACTGAAACAGGCTCCAGGCTCTGAGCTGGCAGTCAGCACAGAGCCCGACGCGGGGCTCGAACCCACGAACCGCGGGATCATGACCGGAGCGAAAGTCGGACGCTTAACCGACTAAGCCACCCAGGCACCCAACATTTTTAAGTGTATAGTTCAGTAGTATTAATTATATCCGCATTGTTGTGAACTCGATCTCCAGAAATTGTCTCATCATAAAAATCTAAAACTTTACATACCCATTAAAGAACTCTTCTTCCTCCTCTCAGCCCTTGGTAACCACCATTCTACTTTCAGTTTCCATGAGTTTGACTGCTTTAGATTCCTCGTGTAAGTGGAATCATACAGTATTTGTCTTTCTGTGACTGGCTGGCTTATTTCCCTTGGGATGATGTCCTCAAGGTTCATCCACATGTCAGAATTTCCTTCCTTTCAATTTTTTAAAAATGCTTATTTATTTTTGAGAGAGAAAGAACACGAGGGCACGGGATCAGAGAGAGAGGATCCAAAGCAGGTTCCAGGCTCTGAACGGTCAGCGTAGAGACTGACGCGGGGCTTGAACCCATGAACTGCAAGATCATGACCTGAGCCAAAGTCGGATGCTTAAGCAATTGAGCCACCCAGGTGCCCCAGAATTTCCTTCCTTTTTAAAAATGGAATAATATTCTATTGTTTGTATATACCACATTTTATTTATCCATTCACCTGTCGGACAGGTGGGCTGCTTGTATCTTTTGAGTATTGTGAATATTGCTGCTATGAAATTGCTGGTGCAAATAGGTCTTCAAGATCCTACTTTTTAGTTGTTGTGGATATGTATTCAGATGTGGGGCTGCTGGATCAGATGGCAGTTCCATCTTTAGTTTTTTGAGGAAACTCCGTATCATTTTCCATACCGGTTGCATCCTATACAATCTCACCAATATTTTCTTGTGGGTTTGACATTTTTCTGATGCTTAGTGGTACTGAGAGCATCTTTCATATGCTTGTTGGCATGTGTATATCATCTTTGGAGAAATGTCTATTCAAGTCCTCTGCCCCCTCTTTGAATCAGATTATCTGATTTTTTGTTGTCGTTGAGTTGTAACGATGCGTAATTTGTATTTCCAACAGCACCACGTGTGGCCCTGAGCTGATCTTTCAGTCTGATAAGAAGTAAGTGTTTCTGCGTATCTCAGGCCCAAATTGGTGATAATCAATAATAGGGGATTCGAGGGGGTTTCTATGGCCATTGTCAACCAGAGCACTGCAACCCAGAGTGACTGTTATTGATAGTAAGTAATACTTCACCACTGTGCCTTCCTGGTGGTCTATCCTCCAGACATCACAAAACAACACAACATACACACAAAAACACCTAATAATGTCCTAAAGTGACATCATTGGCCAACAACGTAATTGCATCCACAGCATAATGGGCTGATTTATAAAGTGCTTCAGCCTTAGGGTGTTTCAAATCTCTGCTACTTAAAGACTGTTCTTAAAAATAAAAGTCTAGAACCACAAAAGAAATGACGACACATATCTGGTCTTTAACAAAGTTCTATTGAAAAAGATCACCCAACGGTTAAATGTCACATTACTCACCCTGTGGCAAATACTTCAAATTCGGACTCAGTTAACTGCTCCTGAAAACTTGTGGTTATCAGCACCAGTAGACACTATACTCCCACAAATGGTCTTGCTGTAAATTCAAAGAGCATGAATCAGATCAAGAGCTACACTTGCCTGAGAACACGGTGCGTTAGAACTTCACTGGGACACTAACGTCACTCCCTGCAATTTAAAGCTGGGGGGATGTGGTTGTTGGATATGGACCCACGCCTCAATTCCCAAGCCAGACCCAGTGTTCTGGGGATGGGTGAGGGGTCTACGTTTCCTGGACCTTTAACATACACTCTCTTAGCGAAGCCTGGCTCAAAGCCAGGAAATACTCAGCATGACTCTGGGCGTTGGATCAAGGTCTCTGAGAATACATATCAGAGGACAAAGTGCCAGAATAGGTAGAAAAGACAGAAAACACATCCTACTTTAAGGAAGCGGCTTCACCTACACAGCTAGGCATAGACATAAGCCCAGTGTGAACATGTCCCTTTCAGATAAAGCCCACTGACATGGTGCAATCTGTCAGACCACTGACCTTCTCTCTTTTTTTTTTTTTAATGTTTTATTTTATTTCTAGAGAGAGAGAGAGACAGCGTGAGCAGGGGAGGGTCAGAGAGAGAGGGAGTCACAGACTGAAACAGGCTCCAGGCTCTGAGCTGGCAGTCAGCACAGAGCCCGACGCGGGGCTCGAACCCACGAACCGCGAGATCATGACCCAAGCGAAAGTCGGACGCTTAACCGACTAAGCCACCAAGGCGCCCCAACCACTGACCTTCTCAATAACACTTGTATTGAAACTCTATAGCCTTCGGCGGCTTCTCACTATAAAGAGGACAAAGTCCAAATACCTTGGCCTGAAGTCTGAGCTTCAGTCTATGCCAACCCTACATTCTAATCTTACTTCTTAGTATCTCCTAGTCAGGCCTTCTGCTACAGTCAATCAGTGAGGTTCACCATTCCCTGGCCGCAGACTATGCCCCCTCCTTCTGGACATTTGTCCCCACCTCTCCTGAGTCCTTGCTCTATCTGCCTTTCCCACCACCAATATGACTCCAGTGGGCGCTCATCTCGCCCTCCCAGAACCATCTGTGTTGCTCATTTGTACACGCGTCCTTATCACTTCAGTTATCTTAGCCCATGATTTTCTTTGGCCTTCCCACTCTGATGACTGAGTGCTGCACCTGTTACCACAGTGAGCAGGCCAGGGCGTTGCCAATGGCCAACGTTCAGAATCTTGTTGGGAAAGGAGCCTGGGGGTCATCTTGGGCAAGGCTCTGTGTACAAATCTCCTGTAGATCTTGTTAAAATGCAGCTTCTGATTCAGTGGGTTCTGGGTGGAGCCCGTGCTTCTGCATTTCTAACCACCTCCTGGGAGAGGCCCGTGCTGTGATGCCTGGACCACACGACAGGAGGCCAAGGCCTGCAGGGCTGAGGTGGCTCATATGGGTCATGGGGCAGCGCTGGGCACTACAGCTCCATGGTGGCCCGAGCATCTTCCTCGGAGGAATGTCCACGTTTCCCAACCGGGATGTCCCAGTTCAGGAGCTTCTTGGTGAGATGCTTCAGGGCAAGTGGCATTCTCCGGGCACTTGGTCTTCGGGTTGAGGGGCAGGATGTGGGCAGTGTCACGGGTGAGGGACTCAGACCTCGAAGGGTGTGGCATTCACCATGTACTGCTTCCGGATGCCACTCCATCTGGTCTGGTAGTCCACGATAGGGAAGGGGCAGGGCAGGGGGAGGGGGGAATGTATTCATCATAAAGCACAGCTCTGTGGTAGCTGATGACGCTATATCGAGCCAAGGAACTGATGTGCCCCTTGGGTCCTGTGCCCACCATCTCTCAGTCAATTGCCACCATTTTCCCTGGCATCTTCTGGGATGCTTCAGAGCATTTATGCTCTAAATGAAATTGGGTGTTCTTCAGGGCATTTCTCTGAGCAGGGGTCTTCTGGGGACCCTTCTTCTGGGGGCGAGCTGGGTGGCTTCCAGTCTTTGGAAGAGCACTCTGGTCCTCCCCCAGCAAGTCTACTTAAGCCACAACAGACCCACCCTTCTGTGAAGGGACAGGGGTCAGCCAAGGCACCGCAGCTTTCCCATCCAGGGACCGCTCTGCTCCTCTGCTGGAGGCAGTGGTCTTCTTTGGAAGGGGAGACCCCTTCCAAGTGCCATCCGCCCTGGGGGGTTTCCCATTTCTTTGGAGGTTCTGAGTACAATTTAGGCACCTCGCGGGGCTGCTGGTTCTTCTTATTCAGAAAGCCTCTCGTTCCAAGAGCCGCCTCTTCTTGACAAACTTCCAATGCTTGGCCTTCCCCTCTAATGTCTTTTTGGGGGGAGGTTCACTAAAATCCGAACTGAGGAGTAAGGTAGACATGATGACAGGGATGGTGGGAGAGCAGTTGGGAGGAGTGGCTTACTAAAGACAGGAAGACAGAGGACTCATCCTCTGCTGAATCCACAGGCCGACATCTGGGGATCTGTCACGTCCTAGGGAAAAGACTAATCCTGACAATGGAGCCCAGAGGCCCAGGAAACAGTAAGGCCCATCTCCAGAGGATTTAAGACTGGGAAGGCATCAGAATGACCACCAAGATTGGGAATGAATCTGTAATGTGAAATGATGTCAGGGTGACGGTCTGCGCCAGGAATCTTGGGTTCTAGCACGGCCCCACAATTCACCAGCTGTAGGGCCTTGAGAAGGTCACTTCCCCTCCCTCAGTCTCATTCACACCTGGAGGGGGCTATAGGGCCAACCAGCTTGAACTCTGTGTCTGGAAAGCCAGAACAGGTGAGCCCTCTGGATTACCCAGGAGAGAGAATCCCAAGTGGGCTCCACACCATCAGTGTGGAACCTTACGAGGGGCTCGAACCCACGAGCCTTAAGATCATGACCTGAGCCAAAATCAAGAGTCATGCACGTATGTGACTGAGCCACCCAGGTGCCCCTGCAGTTTTAGCCTTCTTTCTACAACAGACTTTATGTATAGATCAGAGTTTTTCAAACTCAAAAAATTATTTCCAGGAAAAAAATTACTCTGTAGCCCTAACAATAAATATTCGACTTGATAGTCTGTATAACTAGAACATCCCCAAACTTTGGGACTTTACAGGCAAAAGAAAATTCCAGAAACAAAGGGGGAAGGGGACCAAAAAAGCAGTACCAACATTTCACTTTGTTCAATAAGGAGACTGAAAAATAGTTACTCCTAGTATCTCATTACATGAAGGACATTGTGATGCCAAAACATATAGGAAGAACATAAATCTTAGATCAAAGGATAATTCTTTACCTGGGCTAAATCGTAGCTTTTAAGGGAAAACTATGCTATACCTGTATTTTCTAATTTTGTGACAAATGCAAACTTTGACTCAAGTTCTAGTTTGACGGAAGCATTGATTCTGTAATCCCTTCTGTTTATAGGCGATGCAACTAAGATTCTCATAACCATGTGACTTACTCATTGTCACCTGCTTTACTGGCATAGCCAGTGCTCTCCACTGTTCTTGCTGCGGGGGTGGGGGGGGGGTGTTCAATCTTATGATAATTCACCTCCATTCAGCATAGTGAAATGGCAAAGTCTTGGACCAAAGAGACGTCAGTTGGAATCTCAGAGGTCATGTCTCACAGCTCGTGGGTTCCAGCCCTGTGTCAGGCTCTGTGCTGACAGCTCAGAGCCTGGAGCCTGTTTCAGATTCTGTGTCTCCCTCTCTCTCTGCCCCTACCCACTGGCACTCTGTATCTCACACAAAAATAAAATAAAACGTTAAAAAAATGTTTAAAAAGTACTTAAAAATAAATAAAAATTAAAACTAAATAGCACATATAAACTACCTACCAGGGTTAAGAGGCTCCTCTTGTAAACATTGGTCAGCTTCCTTTCCATCAAAGAGCTTTGCATAGTGAGTCCTATGTCATTGATAAAAGTTAGGGTTCACATTATAATTATAATAATAACAATTCCTATTAGACATTAAGTATCAGAACAATGGAGTCTACTCACTACATTTATACAACTAAAAGGAACATCTCAAATTATTCTTTGCAAAACAAGAATAGTCTGCTTGCGGGTAATTTCTCTAACCTCAATTATCCCAAGAGGCAGTTAGAAATTTCTCTCACTAAATAAGAAAGATATATTAGGATTTTTTTTTATGTTTTATTTTTGAGAGAGAGAGTGTGACTGGGGGAGGGGCAGAGAGAGAGAAGGGGACAGAGGCCTTGAAGGTGGCTCTGTGCTGACAGCAGAGGACTGTGTGCAGAGTCCGATGCGGGGCTTGGCCTCATGAACTCTGAGATCATGACCTGAGCAGAACTCAGACACCTAACCAACCGACTGACCCATCCAGGTGCCCTTATTTTTTCTTTAGAGTGAGCTCCACACCCAACATGGGGTTTAAACTCACGACCCTGAGATCAAGACTTGCGTGCTCCACCAACTGAGCCAGACAGGAACCCCAAAATTAGTTCTTTTTGAGAGCAAACACTGCATAGGAAGAGCTAGAAGCAATAGAGTCTAATAATATCTACCATCATCTCTTTTTTGTTTTTCTTTGGTCTATTTCCACTTATTAAAACATATTTGTTTAGAGGCGCCTGGGTGGCTTAGTCGGTTAAGCGTCCGACTTTCGCTTGGGTCATGATCTCGCGGTTCGTGGGTTCGAGCCCCGCGTCGGGCTCTGTGCTGACTGCCAGCTCAGAGCCTGGAACCAATTTCAGAGTCTGTATCTCCCTCTCTCTCTGGCCCTCCCCTGCTCACGCTCGCTCTCTCTCTCTCCTAGAAATAAATAAAACATTAAAAAAATAAAAAAAAATATTTGTTTAATTTGGATGATAAGACCCCGAGGGCAAGAACTCTTAGCTCTATTAAATTCTATTGAATGGAGCGCCTGGGTAGCTCAGCTAAGCAGCTGACTTCAGCTCAGGTCATGATCTCACAGTTCATGGGTTCTATGCTGACAGCTCAGAGCCTGGAGCCTGCTTCAGATTCTGTCTCCCTCTCTCTCTCTGCCCTTCCCCTACTCACACTCTGTCTCTCTTTCTCTCAGGAAAAAAAAAAGAGTAAATAAATTCTATTGAATGATGGCAACTTTACTTGAACATCCCCGACCATTTGGAAGTTCTTACCTAGTTACTCTGCTTTAAATCAGGAGACTTGATCTGACTATAGGGAGCACACAAATTGCGTAAGGATCAGTCAGAGACATTGGTCATGTCCTCATGTACTACTCACAACCAAGAAAGAGAAATGTTGGGACTAAATCTTCAACAGGAGTGAATTTGGTTTGCTGGAATGTTTTCACAAAACTAACGATCATCTTTTGTTACTTGAAAAATATTAAAAAATACAATCTTCTGGAAGGGTAAACAAAGCAAAAGTAATACCTACTAAGGTACACTTTCCCAAGCAAAGTTGTAATCAAATACTTGAAATATTTTGTAAACCAATTTGGATAAATATCTTCATATTTTCTAGAGATTTTTGTATATCAGTTGCTCATACAGAGTCCAAGGGCATGCATATCTGGATCTGGAGCCTCCCTGATGAACACTTCACTATGTAAGGGAAGAAAAATAATCTGAGTGTTTTTACGCTTGCTCTGATGAAGAGCAGAAGGTCATGGAAAGATATGATAGGACAAAGGGCATAAGGGAAGTGTATTGTAAGCAGCAGAAAATCTAGCAAAGCTAAAATTTATTCAGATTCTTCTCTGTGCCCCTTTGCTTTGCAAAACAAGGATGCTCCTATCCTCTGAGTACTGGCGGGGGGTGGTGGGGGGGAATCTCTCACAAGAGGGTTTTATTCTACCTTTTAAGTAATCTCTACTCCCAACATGGGGCTTGAACTCATGACCCTAAGATCAAGAGTTGAGTGCTCTATGGCCTGGACCAGCCAGGCACCCCGTCAAAGGAGAGATTTATGACCTGCTTCAGAGGAAGGTCAGAAAGTTCTTCCTGAACATGCCATTTCTCAAATCCCTCCAGCTTTAATTATGCAATACGCCAAACGACCACATTTTGTGGGAGTATTTCCTTAACCCCACTGTTAATGTCCAGTATCAGTTTTCTTCATAGAAGTACCTCGGTTATTTGACTACAAACATTTTGCCATAGCGAGTAGCAAATTTGTTTGGGGGGCTGTTTATAATCTCCAGCCAGGGCCAGCAAACTTTGTCCCAGGTCAAACCCAGCCCAGTACGCGTTTTTGTAAATAGAGTTTTATTAAAACACAGCTGCTTTCATTCATTTGTGTATCTGTGGCCGTTTGCCATGACGGAAGAGCCGGGAGAAAGAGACCACATCCATGGTCTTTCACGCAAAGCGAAAGTCATAATCACAATGGAGGCTCTACTTTTTATAAGTAGTAAATGAAAGGGGTTTTGTTTCTGGCAATGTTGCATTAGGGAGGACGCCATGCTAAAGGGACAGGTCTCAAAGCTTTCAAAACCATGGCTCTCAAAAAGAGAAAAATCAACCACAGGCATCTTCCTTAGCTGGATGTCAATACGATTTTAATTACCTTTACACTGTATTTATTATTTTTTAATGTAAACTCTATGTCCCACATAGAACTCGAACTCACCACCCAGAAACCAAGAGCCACTTGTTCCACTGACCAAGCCAGCCAGACGCCCCTACATCGTTTTCAAGTTCTATTAGTAAATCTTCCTGATTGTTGAGAGAGGCAGTGGATGGGATCATATAATAAAGTGGACTTGATCTGTTTATATTATCAATATCATATAATTCAGCCCATATAAATGGATTAGTTAGCAAAGCTTCCTCCTCACTCCAACCCTATCATCATCCCAGAAGCTGCTTAACAAAACCATAAAGTAATTAATCGGATGAGTACATTCATATGTACATACAACTACTAAATAAATTATCTACATAGTAAATCTCTGGTGCTACTTACCCTAAGCAGGTCACATAGAGGGGCCCCTGTGAAAAATAACTCAGGCCATAAAATCTGGAGTATTTTTCCCTAGCGAATTTCATCTCAAGTTCATATCTTTTGAAACATATTAAAATGAAACTTATGAAACATAAAACAGATTTGGAAAGAATTAAACAATTTTTAAAAAAATATTTACTTATTTTTGAGACAGAGACAGAGGGTGAGCAGGGTCGGGGCAGAGAGAAAGACGCAGAGTCCCAAGCAGGCTCCAGGCTGAGCTGTCAGCACAGCTGTCAGCTCGAACTCAAGAACTGAGAGATCATGACCTGAGCTCAAGTTGGATGCTTAACCAACTGAGCCACCCAGGCACCCCAGATTTGAAAAAACTTTTACCGTAAATACCCACTAACCAAACTCTACATTAACACATTTTTCCTTTAGTCAGATGAACAGACTTACCACTTTTAGATGTAGAATTTGAAGAGATTCAACATATGGATAGTTACGTAGCCACCACAATCATGAGCTAGAGCTGTTCCATCATTCTGGAAAGCTCCCTCCTCCTCTCTGCAGTCAATCCCCAGCCTCTGGCAACAACTGATCGGTCTTCACTATAATTCTGCCTTTTCTTGAATTTCAGATAAATTGATTCCTACCATATGTACTCTTTGGGTCTTCTTTCATTCAACATAATACTCACCCATGTTGTTGCGTGAATGGGTAGTTTTTCCTTTTTGCTGTGAAATAGCATTCATTATATACATGCGGTTTACCCTTTATACCAGCTGATGGAATTTTGGGGGTGTATCTAATTTTGGACTGTTATAAAGAAAGCTCTTTATAAACATTCCTGTACAGATTTTCCATGTGAACATGTTTTCACTTCTCTTGGGTAAATACTGAGGGGTGGAATTGCTGGGCCCTAAGGTTATATAATATTTAAGTTTATAAGGGAGGTGGTTTTTTGGAATGTTTATACTAGAATAGTCAGGGAAACTTTGATAAAGGAGGATTAAGTTGAAAGATTCATACTAGCTGACTGCAGGAATTACTATAAAGCTACAATAATTAAAATAATGTGCCAAACTATTTTCTAAAGTATTTGGGCTTTTTTACTTACCATGGGCAATGTGTGAGCCTTCCATTTGCTCCACATTGTCGCTGACAATTGGCAATGCCAGCCTTCTTAACTTAGTAATAGTGATATTACAATAGTTATTTCCTTAATGACTAATAGTTTTGTGCATTGGCGCTTACTCGCATTATATCTTCCTTGGTGAAATGCTTGTCCAGTTCTTTAACATTTTACCCATCTAAAACATTTGTCCATCCTAACCATGAGTCCCTTATCAGTTATGTTTTGCCTAAGGCTTGCCTTTTCATTTTCTTAACTTTCTCTTGAAGAGTAGTTTTTCTTTTTTAGCTTGTTTGCTTTTAAGTATGCTCTACACCCAACGTAGAGCTTGAATTCACAACCCTGAGATCAAGAGTCACATGCTTCACTCACTTAGCCAGCCAGGTTGCCCCTCATTGTCTTTTGATGCTATGGTAAATATTTTTGATTTCAATTTCCTTTTTAAAAATTGTTTCAATGTTTATTTTTTTAATATATTGTTTCAAATGTTTATTTTTTGAGAGAGAGACAGAGCATGAGCAGGGGTGGGGCAGAGAGAGACGGAGACCCAGAATCCGAAGTAGGCTCCAGGCTCTGAGCTGTCAGGACAGAACTCGATGTGGGGCTTCAACTCACAAACTGCAAGATCGTGACCTGAGCCACAGTCGGATGCTTAACCAACTGAACCACACAGGCGCCCCCATTTCAATTTTCAGTAGCTTATTCCCTGTACATGAAAATAGAAATACTCTGGTATATTGACCTTGTATCCTGTGACTTTGCTAAGCTTATCAGTTGTATTATTAATTGACCCCTTATCATTTTCTATTTATACAATCATGTCATCTTCAAATAAACAAATTTATGGGTTTTTTCCAATTTGTATGTTTTTAATTTCCTTCCTCACCTTGTTGCACTGGTTAACATTCCAGCCACTGTGAGTACAAAAAGTGAGAAGAGACATTCTTGCCTTGTTTGGTGTCTTCCAGGAAAAGTTATCAGTCTTTTATCATCAAAGAGATTACATTTAGGGGTCACATAGTTCCCCTTTGTCAGGTTGAGCAAGTTGCCTTTTATTTGTACTTTGCTGAAAATTCCTATCACAAATAGGTTCTGAATTTTGTCAAATGCTTTTTCTAAATGTAATTACGTGGTTCGTGGGTTCGAGCCCTGCGTCGGGCTCTGTGCTGACTGCCAGCTCAGAGCCTGGAGCCTGTTTCAGTCTGTGACTCCCTCTCTCTCTGACCCTCCCCTGCTCATGCTATCTCTCTCTCTCCTAGAAATAAATAAGAATATTAAAAAAAAAATAAATGTAATATGATATGGTTTTCTTTCTTAACTCCCTCCCAGGATTGAGTTACACAGGTTTTCAAATGTTTCCCGTCAATTACATAGGCATAAAAATGTCTTTTTATAAATGTCTGTAGGATCTGCGGTGAGATGCTCCCCCTTCCATTTCTCATACTGACAGGTTTTTTTCTGCCCAGTCTGGTTTGAAACTGGTTTTCAATTTTACTGATCTTTTCCAGAGCCAACTTGTGATTTTTCTGTTTTTTGTGTTGTATTTAATTGATTTCTGTTCTTATCCTTTCTTGCGCTTCTAGTTATTGCTTAAGTTGGACATTCAAAGTTAGAGACCTCACATTCCTTCTAATGTGTTTAAACCTACAGATTTCCCATAAAGCACTGCATTAGCTGCAGCCCCCAAGTTTTGGTATGTTGCGATTTTCATTGTCATTCTGTTCGAGATATTATCTAGTTTTCCCTGTAACTTACTCTTTGGTACACGGATTCCTTAGACGTGTGTTGTCCTTTTGTAGGTTAATTCCACTGTGGTCAGAGAATATGTCTTCTAGGATTTCAATTCCTTAAATTTAGTGAAACTTTTAAGAAGGTAGGGGAATCTTCTCCTTGCTCCCTTTCTCCTTCCGCTGAAGGGGTGTGGTTGACAGCCAGGCCCTGGGTGATGATGTAGCCATGAGATGGAAAAGGTCTTGGACTTGAATCGCCACAAGGGAGAGAGAAGCACGCTTACCTGGACCTTCCTGGTCTTTACCTAAGTAAGAAAGCTTCTAGTATTTGAACCGTTACAGGTTTGCTTCTGTTTGTTACAGCAGCTTACCTTACCCTAACTAAAATGCTGCTTATCTTTTTAAGACTCCTCTTTCTCCCCACTACCCGGAAAGTGAAATTTTTCATAAAACATAGCCTGTATTTTAGTTCATACTATCCAAAGCATTATCAACCACATGTATTCAACTATTTTCATATGTTCCATTAACAGACAAAAACTTCATATGAATATAAATATACATGACATTTACTGCATCAGCCATGGTTCTTTTTTTTCAAAATAAATTTTTATTGAAGTATGGCATACATACATAGGGCACAAAAATACTCTCTCTATATACATTACACACAATACATATATCTGCAGAGATGTACAAAGCTCTCTATATGCGGGCCATTCTTTTCCTTTCCATCATCGCTTTCTTACTTGCTATTTGTGCAGCCCTGGTCATGGAGAAAGTCAAGAAAACAAGAGAGAAAAGGCCCTCTGCTACAAAGGGTGGTCATGGGGTGGGGAGTGGGGGTTCCAAGAAGTCTGAGCTCAAGGCTAGAAAGTCAATGCTGGTCCTTTACAATCAGCCGCATTCAGCTCAGTGCCTCTGGCATACCCCTCCAGAGCCACCTTTCCCCATTTTTATTTTTATTAATGTTTTTTTTTTAATTATTATTTCTAGGAGAGAGAGAGAGACAGCGTGAGCAGGGGAGGGTCAGAGAGAGAGGGAGTCACAGACTGAAACAGGCTCCAGGCTCTGAGCTGGCAGTCAGCACAGAGCCCGACGCGGGGCTCGAACCCATGAACCGCAAGATCATGACCTAAACGAAAGTTGGACGCTTAACCGACTAAGCCACCCAGGCGCCCCCCCGCCCCATTTTTATTTTTAAATGGCAGGAGGACTTCAGACAGGGAAGGAAGAATATAAGGAGAGAATCTGCACTGATCTCCTTTCCCAGAGCAAATGCAAGATGCCAGCCAGGGCTGTTGCTACACCATTTTAGCATCGGGGTTATTTTTAAAAATATTTTTGATTTAAGACACACATACAGGATGAAAAAGGAACATGTACCTAAAAAAGATTGCGATAACAAACAAAAACAGGAAACCACCAGTTTTCACAGAAAGGTTAACACATTCAGAATTTCAAAAACAAACAAGCAAACAAATGCATAGATGATACAAGAAACACCATAAGCAAAAACACCACCAGCAATCTGCATGTGTGCGGAGGCAAAAGGTCAAAGTAAAACTCGAGTTAGCAGAGTTATACACGAGAGACAGCACCAACAAGAACCTTATTTCCTATTTGATGCGGATGGAAAACTAAAAATTATACTGAACTAAGAATATTTCTGGGTGGCCCACTGTTTAAGGTACAGAGAAGTGTGGAGTTGGGTACCAGCCACAATATCAGAAAGGGTAAAGGACATCCCAATTTGGGGGAAAGGCAAAAAATGATGGCAACTTGATATTGATCCCAGGAGAGATCCCAGAGTAGATCCTTCTAGTATTTTCTAATTCTTCAGGAAAAAGAACATCATTCACTGTGAATCGACAGGTGTGACTTCACGAACTGTTGGGGGCAGTTACTTGACTAATGTTTGGCAAATGTAGGACTTCCGCAAGGAATGGAAGATCCCACAATATCCTTGGAGAGATAAGGGCTGATCAGTAAACGGCAACATCCTTACCTAATAGGTGTTGGTTAATACAACGTATCCTACCGAAAAGAAGTTTCTGAGGTCCCCGAGAGGCCATTAGCCTCAGACTTGTTTCATTCAATATACGAGGTTTACATATGAAACCTCGCAGTGATCAGAAAGGAAAAGATAGCAAAGAGATCTTACGTGAATGCAAAAAATTCTCAAAAGGTTAATGAATCTAACACAAGGAAACTTACTGAGAGTGGACCTAGGTCCTGCAAAGTTGATTAAACAAAACGCCAACCATACACATGCGGGATGTGAGGGAAAACGCTTAACAGCAGTAGAAATCATTAACCCCTGAAGACCCACACAGTACCAACTGTGTGTCAGCAAAACTAGTCCAACATCTGGGTGCCACACCGATGAAGAGAATTAACTAGCACAAAGGACAGGAGAGCTCTGCTACTTATGAATGTTCAGCTCTGGGTTGGGGACTTTCAGAAAGACTTAGAAAACCAGAGCAGTTGCAGGAAAGGGTCTTGGATGGTAAAGACCACCGAAGCCATGACACATGATGTGTGACCTGGGGACAGAACAGAGTAGGTGCTGGGAGTGATCACAGTAGCAGCTGTTAAATGTTTGGTCTCAAGAGCTAAGAAGACAAACGAAAGGAAGAAACAGAGAACCAATGAGCCCACTGGAGCCCAGGACAAAAGAGATTCTGGTTCCTGGAGGGTCAGGCAAGAGGCTGCTAAATGGTTTTTCCAACTCTGAGATCCTATAAATGTACACTCAAAGATCTGACCAGGTATGGTATTTACTACTCTGATTTTGAAGAATACACAAATGACAATCCTTCAGAACTACTATGTTACAACTTTTGAGGCTGTAAAACTACAAATCATTCAGAATGTTTTGACTGCTTTTTTTATATCTCAAATGGACAACCGTGTGTGTGTGTTTGCGTGCACACGCGCGCTTCCTCCTCCTTTTACTGAGATACAAGTAAAATGTGTGTTGCTTTTTGATGAGCAAGGAGTCTAGAAGATGTAATTTATTTTGTCCCCTCCCCCCTCTGCTATGTTAAAGCAATCAGCGTTGTATAGTTTTCTTGGTGAAAGAAACTTCACTAGTATAGAGTGTACACTTTTACCCCGTAATAGAGACTGTTCTGTCCTACCTGCTATGTTCATGTGTGCTGCACCCTGAAAAAGCAAAAAGCCCTAAAAAAATCACATATACAATACAAATATGGGTTATTAGAAAGGAATTCCTTTTCAAAGACAATTTTACACAGCCAATCTTCCAGATGCATTTAACTTACGGTTTTATTTATATAATTGAGATTATGCCCAACGACCTGGAAATGTGTGGTATGGAACTAACCTAATTCTAACCAATTCCAATTTTGTCTTAAAGGTGTATCTTAGTACACTCCAAACATGCTCTAGTAATAACTACTACATGGCTGAGATGGCCATAAACCCCTTTTATCATTCATTCTCAGAATTATGCAAGACTTCAATCAATCCATGCCATGCACTAAAGAAATCTGCTATTGTATGTACTATATATATTATGGAATTACCCAGAGATCAAAACATGAAAGGAACGTTTCCATGGCTTTCCCTAAAAGAAATTATCTACTATCTCTCCAAATTTTTGGTATATTACTTCCTAGAATATTTACACCAGTTCTTTGGAAAAGCAAGAATTAAACTTGGCGGCCTTAGTGCTCAAGGACCAAACTTGGGTCCCTGTTTTCTTTCTTTCTTTTTTTTTTTTTTTTACATGTTTTTATGTTGTTTTTAATGGTTAAACTCCCCCACTGGGTCCCTGTTTTCTTATCAAACTTTCTTGCACCTTTCCACCTCGGGGTGGAAATACAATCTCTCAGAAAGGGAACGTCCATAGTTACTGTACAGTGACAGTCATTTACTACTGATTATCTAAAAATAAGTTAACAAATAAAAGGCATGAGAGGTGAGCTTACTGAGGTGATGTGTTTTCCAAAAGTATAATTTTTTGGCCACTGGGAAAAGTATTTATGAGAAAATACTTGAGCTGGTTTCCTGTGTCACCAAGATATTCACTACCTCATATATTCTTAAACATGTCTTTGACGTCATCTAATTAGTTTATAATGTATCTAATCTAAGGGGGTTGTGTATTCATGCAGAAGAAGGCAGTTTAAAACTTGCTTCCCTTTATATGAACTCTGGGGCATCACAAATACCAGAGTCAAAGAAAGATGTTCTTACATGAACATCAGAAACCCAGGGACTGACTTCTCATTTAAATGGTATTTTAGAAGAAGGGAAACGACGATAGATGAAAGACTGCCTCTAACCATGAGAATCCTTGGAATAAAACCAAAATACTGCCCCAAAGCCACAGGTGTTTATCATGGAGACAGAGAAAAATATGATTTGGAAGGGTGCAATGACAGGGTTTCCCTGCCTCCACTAATGGGCTCTAAGATTACAGGTTAATAGAAGTATAAATAATACAATTACATAATGTTGGGTTCATTTTCTTTCAAGTTTTAAAAAAAGAAACTTCATGTCCTTGTACTTTTAGGGGCTTGGAGAAGGTCTGCCAGCCACTGCCTTTCTTGTCACCAGAGCCCTCGTCAGGTTTACACACGGACATGCCCGAGACTGCCATCTGGTGGAAATGACAGAAATTAAAATGATTTTGTTGTAAGTGATTAAGTGCGTTGTCTACAAAGAAGGTAGGACTTAAAAATCTATGAAGGGGGGGATGGGTCATTCATAACAGCGGCACTAAGTATAAAATAGCAAGGAATTTATTTAAGAAATGGGTAAAAATATGAAGAAAACTATAAAACTTTATGGGGAGGGGCATAAAAATACTCATATAAATGGAAAGCGGTAGCACCTTCCCAGAATGGAGCTCTTCTCTGCTAAAGATACCAATGACCCTCCCCCACCCAATTAATCTACGCATATAACAACTCAACGTTAACAGGATTTTTATTTGGCAAAGAAACCTTGGCCAAATTATTCAAAAATTCAAGTGGAGGAATATACATTCGATTTTTGTTAAAGGGGGGTTAATAGGAAAGCACTTTCCCTATGAGATAATAAAATGGATAATAAAACTATGATATATTGACAGAAGTCACTGGAATGGAAATCACAAGCATATACAAGAACATACAGTAAAAGGGCATTTTCAAATTAATGAGAAGAAACTGGCTTATGTATTAGCTGGTGTGAGGGAAAAATGGAAAATATTACATTAGATTTTTGCCAGGTAGTAACACCCCAAAATAAGTTCAACTAGTATTATTATATTTATAAAAGAGCAAAGCCATAAAAGACAATATACGTAAATATTTACTTACTCAGAATGTGAAAAGACTGTCTATGTATACAACTGAAGGTTCAAACTGTTAAAGGAAATAATAAAATTCTAAAACTTTTGAAGCTTATTTATTTAAGTAATCTCTACAACCAATGTGGGGCTCAAACTCAAGACCCCGAGATCATGAGTTGCACACTCTTCTAACTAAGCCAGTCAGGCGCCCCAAACTGTAACACTTTTGTGAATTTTTTTTAACGTTTTTATTTCTGAGAGAGAGAGAGAGACAGCGTGAGAAGGGGAGGGTCAGAGAGAGAGAGAGGGAGACACAGAATCTGAAGTAGGTTCCAGGCTCTGAACTAGCTGTCAGCACAGAGCCCGATGCAGGGCTCGAACCCACGAACTGTGAGATCATGACCTAAGCTGAAGTCAGATGATTAACCCACTGAGCCACACAGGCGCCCCAAACTTTTGAATATAAATAACCAAGAGGCACTTCTCAAAACTCCTCAAATTAAGCCCCAAGATCTTTGCAGTTCACGGTCTGTAAATTTTACTTCAGCTTTTCTAAAAGTACAACAAAAAATAAACCCCACTATATTTGACTTCAAGTGCCATATGATGGATACAAAGATTATCTTTAATATTTTTGACCAAAGAGAGCTATCGAACACTCTTCAGATCAGAGCACCTTAGTTCTCTCTAGTGCCTCTCCAATCGTTGCAGAAAGACTTCATTCTGATTGTAGGAAAAACTAGCATAGAAACCAAACTTCTTGTGTAACAAAAAGCACAGAAATAAAATATCATGATGCAAGATTTTTGGGGAAAAAAAAAAACCATGTTACTATTGACTTAGCAGTTTTTCAGGAATTAGGTCTTTTCTGTATTGGTAGATGTGCTTTGTTCTTAGTTCCATTCCTCAATACCCTTATTTTAAAAGACAAATAATAATAAAATTAACTCATGGTGTATTTAAGAGAATGGTTGATTTCCTAAATATACAGAACTCTCACAAATCAATAAATGGTAACTGTATTAGCAGAAAATATGCAAACAGACGGGCTTTATTAAAAGATAGGCGTATTAGCCAAAATATGAGGAAAAAATGTTCAACCTCAGTAGTCATCAAATAACTGAGAATTAAGTAAAAAAACATCATAAATTACATTATCTTACTCACCAGCTTGGCAATGCACAACATGACAGAAAGCAAAAGACACAGGCATTTTTGTATCCTATTGGGATTATAAATTGGCGCCCTCTCCCCAAAAGGCAATTCAGGACCACTAAATTCACTTAGCTTCTGTATCTTATTTTTTATTTCAAAATTTCATAAAAACCTTCAAACACACAGAAAATTACAGAAAAGAATATGATACCCTAACCTAACTGCCCAGATTTAACAGACGTTAACCCTTTGATATGTCTTTGGGGGTTGGGGGGGTGGCGGAAATAAAGATCTCACACTTCCCAAAGCTTCCAAATGAACACTGTCCTAAATTAATGTGTATCATCCCCAGGCATGTTTTATACATATTACTTACCTATAAATTATATATCAAATTCTGCCAAGATTTCACGATTTTCTGGGTCACTCTTTTAATGCATAATTAAGAAAAAATTAAACTACAAAATGATGCGTTAATAACACTTAGGACTGGGGCCCCTGGGTAGCTCAGTCGGTTAAGCGTCCAACTTCGGCTCAGGTCATGATCTCACGGTCTGTAGGTTCGAGTCCCGCATCAGGTTCTGTGGAGCCTGCTTCAGATTCTGTGTCTCCCTCTCTCTGGCCCTCCCCAACTTGTGCTCTGTCTCAAAAATTAAACTATATAACAAAATTTAAAGAAAATAACAGTTAGGATTATTTTATACTTATTGCAATAGGGTTTTTTTTTCCAGTAGGTTCTACGCCCAATGTGGGACCTGAACTCACAACCATGGGATCCATAGTCGCATGCTCTACTGACTGGGCCTGACAGGCGTCCTGTAATTGATTTTTTAAGACAGACGTTTTACAAATCTTATGTTGTCATTTCTGCTTTGCTTACACAATAACTTTACTTCTGTGTCAAATCATATGTAATCATTTTTGAGACATTTTAAACAGCACTGGAGTTAGCGCGTGCGGCCCCCACCACACGCAAAGCCCCATCACAGAACTGAAATATGAATGGCTATTATCAAGTCAGAGCAACTGTGCCAAGTCAGCTGCCCAGCCGCTGGCAACCGTAAGATGCCACCGACCTAAGATGCTTCTCAGCCTCAAAGGTATTGCAGTAAGATAGTGCGTTTTGGAATGAATTTTGGAGATTAATGCTACTACTTAAATGACGTCCTTCTAGAACATGTCGTTTCTCTAGGCATCCCGTTTTGAGAGGATTAAGAAGGTTCACTGCCGGAGGAAGAAATGCCAAGGGCAACTAGCTTCTGCTGGAGCACAGGACTCTTCGTCCAGCCTTCCCAGCATTTCACTAAAAGCCCCTGGATCAAGTGGTTTCTGCTAAAGGGCACTTGTGAGAAGGTTGAGTTATTCCTCCTTGGCAACATCTGCCTTCAATCGGGAAAGGGGTCGAGAGACCGTCACTTCAACGGCCACCAAGTTCATATACTTATCGGCCGAGCCTAAGGGGAATCAAGTGATGCACTTAAACTGGGGCCAAAAAATTCAGTAACTGAGAAAAATACATTCATGCAACCTTTAAAAGAACCAAACTAATGCGACAGCCATGATGGACAAAACATCAGATTTTAAATAAAGACAGAATCATGGTCGCTGAATTTTCCATTTGCCTCAGGCTCCAACACAGCACATCAGGGATCTGTTACCTGTCCAGCCTGACAGGGAAGGAGAGGGGTCACAGTGATCCCTGAGCTCCCCAGCAAGTTTAACATGTAAATGTGCAACAGGAACACACAAAGGTACTTCCATGAGTAGGGTGAAAATTTTTCAACACTAGATGTCAAAACGGATGCAGGCCACAAAGAAGTAGAGCGTGGATTATTTAATTGTATTTTTATTAAATAAAGGGAACTAAGTTTATGGAAGAAGGCAATGCGTATTTGCCAGGTATCAGCATTTATGAGGACACAGTAATGCAAACGTTGTGATATCTGACAGGGTTGGGCAAAAAGACTATAGAACAGAATTTAGAAATGAGAAATGCATCACATACGTAGGGAAATTGGTATGTGACCGAGCTAGTACGCTGTTGACGCAATTAGCTAGCAGCAGACAGAAAATGAGATTCCTGACCTCATACTATATAAAATAGTAAACTCAAGATGGATGAAAATCCTAAATATATGTGGCTGGGAGGTAGGATGAAGCCTTTACAACTACTGGAAGCGAAGAGAATATGTGAACTTGAGATGGTGATGATTTCTTGAACAAGAAAGACAATGGTACAAACCACAGAAGACTGAAAACAAAAAAGATCCCATAAACAACCTGTGTGTATGTATGTGTATATATGTGTGTGTGTTTACAAATATATACATTGTTTTGCAACACCTATAAGCAAAGGATTAGTATCCAGACTATACCAAAAACCACAAATGAGAGAATGGCAAACCAAAAAGAATGAGCAAAGGATACGAGCAATCGTTTCAGATGAAACTCAAATGGCCGCACATACGGAGATGTTGGCCTCACACATAACTAGATACGCAAATGAAGACATACTAGTTCCTGTTCACCTAACTGGCAAACTTAAAGTCTGACAATATCAGCATTAATGGAGAATGGAGAGGGACAGAGAAAAGGGATTTTTTGCACACTTCTAGTGGAAATGGAGACTAGAATATACCTTTAGTATAATGCATTTGTAATATTAACTTGAAGATACGGATACCGAATAATCTAGCAATTTTATTTCTAGGCAAATACTAGGAAAACACTAGTACATGTGCTCAAAGGGACACATGCCAGGAAGCCCCCTACATCAGTATTTCCAGCAGTTTTCTCTCTGCTAGAAATAGTCCATCCCTTGATGGGGAAATGGGTACACCATGGGGTAGCCACACACAAGGGTACGATACCAACTTA
This sequence comes from Proteles cristata cristata, assembly GCA_017311185.1. Taxonomy (NCBI): domain Eukaryota; kingdom Metazoa; phylum Chordata; class Mammalia; order Carnivora; family Hyaenidae; genus Proteles; species Proteles cristata. The sequence goes on along the minus strand of JAESUZ010004347.1, from coordinate 443,977 downwards.
TTTCTCAACCATTAGCATGTTTTATAGAAGAGGGGATACAGAGGTAATAACGTGAGGAAATAAATTCAAACCTGAGCTTGGGAATAACACCCGTTCCTTCTCATAATACCACTCCCCCAACCCCTGGCCAAAATCAAACCTAACCCAATATGGTGGGTGGATGTGTGGGGGAAGGGGTAATGAAGCGGCCTTGTGGTGGGGGATATTTGACTCTCGGCACCTACTCCATTCCCCTTCCCCACCTCCTAAATATGTAAATCTGAAGACTTGGGCAGATTACAAATCAAAACCTGTAATTCTCATTCACAGCTCAGCCCACACTCTTTTGAGTTTCCTTCCTCGTAAAGGAGCGTAGGTCTACTTTCATTTGCCAAGTTATATACATACTCTGACCCTAGTGATCTTTAAGCTTTTCAAAGTCAAAGAACCTTCACTCAAAGCAAATCTTCTATAGAATCCCAACAAGTTCCACAAAAAGAGCAGAAGTGTTATGGAGGGTGAATAATGGTATCCTTGTCATTCTAACATTTTAGGGAGTTTGAACTACATGAAAATTCTTAAGACTAGTTTATTTTTGAGGATAATTTTTAAAATGTTAACTCTTCACATGACGCCTTCAAGTTCTTACAGAACCTAACTCAAGGATTAATAAAATCCAGTGACTCTCAATGTCAGAGTGCACTCCGAAGGCATCAAAGTTCTATAATAATGATAACCAGTCTTACCAAAGACCAACTTCAATAGCAACTAGTAAGTAAAATAGCTTTATACTGTATCAATGGACTTAGATGATGCTTACTCACAGGCAAAATCTCATGAAAATAAACTCCATGGTCCTCTCAATCATGTCACTGTTGACTTCTGCCAAAATAAATTGCACTTCATGTCTTCAAGATTTAGTAATGAAACAGAAACTCCTCTTCATAGTGAGTATACAAGCAAAAATAAGCACAGATGACCCAGGAACGGGAAGGAAGGCCTCAGACCCGTATGTTAGGTAATTCCTGAAGGCCGCCTGGGTGGCTTAGTCGGTTAAGCGTCCGACTTCGGCTCAGGTCATACATGATCTTGTGGTTCACCAGTTTAAGCCCCGCGTGGGGCTCTGTCCTGACAGCGCAGAGCCCGGAGCCTGCTTCGGATTTTGTCTCCTTCTCTCTCTCTCCACCCTTGGATTGTACTGGTCCTCTTCATCTCAAATACATGCCCAAGTATTTTCATTAGAGGTAGATGTTAGGAGAAGAAAAATGCATTTGTTGTACAAATTTAATCACTAAAGAAACTACTATTGCCATTATAGACTAGGGTTATTAGCCAAGGCGGGGAGAATCCCAAAACTTTGATTCCACTCATATTTGATGTGTATATATTTTTAAGAGAAAGATCGTGAGTGGGGGAGGAGGAGGAGGAGAGAGAGAGACAGAGAGAGACAGACATAGAACCCAAACCTGGCTCCATGCTCTGAGCAGTCAGCAGAGCCTGATGTGGGGCTCGAACTCATGAACCATGAGATCATGACCTGAGCCAAAGATGGACAGTTAACCCACTGAGCCACCCAGGTGCCCCTGATTCGACCCATACTTGAAAGTTATGGTTCTTTCTAGTGCCGCCGGAGATGTGGATATAAGAGAAGAAAGAATTACTAACGCCTTAATACCAAGATCATGTACCCTTCACTCCTGAACTAGAGGAGCATAGCTACCACTCACACTTGAGCAGGAAATGATGTATTTAGTTAAAAGAAGTGTTTGCCAGGTAGAATGAAACTAAAACAAAATAAGGGGCAGGGAGAGAAGAGACCATAGTCAAGAAAAACACCAAGTGAGAACCAGCAGCAATGTGGTCCCAGCCTGAAAAGCAACTTACTCTGTGTTAGCAGCCACACTGGTCTACTTCTAGACCACAATGCAACACACAATGGACAAAAATAAAGACTTCCTTAATTCTAATTAAAATCTAATTTTCATTAGGGTTTACAGAAAATTCCCAAAGTTGAGTAGAGAAAAAAACCCTGAAAATGAAACAAAACCTTAAAGCAACTGAACACAAAAAACAATGCGAAACAAATCGTTATACTGCCCACAAGAATCTATTTGCTGCCCACAAGAATCTATTTGCAAAAGCAAGTAACTCTTCAAATTGATTTGATGTTAACTTAAATTCTAGTTTTAATGATTTTTAGCATTTGACCGTATTACAAATACAATGGATTTTCTGCACACTGTATTGTTTAATGAGAAAAAAAATCACAATATGCTAGTTTTTACTAACTACTACTACTGAGCCACCTAAAACAAAATGTGCTCTAAAATCTTTATCAAATGCTTTCCCTTATTAGTTAGACTAGTTCCAAAATACAAATAAAGGCAATTGGGAAGAGGAAATGTAAATTTGAAGTGACTGAAAAATGCCATCGATGATTTGGCAAGAAATTCAATAGCCAAGTTCCAGTTAATTTCAGTGACTGAAGCTGAATAAAAACTCAGTTTAAGTCCAGTAACATACACAGATGCTTTGGTTTGACTGCATACTTTCACGCAACCAGAGAACACATTCGTTTTCTGAGGACCAATCTGTCATCTGAAAACAAACTTTGCTCGTAACGTCAGAACACTTATTTACACATGGTCTCCTTCCGTCAAGTATTTCAGGTAGTTTGGTGTGGAATATGAACTAGTGAGGCTCTAGTTTCTGGCTCAAATGTTGGGCTAATATTATAATAATCTCTCTCCCAGATAACCATTTCTCTGGTCATTAAAGCCATTCTGAAGCCTAGCTGGGGAGGGGGAGGGTCGGGAGGGGGAGAGGGATGACCTCAGGGGACATGGCGGGCATGATCACTTTCACGTAGGAAGACTGACTCATTACATGGAAACTTCATCTGAGTTTTAAATTTTGCTACAGTTTCTTACGAAGACCAAGGATCTACTTAGGTGGCTGGGGGAGAGCCTGACAAGCGCTGTGCAAAGACATCAAAATCCAACTGAATCCCACACATCCTGAAAATAAAACTGACTTAAGAACTTAAGGAGGATTCAGAGTGGCAGTTGCTTTTAAGTAAACACATTTTTAAAATGTTTTCTTTATTTCTGAGAGAGGGAGAGAGGTAGCATGAGCAGGGGAGGGTCAGAGAGAGAGGGAGACACAGAATCCGAAATAGGCTCTAGGCTCTGTGCTAGCTGTCAGCACAGAGCCTGATGCAGGGCTCGAACCCGTGAATCGTGAGATGATGGCCTGAGCCGAAGTCGGACGCATAACCGACTTCGTTACCAGGTACCCAGGTACCCAGGTACCCCTAACTAAACACATTTAAAACCAAAAGCTCAAGCAATAAGTCTCTTAAGTAAATATTAGAATTACCAAGCCTCTCATAATTGGGCAAAAAACAGGAGACAAATTATGAATGCTTTTTTTTTAACACCTCCATGGTAACATTACTCAACTCTGCTTGAATGTTCAAAAAGTGAAAACCCTTAACAAAAAAACTTCGGCATAAAGCCCTGATCCATTTAATGGTCATTAAAAAAAAAAAGTCCTACCTTACCTGGCCAATCTGACGTGGCATCTCAGGTGTGGTAAAAGGATTTGATAGAACACAAGCCTGTAGACACTGAAGACACCCTAAAAGACTAAAACGATCTGAATATACGCAATATGAAAATCAAGCCCTGTTGTTAGCGTTAACCTCACAACATGAGGTTTCCCAAGTTGAAACCCATCACTGGAATTTTCTGAGAGAAAATACAAAATTAAAGACCCCACCTTGTTCATCTTGCTTTTTTTTTTTTTAATTATTATTTTTTTTAATGTTTTACTTATTTCTAGGAGAGAGGAAGACAGCGTGAACAGGAGGGTCGGAGAGAGAGGGAGTCACAGACTGAAACAGGCTCCAGGCTCCGAGCTGGCAGTCAGTACAGAGCCCGATGCGGGGCTCGAACCCACGAACCGCGAGATCATGACCCAAGCGAAAGTCGGACGCTTAACCGACTAAGCCACCCAGGCGCCCCTCATCTTGCTTTCTTAGTTGAACGGTGACCAGAGTCACCGGCTTCACATACCACCCCCCCCCGTACACTTTATGTGAGATCTGCATGTCATTAATACCCATTCACTATTAGACTGTGATATCTAGAATAAACGAACACACCACGAAGCTGTCCAAATGGATGTGGGCAGCAATTCTCAACGTCTGCGGGGGCCAGGGCACCTTTCAAGGTCTTGGAATCAGAACCCATTCCTTAACAATACTAATGCTTATTACTTTTCAACATGTTGACCCCTGCATGGGCCGTGTCAAAGAAACAGCGGGTAAATACTGGAGACACCACGGGGTCCGTCGCGACAGACAACACGCTAGTTAGCTGCTACCGTATCTTCATGCCACACTCGGAGAAAAGGAGGTGGAAACGGTTTTGGTTAACGGTGTCCTTGATTAAACAGTAAGAATTTTTATTGGACCTCTCTCCCTTAATACACATCTTTTTAGTATCTTAGTTGCTGGGAGGGGAGGACCGGGTCCTGGAGGAGGCCTGAGTGGTGGCTGCCGCTTACACTACCGAGCCGCTCTCAACGGAGCACCATTTGGACTTGCAAGAAAGACTGACGGACTACGGTAATTCAGCAGACATTTTCTCTGAAACAAATGAAGCCTGTCGCCTAAAGGAAACGGCTGACAATATTTGTTGCCAGTGACGACATTTCACCTTTCAGATGACAATTAGAGTTTTGAAAAACCCGTATCCATCGGTGTGAGCGTGACAGCTTCCCAGTACTTAACAAGATTTTTTTCTGAGGACTTTCGTTATAGTAACAAGAAAATCTTAAACGCTGCATAATAACGTGTCAATAGTCTAAAGAAAGTATAATTCAGCGAAACGGTATTTTCCAAAAGATCAATGCAGGAGGTTACAAAATCACTCCGAATACAAGATCCGATCAAACTCTCCCAAGGAGATGGATCAGATGGATTTTAACATCACAGAGAACAAAGCTGATGCAGTTTCAGGTTTCACACTGCACCAATCTCCAAGAAACTACCAGCTCTGAAGCTCTGACAGTGCATCAAACGGAATATTCAAAGTTCCCTGAAGCTATGAGAATGCCCTTTCCATATACGTTATTTTTCTGATGCCAGATTTCTTCAGGTACTTCAAAGTGCCACATAGCAACAACGTGAATGCACAATCAGATGAGAATCCAGCCCAACGTTAAGAGAGTTTACAAAAACGAAAACAAGCCCTACTTTCCACACGAAATTTTCTAAATTTGGAACAATTATTTTTCACAAAACAATGTTATTTATGTGAACAGGCAAGGATTTCGTTTTTCTAATGAATAGAAATAGTATGCAAAACGTCTTGGCTTTATTCTAATACAGGAAATAAAATAAAACCCACAAAAGCAAAAGTGCTTTGGGACCTCTGACCTTCAAGAACATAAATGGAAAAAAAGACTATAAATGTGTCCTCAGACTAAAATATTTGAAAACAGCCGGACTGGAAAAGTCAGATTAGGGAAGACTGAATTCAGGGCTTTCTTCTGCTAATTCACACATTATTTGTATTTCAAGGGCCGCTAGACCACCTGAAAAAGTGGCACCAAAACTGGTTTTGGGCTGAAGAAGGGGGTGATCAGTACTGTCCCATACAGTCTGGTTAATTCTTCCTTTGGGTTGTAATAATTCACCCACATGGCTTTGTATGAAAAAATCTCACATAAATATTCCGGCTACGTAAAATGTTTTAAAAAGAACATTCAATACTGGCCTTTTGCTTTTAAAAATCATACCAAGTAGGAATGTGTCACACTGTTTTTATCAATTCTTTATTTAGGTAACAAGTCGGTTATGTTCACTGCATCGTATGAAACATCACAATATCATACTGGAAAGGTACTAATCAGTACAGGGCTGGATCAGAGTGGACAGTATGAACAATAAACCATTCTGCATTCTCCATTCCCTATCTTTTTACACCCTCCCCCTCCAGACCCGGTAAAGGGACAGATAGCTTTTAACATCATCATGTAAAGCACTTTAACTTACAAGGCTAAAATCTAAGGAATAAATAAAATATATCGTGGCAATAATTCCTCGTAGACCAAAAATCAGGTGCACAGTAAATCAAATGGTCAGGAGAGCGGTCTGTATTCAAATGGGGGGCTCTCCAGAAACAGCCTCAGGAAAATGTTACAGAAAATATCATGAATTCCATTTCACACAGGACCAGATGAGGACTCGGTTTAACTACACACAGAGGCAATTACATCCTGCTGAAACACAATTTAAACATAGAGGGAAATGTTACAAAGCATCCACAACATGTAAACCATGTACAAATGGATACATTCAGTGCTTCTCCTACCCCAATAGCTTCTTTTAGATAAATATTTTACTCTTCATGTTCAGCGTTAATTGGATTTTCTACATGCAAAACTCAAAAGAATTCAAGAATTCAAGGTTATTGTAAAAATAGAATTAAAATAATAATCTTCAAGTACCTTATGTGACAGCCACTCTGTACCGTGCCCAATGTTATAAAATGAAAGGTTACTGAACCCATGAAAATATCTCTGTAGTATTTCCTTAGATCTAAAATAGATAATTTTAAATGTATTTATAGTCATTTCAATGTGATATTCTGAGCTTTTTAAAATAACGTAAACAATGAAAAAGTATACCAAATTACACACAAAACTTGTATCTTAGAAGCTGAAAAAGTAAAACTATAGAAACCCACATGTAAAACAAAAATCACAATTTACATTATAAAGGCAAATCTCATCATTTAAAAAACTTTGCAGCAGTGAGATGTCAAAGCAAATTATAAATAGCCATAAATTAACCCATTTGGTTTCCAAAGGTTTTCTAGTGAGAGTGGAAGGGTGTAACAGATACATGCATAAGATTTGTGAGGGTTTATAATATTATTGCCAAATACACTTTATCTCGAAGCAGGCGACGTTACAATTTGGACGTTATTGGGAGAACCCAGTTTGGTAATACAGGTTAGATCAGAAAAAAATTAAATAACAATTAATAATAAATATTATATCCTAGAGTAAATTGCTCAAAGGAAATTTCAAGCCACAGAGCTGCAAAAAGGCTTCCAACTTGGTGAACTGGGAAAGGAACGTCCCGTACAATTCTTTACTCTTACATGCTTATATGGTGTGTGTCTTGTCTAAAACAAAAACGAAAACAAAAACATAATGTATCTTCAGAGTACAGCTAACTCTATTCCCATGCACCTGGGGCACAGTTTGTTATCTGTGGTGAAAGAACTCCGCTGATTCCTAGGGCCCAAAGTTCAATACAGGTGTAACCAGTGTGACTGAGGCCGGCCCAAAATACTGTAGTACAGCAATGCTACAAGTGGCAATTATCAGAAAACGCAAATATGAACAAATGGTGGGAAATGCTAATGATTTTCTGCTCATATCACAAAACGGTGGGAATCCACAAGAATATTTTTCCCTTGTATTGAAGAAAATTGTGATTAAAAGTTTTTTTCCCCCAATTTTCAGAATCAAAAGCATTTTAGAAGGTTTATAAGGCTACCATGGGTCTTCTAGATCTCCAGCACCCTACAGGAAGAGAAAAGGAAGAATATTATTATTATTTACCTACACCACTTCCGGGTTGGACTGAATTTCAAAAGAAAACAAAATTAGATGACCAAATTACCTTCCTCTGTTTGAAAAGGCACTTTTACAGAGAGGTGTGTGCAGTGTGTACTGTGTGTATGTATGCACATGAGTCTAACTAATACAGACAGGAAACTGGTTGGGTTTTTTCCTCCCCTCTCCACCAAATGCCTTCCTTTTTCTCAAACCACTTACAAACCTTCTGGCATTGGAAAAACAGATCAAAACATGAGCTACATCCCAAGTTCCAAAGTTTCACCTTAGCAACTTTAGTTGCACCTTAAGCAACTTTTAGATACATAGTAAGTATAAACACAGAGGAGATGAATTAATGTCCTACATTCACAAAATAACTCAGCTTTGGGGGAAAAAAAATGTTACCCATGTGACTCCTATTATCTTGAGAAACTATTTTTAATGAAAACAAAACTCGTATCTGCCACTCTTTAAAATATCCTGCAATTTTTGCATTTATTAGTATCTGGTGAATATCTACTGCAAAGATGGCAGTCTTGAAATCTTTAAAACACTCATCGTGGCAATTTTCTGACACGTCTGTATGTGTGTCCCTACTGTCCAAAGTTTAGTATTCTGCATCACAAAAAGGGGCTACGATACAGAATGGATTTGAGCAAGCAAGACTTCTGAAAATGTCTTTAGTTAATAAAAAAAAAAGGCAAGCCTAAAGTTGTCTAAATTTTATATAAATACAAGCAAATTTCTAATGGGCATTTTTCCAATATACCACACCGGGTTGTTTAAAAAAATTTTTTTTAATTTAAAAATAAGTACAACATGCATAGATTATTCCACATCACATGCTTTATTTGGACTTGAACACTTATAATTTCATTCTAAACACTTGGTTGACATACATTTTGATGTATGTAGTTAGGCTACACAGAATATACAAACCAAAGCTGTATCAATAATACACAGATTTTTCAGAAATTAGGTTTCAATAAAGAATACAGAGAAAGGAAAAATAACCACATATGCAATAGCTCAAAACTTCTAAAAATAAAACTACAGAGATGTAAAATATAAACAAGTCAAAGAACACACAAATTATCATCCTTGAAGAGAAAAAAAAATAGTAATAAAAGTACAGGCCGGCATCTGCCGTTCTTTGAGAAACTGAAATTACTAATGAAAACACAAATTTATTACAAAGCTGATGGTGAGTGTTCTAATATGTAAAATAATGTGAAGCAATATAATTCTACAGTAACAAGTTTTTCCACAATATAACGTAATCTCGCTTAGCAGTAATCTCTAATCCTATCTGGTATGACTTTAACTACGGACATGAGTTAACTGGCAGCCTCGTTTCCGGCACACAAGATGAAATGACATATAGTTTTATTAAATTCAAAGTTCTAGAAGTAGTCCGCTTTAAGCTACCTGATAAAGGTGTATGCAAAGGCCTTCTGAAAAAAACAAGGCTCTGTGACTGTAATAAAACGACTTGCCCGGGGGTTCAAATAACAAAACGGTTCTATAAACGCATACATTACACTTCCTAAGTAAAAACCATCAAGTCGAAGATCACAAAAGCATTACCACGCAGTCACGTCATATTGGTTTGCCACACAGCTTTGCCCCTGCATCTTCATTATAGCTGTCTAATTCAGCAAGATCACTTTTGGGTTCAGTCTGGCCTTCCTGCATTGTCACTGGGCTTCCAGCATCACTGTTCGAAGTAGCAGCTGTAGCAGCTTGGTCAGCAGGGCTTTCTTCTCCCTCTACTTTAGCTAGCCTGTAACTAGTCAGCATCTCCTCCAGAAGTTGTCGGTAGTTTCCCCTATGATTAATTCTCATTTGCCTGAGCGCTTCCACCAATTTCCCCTGTGATCCACTTTCCTCTGCTTCCTCGGAGGCCTTTTTTTAAGATTCAAGACCCCAGTGTCAGTAGACAAACCAGGAGACCACATGTATTTCATAACATATCACAGCAAAGCACTCATTTCTCTACCACAAGTAATATCGGCTATGCGGGAGAACATTTCATTAAATAAGTAGCGCGTCTTACTTGTGTCAATAAAAACTTCTGAATGAAATATCAAGTCAATTGTAGCAAATTACCATTAACTAGTTACATCTTATTCCGCTCTGTCATTTGAAGCTCCTTCTGAAATTTACTCCACTATTAGAATTCAACAACACAAGCATTTCCTACAACTGACTTACTTATCAAAGAAACACACAGTAATTGGCTATGATGGTTTAGTACAAAAGGAAATTAGTGTTTCAAGCAACAGGAAAGGACAGAAAAGCAGGCCATCCACCAGAACATTAGCTTCTTTATCGCTTCTGCGAAATGACAGGTAGGAGAGGCTACACAACATCTGAAACTATATCGATTTAAACTGGATTTTCAGGAAATTTTACTGTGTTTGTGGGCAAGAATTTTATTTCCTTTTTGCACTTAAAGATTTCAACAAAAACACTTCTAGATAAAAAGAAAGTATTTTAAGCATGATAAGAAGATATGAATAGGAAACTACTCAGCCCTTTCCTATTTTATTAAATTCTGGAAAACTTACAGGTTTCTACAATAGCAGCTGCTTAATCTTGTTAGCAGACCACGCTCTCACATCAAAGCGGGTCACGGCTAGGCTGACCGTCTAAAAGCAAGAACCTTCCATCATGTGCCTCCTGATGTGATGCATTAGGGAGTGTAGGGCCGTGTCCTGTGTGCTCTTGCCAAACATGCTTAATATAAATCTAATAAAGCGAGTTCCCAATTTACAGGAAAACAGGGAATAGAGGCCCGAGTTAAAGGCCACCACAAGGAAACAATCCTATGATCCAGAACGTAGGACATGCTATACAAAGCTGCCTCAGACTCTTTTTCAGTAACGAGGGACAAAAGAAAGTAGGGGCTTGGTTACAGACTCCATTAATATGCTTGACTGATAACGTAACAGCCTCATCAGACCGTCGCTTAAAATAACTCCTATAAGAGTCATTCTAGGGACAACTGGGAAAATTGGGACTTGGCACTAGAGGATAATCTTTATTTTCTTAGGTATGATAACAGTATTATGGTTATAATACTATATTTATGGTGGGAAAGATATCTTCATTTTTCTTTCTTTTTTTTAAACTAAGCTCTATGCCCAACGTGGGGCTTTAAGCTATGACCCCAAGATCAGGTATTGCATGCTCTACCAACTGAGCCAGCCGGGCACCCATAATGTCCTCATTTTTAAGAGCTTCATGCCAAAATATGCCAAAGTGATGTCTGCAACGTGCTGCCAAAAGGTTCCGTGAAAGAAAGGGGGGGAAAGTAGTGTATATATACACACATACACACAGAGAGAAAGCCAATATGGTAAAATGTTAACAGTTGTTGAAGCGAGGTAGAAGGTGTGTAGGTGTCCACTGTGATCGTTTCAATTCTTCTATATATTTGGGAGTTTTCATAATACAATGCTGGGAAAGTGGGCGCGCCCGGGTGGCTCAGTCGGATAAGCATCCAACTTAGGCTCCGGTCATGCATGATCTCATAGTTCTTTAATTTGAGCCCTGCATCGGGCTCTGTGCTGACAGCTCGGAGTCTGGAGCCTGCTTCTAGATTCTGTGTCTCCCTCTCTCGGCCCCTACCCCACTTGTACTCTGTCTCTCTCTCAAAAATAAATAAACGTTAAAAAAACACTGTTGGGAAAATAACGCCAAAAAAAAGGTTTTGATCTAGATGATCTGACATAAACTTAACCATCTCTGGAAACAGATACGCTACAATTCTACAACAAAGAAACAAAGTTATGCTGATGTAACCACATAATAAATAGCAATGCTTATTTAGAAAAAAGAGAGCACCTGAATGCTTTGGGGGGGAAAAGTGCCCTTGTGGCAAAAAGCATGAAATGCTACTGTGCATTGCATATGTTTTATGAGCATGTATATGTATCTGATCATTTTAGGATACTGTATGTAAAATGCCTGCAAAGAAAGGAAAACAAGTAATGGTAATGGACAGTGAAGTCACAGATGTTTTATTTTCTTTGAATTCTCCAATTCTCCACCTCCAATTAAAAGTTATTCGACAGCTGATTTTTTTTTTTTTTTTTTTTTTACTTTTTGAGAAGTTGTTATTTAAGTGACCTCTACATACAACATAGGGCTTAAAGTCACGATCCAAAGATCAAGAGTCACGTAACTCTTTCGACTAAGCCAGCCAGGTGCCCCGAATAACTTTTTCTTAATTTGCAAAATTTACCGTGTGGAGAAAACATAATAAAATGTGCTCTGTTAAGATTTTTGTTATTTTTTTTCTCCCTTACCTTTCCTTTCCTTCTGTACTAAATAAACATGTTTCCCTATATAAAGTTTCTCATTTGGATCTATTCAGGAAAGGTTAAGAAGGAACCTTCAGAATGCTTGCTAATCATAAACCTTATCAGTCTTTAATCAAGTTTTCCAAAAGGAAATCTTCTCCTGGTAGTATATCACAAATAACTTTTAACAGAGGGCGTAAGACTCTTCCCACCTCACTCCCTGTGACCAGAACACTCAAACCCAAAACTCCCTTTTTATTAAAAACAAACAAACAAACAAACAAAGACCAAGAAAACCCTTCTGGTATATTGAAACAAATTCTGAAGTGATGATCAACCCTAATTCCATACCAGGACTGCCTGTGGAGCTTTTAAATTTATATGGATACTGAAGTTTTAGCAAATGATATTCAGACTCCTTAGGTTGGGGTGAGTTTTTTTAAACTTTTTTTTTTTTTTTTTAAGATTTATTTAAGTGCCCTCTACACCCAATGTGGGGCTCAAACTCATGGGCTGAGATCAAGAGCTGCATGCTTCTCTAAGAGCCGGCCAGGCACGCCCCCAACCCGAAGTTCAATCACATGGTATTTAGATTCACTGGGTTGGGGGGGAGTTTTTTAAAGTCCGTCAGGTGATCTGATACATAGAACCTCTGATACAGACTCAACTTACTTGAACTTACTGATTAAAACGTTGTTATATTGGTCGTATTTCAATTTTGCGGGGTTCAAAACATAAAGCACCCCTGGCTCTCCAGTAACACCTGTTACTACAGCCAAGTGTCTAGGGCTCTGTGGAGGCTGTAAGAGTGTTAGCTGGGGAGGAGGAGTTGCTTTTATTAAAAAAAACACATTAAAACCAAATCTGTAAGTCAAATCGGGATGAATTTACAATTGGTGGCATCAAAGAGCCACTGAACTGAAAAGAACTTGAGCTAATGACCGCATTTAAAAGTCATTCTCTCTCAAGGCAAATTACATTTCCCTACTGTGCTGGATAAAAGATGGAGGGATGAGACCTCTTCCTCCGCCATTTCATCTGACTCTTCCCAACACTGTTCCACAACTCTCTTATGGATTTTCATTAATGTGAGAAAAGGAACCTACTATTTGGCTACACTTTTTTTTTTTTCTTAACCTGAACTCCTATATACACCACATCATGATTCTACATCTATTACAGCAGCTAGTTCCACCTTGGAACTGTTTCTAAGTCTTTCCAATTAGACTTTAGTAAACTCTTTGAGGTAAAGAGAATTTCATACGCCTTTTTGTAATCAATGTCTGTGCTTGGAACTTTGTGCATATCACCTCATTCAGTCCTCAGAGGTACCCTACCTAATTTGTAAGGTACTGCAACACTTATTTTTATAAATGAAGAAATTTATAAACTCAGACTGAAGTTATTTATCAGTGTGAGAATGCCAGTTAAGTGACATAGTTCAGATTGTATACAGGCATAATTAACATCAATGTCCTTCTGAATACATGATGGTAACCGTTTTTTTGCATTGCAAATGCCCCAAATAGACACTCAGTGAAGAAATACTGCTTAAAATTACTGTAGAAGTGGGCCACAAATTATTTCATATTAAAGTCTACAATGTAATTTCCTTGATACAGAGGGACTAATAAATTATAGGACCAAAAAAAAAAAATCCTATTAGATGAAATGGTTAAAATTATTCTGCAAACTAAATTCAAGGCAATTATGGAGAGGAAAATATAGAACTTTACCCTCTGTTTTTATTTTCAGGATTTCACTGTCATCTAGACAAACACAGTTTAAAAGAATTAAATCTCTCATGAAAATACTGCCTTACCCCAAATAAGACACTGAAATATGGATACTGAACAGAAGGGGGAAATTTTTAAGCACCTTTAGAAGATGAAATTTAACTAGCTAGCATTTATTTGCAGCACTGGTTAATGCAGCCGCCATAAGCAAAATCCTTCAAATGATTAGCTAAAACAATGGAGAAAAAAGTAAAGAATAAATATTTGCTGTGTTTTTGGTACACTCCTACCCTCTGCTTCCCAACTAAAAATAATTTTTTGAGCTAAAAATTCTCAACTATGAGTTCATGAGATAAAATGAACAATGACTAAGGAAGAATCTAATTGGCTGTTATTTGCAAGGATCATGTAAAATTTCATGAATCTGAAATAATTTTAAAGAATAATTTAGGGGCGCCTGGGTGGCTTAGTCGGTTAAGCGTCCGACTTTCGCTTAGGTCATGATCTCACGGTTCGTGGGTTCGAGCCCCGTCGGGCTCTGTGCTGACTGCCAGCTCAGAGCCTGGAGCCTGTTTCAGTCTGTGACTCCCTCTCTCTCTGGCCCCTCCCCTGCTCACACTGTCTCTCTCTCTCTCTCCTAGAAATAAATAAAAATTAAAAAAAAAAAAAAAAAAAAGAGTAATTTAAATGGTCAAGACCACAGAGCTTAGAGAAGCAGTATGTCCTACCAGCCTTAAAAATAGACTACAGGAGCGCCTGGGTGGCTTAGTCGGTTAAGCGTCCGACTTTCGCTTAGGTCATGATCTCGCGGTTTGTGGGTTCGAGCCCCGCGTCGGCTCTGTGCTGACTGCCAGCTCGGAGCCTGGAGCCTGTTTCAGAGTCTGTGACTCCCTCTCTCTCTGACCCTCCCCTGCTCATACTCTCTCTCTCCTAGAAATAAATAAAAAAACATTAAAAAAATAGACTACAGTTCAGCATATTTTCAAATAGTATATATCTTCTCCATAAATATGTTCTGAGAAGTAAAATAGTAAAGAAACAATTTATCAAAAAACTAGGATTCACACAGTCCTGAAACTGTGTTATAAAAATGTAAAAGCAGCTAGGTTTATTGTAACTGCTTTGAAATTATCAAAAGAAAGACTATATACAAAACTTAATGTGGAAACAATACGAAGATTCTTTTGAGCTTTTGTCTGGTCATTCCTCCCTTCTCAAAAAATTCAAATGCCTTAAAAAGACTCTCTGGATGAGGATAAATAAAAATGTGTACTATTTGAAAAACGAAAAATAACTGATAAGGTATCGGGCTTGACTGCTTTAGTCTCAAAAACTTTATGAAATAGGTCCTCTTCAAGACTGGAATATTTTAAGACTTAAGCAGGAGATTCACAAAAGAATGGGGAATGATTTTTCATGGATGGTAAAGAGATGAGGTACACATATATATGTAACCTCTAAATATCTTAGAGAGAAAGGTGTGAAGAGAAGAGTTCTGAAAATCCCTGTGACTTAGACTGAAATTCTGGCTGTACGATTGACTTAGCTTTGCAACCGAGGCAAACTACTTCCTCTCCCAGACTCTCAGGCTCTCCTGGGAAAGAAGGTGTTGAGGATATCACCTGTGACTCTATACATATCCAACAACTAGACACCTACAAGTCCCCTCTTTGCCCTTGGAAAATCATCAACATATATGGCTACGTGATCAGTAATACACTAATTAAAAAGCATTTTAAGTCTTCTTTGAGGGAAGAACTTAACATTCTTCCATGGAAAATATAAAACTCTATAAATACACTTTCATAAAAATTAGCAACCTCAAATTATTTTTTTATTTTTTCAAATTATTTTTTAAAATATATGACTTAAGAATAGTCTTAAGCAAACAAATGGAAATTAATAAATAAATAGAAATGGCTCTTATTTAACAAGTCTTTACTGAGTCCTCACCACATGCCAGGCACTGTCATGGGTGCCAGGACTATAGCCATAAATAAATCAGATGAAGTCCCAGATCTCACAGAAATTTCTACCTCTAGTTATAAAATGCAATCTAGCATTTTTTTTTTTAAAAGATCAGAACCTAAATCAATGAAATAGTCTACTTTTCAGTAATCTATATACCAAGAGTGGGCCTTGAACTCATGACCCCAAGACCAAGGGTCACATGCTCCAGCCTGAGCCGGTCAGGCACCCCAACCTCGCACTTTGGAAGAAGAAAAGGGCCACCATCTCGGAATCCTGCCTAAGGACAGTTATATATATAAGAACAGTTCAGAGCAAAATGCAGTTTTACTTTTTCTGGTCCTCTAAGTGATTATTTTTTGGGGTCACAGGCTCCTTTGAGGAACTGATGAAAACCGCAGACGTACCATACTTCTTGTTAAAAACTGCGTATGTACACACATAAACACATTTCCAAAACCTTTCTGGGGATTCACAGACTACTAAGAATTCCTGGCTCCTTTCCAAAGATTTTAATGGGGGGTGGGGGGAATGTCGATACTGCCTGCATGAACAAGTCTGAACATACTCTAAAAGGGTAAACTAAGAAACAAATTAGTAAACAATTTCAGAAGACTCTCTAAATAGTGAACTTTCTGAATATGTTTTAAATGTTTTCATTTCTGACTTACATTCCACTCGGCTTTCTGAAATACATTATCCACAAGATTTTCTTTTAATATAAGAAAAATAAATGAATCTCTATTTCCATTGGTATTACTTATAAGCATTTACAGCCAGATAATTCTATCTCTGATATGAAGCAGACATCTTAGGAGCCTAAAATACAACTCGGAATAACTCTGACTAGCATTCTTCTTTAATTGTTTAAAGTGTTTATTTATTTTTGAGAGAGAGAGAGAGAGAGAGAGAGAGAGACATAATGTGAGTGGGGGAGGGGCCGAGAGAGGGGGAGACACAGAATCGGAAGCAGGCTCCAGGCTCTGAGCTGTCAGCACAGAGCCCGATCTATCAACTGAGCCAGCCAGGAGCCCCTCTTTTGATTTTAGTATCTGAACAAAATTTTATTTGTTATTTTAAAAAAACCAATTATTCAAAAATGTTCCAATTGGCTCTTCTGTATTTCTGTTTTCTCTCCCATTCTGTAAGGTAATTGTGGGCTCCTCTCACTCTACTTTCCGGCAACATCTAACTAACATGAGAAGCATTTAAGGAGCACATCTGTGCCCCACTCACTGCTACAGAAGCTTAAGAGGTAAAAATCTTAATTAAATACCTATAATGACTTCATTTTTCTTCCTGCTTCTGTGTGTGTGTGTGTGTGTGTGTGTGTGTGTGTGTGTGTGTGTGTTATTACATTTCTGTTACTGGTGATTATGGTTCAACATTTTTTTCTAAGGTCATGATTATTCTGAAAGGATGAAGTAATATTTCCCAAAAGAGGACTCTGGACTGCAAAAGCTAGTTTTTATAGTAAACGGGGAAGTTTCTCTAATCCACATATCTGTCTGATAATGAGTTTATGCTTATCACCTGATCTCTGCAATTATCTCACTGCCTGACCTCCAGCAGCCCGCAGCTCTTTAATCGAACACTGCACATGTTTCTAACAGATTAAAATACCAGAGATATTCCTTTGGGTCTAACATTCTTATGCTCCAAACAGATGGTGGCTCTTCTCTGTAAAATAGAAGGTTCCAAAGGCCTCTCCAGCAACGCCTGGGCGGCTCAGTCAGTTAAGCATCTGACTCTTGATTTCAGCCCAGATCCTGATCTCTCGGTTCTGAAGCTCCTATCGGGCTCTGCATGGACAGCACAGAGCCTGCTTGGGATTCTTTCTCTTTGCCTCTCTGCTGCCCCTCCCTCCCTCTCTCAAACAAATAAATAAACTTAGAAAAAAATGGAGCAGGCGGGGGGTGGGAAGGCTCTCCAGTCTCTCCAAAAGTACTTCCAGCACCCTAAATTCTTTTCTTTTTTAATGTTCATTGATTTTTGAGAAAGAGAAAACAAGTGGGGCAGGGATGGGGGGGCGGGGGCAGAGGATCTGAAGCCAGCTCTGTGTTGACAGCAGACAGCCCAATGCGGGGCTTGAACTCACGAACCGTGAGATCATGACCTGAGCTGAAGTCAGACGCTCGACTGAGAGAGGCGTCCCATATCCTTAATTCTTTTTTTTTTTTTTTTTTTTACCATAGCAGCTCTCTGCCCTGGTCAAAACGAGGTCTCTTCTTGAAAGATGGCTTATAATTTGTTCTTGCCTCTCCCGTCCACTTGAACTAGGATCCTCCTAATTACGTCTGTCTTTCTCACCATTCTTCCAATCCCCTCTTTCCTCTACAAATCGGACTTGCCAGGCAATCAGAGTACAGTTCATGTGGCAATTAATCACATTCTCTGTTCTGTTACTTCTTTCTATTCTTTAGCAAATGATGTGAAACACTGCATTCTTTTAACTTGTGTGTTTACAGGGACATGGCCAGCTGCACTGACGGTAGAGACAGGCCCCCGCCTCACGTTCTAGTCTCCCCACTGCCTCACTTCACCACAGGGTGGGCTGTACACGTTTCAGCTGCTCGTTACTAGAAAGCTTAGGCATCTCCTTAACTTACACAGTCATATAATAATCCTATTCAAGGCCAGTTTTTTATCCTGAGAATTTCTCTTCAGTTTCATGGCTCTGTTTATCGAGCTACTATGTAAATATTTTCTCTTTTTTAAAAGAGTTTCAAACATTAACCCTAATGTTAATTTAGGGTTATGAAGCACTTTTAAAATCGTATCTGGAGTAAACGTAGCCAACTTTTTTGAGAGACGAAGAAATTCGGCAAGGCAAAATGCAATTAATTTTTTTAAGTAGGCTCCTACTCCAACGTGGGGCTTGGACTCATGATCCTGAGATCAGAAGTCACAGGCCCTATTGACTGAGCCAGCCAGTACCCCAAATTAATTTTTTTAAGATTACACACAGGGGTTACATTTTCACACACATGAGGAAACAGGGGCACTTATCCAGCTAGCGATGAATCAATAACTATCTTCTGAGGGCTTCTGTCCCCTAACCATGGCACTGGATGCTGTGTGGCACCTAAACTCTAGCTGAAGAAATCAGCCTCTCTTCACTCCACCACCCAATGACGACTAACTTTTCAATCACGGCAACAGTCTCTTCTCATTTGTTTGATTTAGGGTTCTTGAAGGGTATCACGTGACATTTTAAAATTAATTTTCATAGCTTTAGACACAATTCTTAATACTCTGAGGTGCCAGACACAAAAGAAAGACTCAGGACTGCTGCTCTAGACCAAGATATAAATCCTGTTACTAACGATATACAGCATCATTTTTATTCAACTCACTAAAATGTGTTAATCGTAAAATGTTCCTTTTTTGCAAGGATACTTTTATTGTTTAGAAAAAAGAAACGAGAGGATATTGTTGCATAATAACGCATATGGTGCGATTGCGAGGATACAGAATTTCTACCGGTGGCTGCCGTCCCTTTCAAGACCTGCCGCCAGGGCCCGGAGACTTGGAGGGTGGGTCTATTTCTTCTCAACGAGTTTCATTACTAACTTGGGCTCCCTTAAATCTTTCAAGCATAAGTGTTAAAAATTAAGTAATTCGTTTAGAGACGTCCGAAAACTTCAAAACCCTACGAGAAAACACTTATTTGAATTACTGATTTTGAAATATAGGGCAATTAAGAAAAAAAAAAAGAAAAAGAAGAAGAAGGCACTGTTTTGTCTCCTGGCACTAAGATAAATCAAAAACACTACAGAGATGCAGCTGACAGCACATCAGTAGTGGTAAGGAGGGTAAAGGGACAGGGTTCTGCTCTGAGGAAGCACAGCAGGGAACGACAAAAATTGTTATCTTAGCGCAACACACATACCTACAGCGGCAACGTTAAGGTTAGAAAGAAATCATCCTTAGCTATTCGACTGGGCACACGGGGCACTGCAAAGTCAGGTCTTTAAAACAATAGTTCATCTCTCTATCACTACGTTCTAGTGATGGCAGCAGCCTGCGGAAGGAGAAACTGAGATACTTGAAGGCACATTCTTCGCCTCAGGATTCAGATTTAAGGGAGAAGGAGAAGGAAAGGCAGACACACAGGGAGGAAGGAAGTATAGCCCAACAAAAAGGGACTCGATGCTCGTTAAGTGACAAGTCTATCTACAGAACAGAGCTGTATCTCTACCTCCATTTCAATATATTTCCTTAAACTTGAACTGACTCCTTAACGTGAAAAGTACTAATACTTTACTGTAGATTTCATTATGTGAATGTATTACATCTAGTATTTACATTATAAAATTATTTAAAATGCTTAAGAAATGAAATAAAACTTACCCCGTCACTTTCTCTATGTGGATTCAGCCTACTATAGACAGCTTCAATAACATGGCGCCTAAAAAAAATTATGCTTCAGTTTTATTAAAATTGCATACAATTCTTAAGCTTGAGTATTTAAGATAAGACCTCATCTGGACTATTCTCAAAAGTTCATTGCCACACTGAACACTTGTCAAGAACATAGCTTCTACGTTTCACGCAGAACTTGATCCAGCACAACCCAAAATTTGTTCTCATTCATCAAGGAAATAGGACCTTCACACCTTCAAAGCACACGATAAATAATTCCTCTAAAAAAAAAATCTCTTTCAGATGAAATTTTCAAGTTCTTCTCTAGTAAAAGAACCATCAACCCATTTTGTTTTTAAAGAATCGATACACTTCTTACCCAAAATTACTTAATTACTAATTATAAATGAACTCAAAATTAGTTCTTTTTGTTCTACTTACTTGCCAGCAAGACCTCCCCCAGGAGGCAAATTTGGGATATTTTCTGCAGATAAGATGCGCATGACTTGGGCAAGATCAGGCATTCCTTCCTCACCAGACTTCTCCATAATTTCTGCAAGGTTTTAAAAAGAGTTCCTAGATTAACATGGCGACTCAGGATTTCACAAAGAGTCAAACAAGGGGTACTATTTGGTAGTATCAATTTTAAAATGTAAAAAAGGCAAACGTTATCTTACTAGCACACAAGGAACCAAAAGAATAATGTAAAAAGTTAGGTGCGTACATAAAAGCAAAAACTGAAACAAAGGAAATGTTCTACAATAGTGACAGTGGGGAAAACTTTGGTCTAAGCCACGGAGTGAAATGGTTTATAATCACTAAGAATGATCCCTGTTAGCGCAGCTATATGGAAAAGTATATAGCTTTGGTCTAATTTTATATACAAATACCAAAGTCATTATGACTATAATTTAAAAAAAGCGATAGATAAGAGTTGTAAGGGAAAGGAGAAAAACCAGAAATCGTTTTATAAGATTTTTATTTTTAATTGAAGAGCAGTTGATGTATTACATTCATTTCCGGTGTACACAGTGGTGCGACAATTAAGAGACATTACGAACTGCTCGCCACAGTTAAGCATCATCTCCATATGGTGTCAGCACCGTATTACCGACTAGACTCCTTCGGCTGGACTTGTCTGCCCTGTGACTTCTTTGATAACTGGAAGCCTGTACTTCTTAATCCCCTTCACCTAGTCCTCCTGCCCTCCTCTGGCAAGAAGTGTGTTCCTCATATCCAGGTGTCTGTTTCTGCTTTGTTTGCTAGATTCCACATATAAATGAAAACAAAAGGTATTTGTCTGTCTTGGTCTTGTTTCATTTAGCATCATACCTTCCAGGTCCATGCATGTCATTTTATAAGGTTTTCGATACCTAACTAGTAATGTTCCACAACAATTTAAAATAAAAAAGGGATGGGGCGCCTGGATGGCTTAGTCGGTTAAGTGTCCGACTTTCACTTAGGTCATGATCTTGCGGTTCGTGGGTTCGGGCCCCGCGTCGGGCTCTGTGCTGCCAGCTCAGAGCCTGGAGCCTGTTTCAGTCTGTGACTCCCTCTCTCTCTGACCCTCCCCTGCTCATGCTGTCTCTTTCTATTTCTCCTAGAAATAAATAAAAACATTTAAAAAAAAAATAAAATAAAATAAAAAAAGGGAAGTCGCAGAACATGCTGAAGCTTACAAGAAAGTAAAGCATTTACATGTTCCATTTACAACTTATGGAAAACAGGTTTATAGAACACAATAACTTGGCCCTCGGGGCGACTGGGTGGCTCAGTCGGTTGGGTGTCCAACTTCAGCTCAGGTCGTGATCTCACGGTTTGTGGGTTCTAGCCCTGCATCGGGCTCTGTGCTGACAGCTCAGAGCCTGGAGCCTGCTTCAGATTCTGTGTCTCCCTCGCTGTGACCCTCCCCTGCTCACACTCTGCCTCTCTCTCTTTCAAAAATAAACAAACATTTAAAAAAATGGATATCAACTCCTCAAAAATCAGCCAGTGCCAACTGACTTGCAGATAACAAAAAAGCAGTGTCCTCAGCAGCCACCACACCTCACCAGGCCCTCACTGTGACCTTAACTTTTATCACTCCCATTCGACTCTGCCCCCAAGCCCTCTATCCCCAAAGGCTCCGTTCAGAGTAGCCTTCTCCTGCTTCTAGATCTTCACATGTACTTCTACACTCTTTACGCCAGTCCGACCAGCCTATTTTGAACAGTGTACTCAGAGTCATTCTTCAGGTTTCAACGTCTTATGTCACGTTCGCAAATGCATCTCTGACCCGAGCCTGGAGCAGGTGCACCGTGACACACTTCCACTGCGTACGATGTTTTCATGTACCCTAAGACTGCGGGCTTCTTGAAGGCAGGACTGTAATTTTCCTGCCTTATACGTGTATCTCTACAGTACAGGATTTCCCAGCCTTGCCACTACTGACATCTAGACCAGACAAAAAAAAATTTTAATGCTTATTTTATTTTTGAGAAAGAGAGCAAGCATGCACAAGTGGGGGAGGGGCAGAGAGAGTGACACACACAGAATCCAAAGTAGGCTGCAGGCTCTGAGCAGTCAGCTCCATGGGGCTCGAACTCACACACTGTGAGATCATGCGAGATCATGTGAGATTATGACCTGAGACGACGCTGGATGCTTAAGCAACTGAGCCATCCAGGAGCCCTGGACCAGACAAAGTTTTGTGGTAGAGGCTGTCTTGTGTGTACTACAAAATGCTAAGCAACGTCCCTGGCCTCTACTCCATACTAGAGGCTGGTGACATCCTCTCAGTCATGACACCAAAAATGCCTCCAGACACTGCCACAATGAGAGAGAGAGACAGAGAAGAACGGGTGTGTATGTTACAGAAAGTATATGGAGAGAGGAGTCAAATGAATTACAATGTAAACAAAATGGGGAATCAAAGTAAAAGGTACTACGTGTACATGGGAGCTCTCCTGATTTTTTCCCAACATTCCTGTAAGTTTAAAATGACTGCAAAATAAACGGTTAAAAAGTAAGTACAGTTGACCCTTGAATTACTCAGGTTTGACTGCATGGATCCGCTCATAAATAGATTTTTCTCCAATACAGTACACCACTGTTAGTGTATTTTCTCCTTACGATTTTCTTAATAACACTGTCTTTCCTCTAGCTTACTTTATTGTAAAAATACAATATATTATAAGACATACAAACTATGTGTTAATCAACTGTTTATGTTATCAGTGAGGTTTCCAGTCAACAGGAGACTCTTGCAGTTAAGTTTCAGGGGAGTCAAAACTTACCTGTGCGTTTTCAACTGATGCAGAAAGTGGGGGGAGGAGGTGCAGATGGTGGTGTGTTTGTAACCCTAATCCCCACACTGATCATGGGGTTAACTGTAAAGTCAATAATCTTTCCCAACATCAATGCTAACTCTTCTCAGGGAGATAAAAACATATGGTAATGAATTCCTATGATTAACTTGGGAGAAGAGAATTAGTATTAGTGGAATTATAGCACTTGATGCTTGTGCTAACCCCAGAGGCAAATTTCACTGGGCTTCTTGCTTCTAAAATATAACCAAGAGAAGGACAATAAAATAGTAGGCTTTTGACAGACTATTTTCAAATTTTTCTCTTTGGGGGTATAACAGACGTATTTGACTTCTCCCGGGCGATCAACTCCCACCCATTGGTCCAAGATGTAACAGTAAATCTCACGCAGACAGATGCTTGTTTTTTAAGGCCTTGTTTTGAAAATACTTAGTCATTTTTTCCCAATTCTAAAAGAACTATTTGATAAACAAGGGAGAATACTTTTCCTTTCCTTCTAAATTTAAAAAAACAAAAAAACCCAAAAAACACCTTTCTTACTTACCTTCAACCCGTGATTCCAAGTGCTTATCCAGCTCTGAATCTTTTCTCACTGCTTCATCTGAGACCTTGGGAGCATTGGAAAAGCAAACTAGTACAATACTCATGTTATCTCGACTTCCCTGTATATTCAAGAAAGAAAAAGAAAGAATTAAGTTTCTAAAGTCCAGCGACTTATTATTTAATTCCAAACAGAGTTAATTACATTGAGCATTTACAGTTAATTTAAATCACCAGAATGCACACATTCAACACATTCATTTCCATTCCAAAGAAGTATCTGGGGCATTCCCTGAAGAAACAAGATCTCTAGATCAGGGTAGGTCTGTAATTATTTTATGACTTTTAATTCTGTGCACCTATTCTTACCCACAAGCGCTCCACAAGTGAGGAAATGAAGATATCTTTTTTTTTTTTAATGTTTTATTTATTTCTAGGAGAGAGAGAGAGAGAGAGAGAGAGAGAGCAAGCGTGAGCAGGGGAGGGTCAGAGAGAGAGGGAGTCACAGACTCTGAAACAGGCTCCAGGCTCTGAGCTGGCAGTCAGCACAGAGCCCGACGCGGGGCTCGAACCCACGAACCGCGAGATCATGACCGAAGCGAAAGTCGGACGCTTAACCGACTAAGCCACCCAGGCGCCCCTAGGAAATGAAGATATCTTTATATGCATTACATCTTCTATACTCTGTTTCCCGTTCAAGGCTACATATTCCTAAAGAGGCTTAAGCTCAAAATTCATCTTCCCAAACAAATGTGTAATTTTCACCTGGCTAATTAACCTGCATCAGAGCAATGCTAGCAAAACGCCATTGAATTTGATACAGCTGAAAAGTATTGATCATTAGGATACCCAAGACACTACACTGGACAATTCAGCAGAGAAGAAAACAGAGTATAAACCATTCTGAGGAGAAAGCAGCAAACAATGGACTGTAACTGGACGGCTAAAATACTACAGTCAGATATAAGAACTTTTGAGGAAAAACCATCAGATTGTTAAACAGAATCACAAAGAGTGTCAGAGTCTGCAGAGGGGAAGCTAAAACTGCTAAGTTGAGGACAAACTTTACTGCTGCCTTGTTAACCACACAATCACAGACAAATGATCTGTATTTAATAAGTAGACTATCACCAGGAAATTATGAAAAATCAATTTAAAACTTTCTCATTACTTTTCCTATAGATATATTACTGTAACTGTGCTTAGGTCACCTGGGAGGCTCAGTCGGTTAAGCATTCAACTCCTGATTTCGGCTAAGGTCATGATCCCAGGACCACAGAGTCGAGCCCCACATCTGGCTCCATGCTGAGTGGAAGCCTGCTTAAGATTCTCTCTCTCCCTCTCTCCCTTTCTCCCCAACTCACGTGCTCTCTCTTTCTCTTAAAAAAAGGGGGGCTCAGTAGGTTAAGCACTTGACTTTGGCTCAAGTCATGATTGTGCAGTTCGGGCCCTGTGTCAGATCGGTGCTGACAGCTCAGAGCATGGAGCCTGTTTTGGATTCTGTGTCTCCCTCCCTCTCTGCCCCTCCCCTATTCACACTCTCACCCGCCCTTCCTCTCTGTCAAAACGGAACACTTTAAAGAAATAAAGAATAAACTGGTGTTGGAATAGTGACTTTTTCAACCCACTCTAAAAAAACTAAGTCAATGGAGGTAGTAGGTTATTTTGTCTGATGGTGCTTTCTGCCAACTCAAGTGAAAAAAGCCAAGGCCACACCCATTCTAGTCTTTTCATTCATTATGGCCAGAATCTAGGCAGGCACTGTTTGTTCAGACTTGCTACCTTTTTGAATCCCACATGACATAGCCAAAAAGACACAAAGATCTTGCAAAAAGTGAAGGCAATGGAGGCCAGGCCTAAGAAGGCTTAAAAAAAAAAAACTTTTCTGGAAAGGGCACCTGGGTGGCTCAGTCGGTTAAGCATTCGACTTCAGCTCAGGTTATGATCTCACAGTGTGAGTTCAAACCCCATGTTGGGCTCTCTGCTGTCAGCTCAGAGCCTAGAGCCTGCTTCAGATTCTGTGTCTCCCTCTCTCTGCCCCTCCCCTGCTCACTCTCTGTCTCGCTCTCTCAAAAATAAACATTTAACAAAATTTAAATAAATAACTTTTCAAAGACTCACATGCTTTAATAGGAAGAAACATCAGATTCTCTGGGGGAAAAAAATCAAGATTTCCCAAAAATCAGGATTAGTCCAAATTAATTTCATTCTTAAACGAAACCCACCAAGACTGTCACAATGTCTTCATATCAGAAATACCACAATGGCTGTATAAATATATATAGATATGCACACATAAACACACTATAGTTCCAAATATTCTCCCCCACCACCCAAAAATAAAGAGTCGGCACACTCTAAAGGATTTACGATATAAGTTCAGGTCAGGCAAAAGCTGTATACCACAGACATTCAAGACACACACACACACACACACACACTTTCCATTAGGTTTTTATGTTATGAAAATTAAATCCTACTAACTGGAAAATGAGTTAACTGAAAGATAGTTTCAGGAAGTTTAAATATCAAAAACTAAAGGAAAGAATTTACATTTACACCTCAGTATGTGTGATTTCAAGGCTGCTTCTTCAATTTCTACATAAAGACGACTTTCCCTGAAGTACAACGTGTGAGTGCATTTCAGTAAATTTTATACAGCAATTTAAAAAGATGCTTTTCTCTTTATGCCTCCTCAGTTTTCTAGAGATAAACTACCATTGCGTAATCAGTATAAATTTTTCATTAAGTTCAGAAATGAAACATGATAAAAACAAAATAAATCCAGCTTGGTGAACTGAAGCAATTAGCTAGATATTTACAACTGATCCTTTCAGTGCCTCTTCTCTGTATTTTTTGACAACAGCACAGCAGTACCACTTGAAGGAATTGGACCACTAACGGATAGTTATAGGTCAAAGCAGCCAGTGTCCCCACCATAAGTAAACGCATTTAAATGGAAACAGAAAATAATTTGATGCAGTTAGCTTTAAAGCTGAATGCTGCCCAGTTACAAGGAAATGTCCTGGATCAAGTGTTAACATGGCATATGAAAATAACTTGTGAACAGAATACCACTGGCAAGGTTAGTAAATGAGTATCTGATAAGTAAACCATCAATATTCCTCATTATTTAAATCATCTTTTTAACCTAGTACTGTGTTTATCTTATTGACATATTAAAAAACCAGCCAAACTTGAAGATCAGACCAAATTTTCACCTATCCATGAAAGATGGGAGTCTATGATTACTTCAAGAATACTCCCTTTAGGGCACCTGGGTGGCTCAGATGGTTAAGCGTCCGACTTCAGCTCAGGTCATGAACTCTCGGATCACGAGGTCAAGCCCCGCATCAGGCTCTGTGATGACAGCTCAAATCCTGGAGCCTCCTTCCGATTCTGTGTCTTCCTCTCTCTCTGTGCTCCTCCCCACTCGTACTCTGTCTCTCTCTCAAAAATAAACAAACATTAAAGAAAAAAAAAAAAAGAATACTCCTTTCTACCATTACCTTATTCCCTGAACCTGTATTTCTTTCACATAAATTTACCCCTCTGTTTCACAACCGTCATCTACAGAATTACAATTTCGTGAGGTCTATACACCAGAGAATTATTCAGGCACTTACCTAAAGCTTTACCCTCAATGGATCCACAAAGATATTACCATCCACCTCCATCTTACAAAGATGTAGAAACTGCAACTTTGCCCAAATTTGCTCTGTGTAGTATGGTATAACTTAAAACCCAGCTGCCTGGCTCCAAAGCCTATGTTCTAATACTAAACCCACGGTTCTCCAACGGTGCAGCAAGAAGCCCCAGGGTGCTACAATGTACTCCCAGAGATACTAAAAATGAGGGGAAATGTACAGCGACACTCCACACCTGTGGACACCCCACAAACTACCGTGAAGTCGTTGACAGTTTTAACATTAGATAACGCTATATTCCTCTCAATGACATCCTACCTCTTCAAAGCTGGGTTTTAAGAGCTGCTGTGATAAAAAGCAAGTCCCATTAAAAAAAAAAATCTATGTGATACAGGAAATGACAACGGCCGTGCCCAATAATTACAAGGTTTGAGAAGTTGTGCCATGACCCACAGGTACACATATCTCATTAATATGTAACTGTAAGTTTCTTAATGAAATAAAATATTTTTCCATTGTATGTGTGTTTTCTTTTGTTAAGACATATATACTCAGTAAGTTTGCACCTAACTACGTAATACTTGCATCTGTTAAGTATTAATATGGCTAAGTAGCACTGTGAAAAAATTGCTAAGACTCTTGGGCACCACGAGACCAAGAAAGTTTGGGAATCATTATACTACAGACTATACTTTTACATTCAGTCCTTCCCTTCCGCATCCCAAACACCCAACCACACTCCATCCTAATACTATCCAAGTCTACTTCTGCATTATCTAGAATTATATTTTCTGAAAAATATAATGGAAAAACTCCTAAGTTTAGAGCTAAGGATACAGGTGCATTTTCCATGTTACTAATCTGGAATGATGATGCCTTTGGAAAATAAGTCATTAACTTCCCTTAATTTTATCCAACTATCAAGTACTATCTCATGTTTTAAAATAAAGATAACTGGGTGGTCCGGTTGGTTAAGCATCTGGCTCTTGATTTCTGCTCAGGTCCTGATCAGACAATGTATGAGTTCAAGCCCTACATCAAGCCTCACATCAGGCTCCACACTGTCTGTGTGGAGCCTGTTGGGGATTCACTCTTTCTTCCTCTCTCTCTGCCCCTCCCATGCATGCTCTCATTCCTTCTCTCTCTCAAAAGTAAATAAAAATAAAACCGAAAAAAACAAAGCAAAATAAAATAAATGAGCTTCTGATAAGTAGCATATAAACTGAATTCAGGAAAATCAAACAGTATTTTTTTCAAATAGTATTTTAAAAGAAAAATAAAAGAGCAATTTAAAGGAACACGGAGTTTTACAATATTGAAAAATGAAGCAGGTGGCAGAGTAACATGCACAGTATGATCCACTTCTGTAAACAGTAAAAAACAAACCCTTCCCCCAATTTTAATAATCCTCTATGCTTGTATAATAAACACAGAATTATTTGGAATATATGTGGTTGCTTGGTGGGGGGGGGGGTGAGGTGTTTTTTTGAAAAGGACATAAAAATTAATAACTTTGCTTGAAACATCTTTGTATTTGTTTGCAAATGTTATTAATCTTGTACTTAGTGTTTCCCTTCAGGAAAAAATTTTCATCAAACCCTCTGAGAAACACTGGCAACAAACACACCAAACTTGAGTCGGGAAGTGGCTTCAACACATCAAAACAGGACTCAGAGATATCTTTTAATGTCAAACCTCCATTTCCTTAATTGCTAATTGGAAATGGATTTTTATGTTGTTCACTTCAGAACTTTACTAGGAGGATAAATGAGGGTTCCTTATAAGTTATGAAGGGCTATGCAAATAGCAGCGAGGTCTTCTATGCAACCTGAAATTAACATAAATACCCTGGAGGCCAGCACTGGCAATGAAATGGGAAGGGTGCTTTCTTAGGGCCTAGTCTCTCCTACAGTTAAATATCTTAAAAGAGTAATGCCTAAGCAGAGTCATCCAACCCTTACAGCTTCATATTGCTAAGTGGTGTTCCTGAAAAAAGATGATCATTAGCAATAATAATGCTAACTACCTTTTGTGGACGTGAAAATTAAATGTGTTATGATACGTACGTGTAAAGTACTCAGAATAGCATTTGGCTTATAGAAAGCAATAACTTACTGATGCTTTTGTGATTACTGTCTCCCAAGATTTCATGAGTTAACATATAAAAGTGCTTGTAAACTATTAGGGCATGACGAGTGTTAGAAGTGTTAGAAAATATTTACACATCATTTAAAGCTATTATCAGGAAAACATCTACTTAAACATTGGGTCTATTCTTGCTCTCTCCTCTTAAAGTAGCTCGCACCTACTGAGCAATCACTAAGTGCCAAGCACAGAGCTAAAATGCTTCCCATGGATTTTAAAATTTTGTATTCAATTTTTTGGCCTAAGTTCAAAGTAATCATATTCTTTTTAATCATATTTTCTTTTTAAAAATTTTTTAAATGCTTTTATTTATTTCTGAGCGAGAGAGAGACAGTGTGAGCAGGGGAGGGTCAAAGAGAGAGGGAGTCACAGAATCTGAACAGGCTACAGGCTCTGAGCTGGCTGTCAGCACAGACCCTGACACAGGGCTCGAACCCATGAAGCATGAGATCATGACATGAGCCGAAGTCAGAAGCTTAACCAACTGAGCCACCCAGGTGCCCCTTCTTTTTCTTTTTCTTTTTTAATGTTTTATTTATTTCTCGGAGAGAGAAACAGCATGAACAGGGGAGAGTCAGAGAGAGAGGGAGTCACAGACTGAAACAGGCTCCAGGCTCTGAGCTGGCAGTCAGCACAGAGCCCGACGCGGGGCTCGAACCCACGAACCGCAATATCATGACCTAAGCGAAAGTCGGACACTTAACTGACTAAGCCACCCAGGCGCCCCTCCTTCTTTTTCTTTTTAAAAATGTTTTAAATGTTTATTTTTGAAGAAGAGAGCGCACGCGTGAATGTCCTTGAATCGGGGAGGGGTAGAGAGAGAGGGAGATACAAAATCCGAAGCAGGCCTCCAGGCTCTGAGCTGTCAGCACAGAGCCCACTGTGTGTCTCAAATTCATGAACCGCAAGATCATGACCTGAGCCAAAGTCAGAGGCTTAACTGACTGAGCCACACAGGCATCCCTACTCATATTATATATTTTAAATTTTTTTAATGTTTATTTTTGACGTGGGGGTGGGGGCAGAGAATCCGAAGTGGGCTCTGTACTGACAGCAGAGAGCGCCATGTGGGGTTTGAACTCACAAACTCTGAGATCATGACCTAAACCGAAGCTGGACACTTCATGAACTGAGCCACCCAGGTGCCCCATGTTTCTTTCTTTTCTTTTTCTTTTTTTTTTAATTTTTAAAAAATGTTTTCTTTATTTCTGAGAGAGAGACAGACAGAACGACAGACAGACAGCGTGAGCAGGGAAGGGTCAGAGAGGGAGATCGAATCCGAAGCAGCCTCTAGGCTCCGAGCTAGCTGTCAGTACAGAGCCCGACGGAAGGCTCGAACTCACAAACCGTGTGATCATGACCCTAGCTGAAGTCGGACACTTAACCAACTGAGCCACCCAGGCGCACCCCCATGTTTTTATAATATTGCTAATCCCTTCGTTTTATAATACAAATGAGTGGAATGACAAAATTATGGAGTTAGAAAAACAGAAATGGATAAGAAGTTTAGTATTTCATTCTGTAAGTAACATGCAAGGTCCAAAATATTCACAAGTCTGTAATGTTTCAACATAAAAGTTAAATTAAGCTTCTCAAAACTGATTTCAATTTGAATGCAGCTTCATTCAAAGGAACCATGATGGTCAGTTTCCACTAAAAATGAATGAGTCATGTGTTCCAACCTCTTGTCCCTATTACTATCATGTATCACTTCTGAGATTCTAGGAATCCAGAATATTTAATGCCATCAGCAGGAATATTTAATCACTTTACCCTGATAAAAGCTATCAGGCAAGGATATGAAGATATGCCACCAGAGCCATTTCAACTCCATTTGGAAGGGTCAGGTCAAAATTCCTGAAAACCAGCATCCTTTCAAAGGAAGGGACAGTGCAGTTTATCCGTACAAACTATTTTTTTTACTCCAAATTACAGACCTAGGATACTAGATTTTGGCTATTCCCTTCTAAACTACATGTCATTCTTTCAACAAAATGCTATGCAACCATGACAAATGACTTAGATCTCTCTACAACATATTGTTGAATGAAAAAGCATATTGTAGAATAAGAAGTATAATGATTTCATTTTATATAAAAACATACACAGTCACGGGCAGACAAAAAAAGACTAGAAAGATATATACCACAACAATGAATGCAGCCAATTTAGGTGATAGGCAACATTTCTGAGTGTTTATATGTTTCTGGATTACCTGGAATTTTTTAATACTAATTTGATAATTAGGGAAAATGCTGTTTTCATCTGCTGGCCACACCAAAAAAAAAAAAAAAATACCTGCTTGCTTTTGTCTCAAAAAGCTGCAGGTCAGAATCTCTCTATTTAGAGTCCAAGGAGAAGACATTTTTAGAGCCACGGACTATTTGATCACTGACAACCACTGATACCTTCAGTACTTAACTTTTCCAGGTAAGTAAAAAAAGAAACCTAAAACTAAAACAAAAAAACAAAACAAAAAACAAAACAAAAAAAGAATGCAGTGAGCTTAAGGGGAAAAAAAATCAAAAGAGCTAAAGGAACCATTATTAAAACCCTTTCAGAAAAAATCTGCCTACCAGAAACAGCAGCACTTAAATTTTGTCCATTTGTAAGTTGCCTTTTCCCATTCTATGGAAAAGCAGTAAACACTTCGCCCAAACCTGGGTTCTTCCACAGACTCAGAGATCCCTCCTGGGAAACTTTCTGGCTATCCTTGTAGCTTCCAAAGCAACTTATATGGTAGAGAGACCAAACAGTTCTAGTCTAAACAGAATAAATGAGTCAAAACCTTTCTTTCATATAATCAAAGATTAGTTTTGCCTTAGTATCTTTTCAATCAGAGTCATACAATACTCGCATATTCTAGGCACTGGCCAGGCAACTCCAATTGTACCTGACTGCTACACAGGCACTGTCAAAAACCCACTTGAAACTACTGAATACTTTAAAAGCACTGAAGGGAATTGCTAAGTAGGTTAGTCTGGATTTTCTTTCCTTATTACTGTATCAAGTTAAGAGTCACAGAACGTTACAAAACTAAATTAAATATGCCTGGTCCACAGGAACCCTTTATAGGATTATATTTTACATTAGTCTTTGGTTTTGAATCCATGCTGACTGAAACACCTATGGGAAAGAATTCTGATATCTTCTACGAAAGCTAAGATATTCTCCACCATGTCATATGTCACTGACATAGAGCCACATGGAACTTCCTTTTCAATTTCGTTGCTAGGAAAGAGCTGCTTTTATTAGACAAGAAGAAATACGCAACTCATACTACTTTTACTTCAGTTTTCATCTTATCTGCCAGGAGGTTCAGATATAAATTACAAAACGTGACTTAGCCTAGGTATCTGGTGTATCTTTCAATATTATACTTGGCTCTCAATCTTTTGTAGATCTAACGAAGAATTATACTATATACATGGTTCACCAGACTGCTTCAAACTCAGGCATCAGACGGCTATTGCCCGTGCTGAGAACTTAAAGTGTCAAAAGGCACAATTCTATATAGATGCCTTTGCCACACCAACAACCCAGAATGACAACAAATGCCACAAATTTATTACACTTAATTTTCAAATTAGAAGAGTTGAGATCGAGGACGGCAACGGGGGCGGGGGGGGGGGGGAGTCATTTGTGGTGAAGAAACTAATTTAAAAATACACAGGTTTTCCCTAAAGAAAGGTTTTTAAAAATTCAAGTCTGGTTAATTTTACTTACCATGCCTTTTCAAAATTAACAGGGGGTTTATAATCGTAACAAAAAGACTTACATACCTTATGTAAACAAGTGTCCACCACCCAATTGCACACATTTTCCAGGTCATCAGACACCTCAAGCCTAGATTTAACAAATTCACAGAGCTCCTCATTACTCATAACATCCCAGATCCCATCACAAGCCAAGATGATAAATTCATCCTCTTCTGCTCTTAAAATTTCATAAACCTCGGGCTCAGGAGAAACAAGCTGTTCCGTCGGGCCCTTGCCATCAACACACTTGTAATCATAGTCCCCCAGAGCGCGAGACACTGCTAATGAACCATTAACACGCTGGATCATTACGCTGCCTCCGGCATTCTGGATTCGCTCCTTCTCCCTTGGATTGCAAGGTTTGTGATCCTGGGTAGAAAAGCAGACTTGTCCATTCCTGTACAGAACAGCCCGGGAGTCGCCACAGTTGATAAAGTAGATGTGCTTGGGTGAGATCAGGACCCCCACTGCGGTTGAGCCGCTTCTGTCCATTCCGTTTCTGAGGTCGGAAAAGTTACGCATGTATTCGTCAATTTTCAAAAAGCCAGTTCGGATGCCACTCTTGACATTTTCCACGGAGGGCTCAAGAGCAGACCCTGATTTTCCCGCTGCCCTGAAGTCTTCGTTATTAGTGATGTGTTCTAATAAATGTGTTGAGCAGTAGTTTGCTACTCGGGACCCAGCATGGCCATCGTAAACAGCAAAAAATGACCAGTCTTCCAAGCCATGGGGAATACCTACAACAGCTGTGTGTGCATCTTCCATTTCCACTCTCCATCCTTGCATGCTGCTCAGGCCATACCGTAGACCATTCCCAGCACCGTGAGCATTGTGTTTCTCAGTTTTGGGTTTATCCAAAAATGCACCCATGTTTAATAGTGAATCTGAAAGGAAACAAAAATTGTCCAGGGTTATACGGTTCAAATGGTGAGAGCATTTTCTAGTTTTCTATCTATCTTCTACTAACTCCTATCTCAAGTATGTTCTTCAGGATTATCTGAATTTACTGGAACAACGACAAAGAAACCGAGGAAATTTCCCCACGTATCCTTATTTGAGAACAGCATTTCTCGATCGTAGCAGAGGAGCACCATCACACTAATTAAATCAGAATCTCTAAGGGGCGGGACCCAGATATCAGTAATTTTTTAAGTCCCTCTGGTGATTTACATGTGCAGTATGCTGAGAATCACTGCTCCAGGAGAAAGGAAAACTAAGAAACAAAACCTGGTCCCATATTCTTAAACATTCACATTATTAGAGAACTCTGGAGTTCATCCAAAAGTTCAGAACGGTGTGGCATCGTTCCCAATATATTAAATGACTAAAGTATGCTGCTGTGTTTCGGAAAGACTTCCCAAGGCAGGTATTACTGTTCCCCCAGTGATCCTGACAACCCCAAACTTCTTTAAACCGTAAGATCTCCATTCTAAGAACTTCTGATTTGATCAAAGCTTTACTGTGTATCAAATGAAAACCTTTATCGGACTGACTGAAATCTCTACTTTGGGATTCTCTCAAAAACAATGTAACAATACAACTCTAACGATGTGCTACAAGACATACTTAACATTGTTGGGTTTTATAATCCTTGAAGTAGCATTAGGCCAACTTTTGCTAAGTGCTGACCGACAGAGGACTTACAATCGATAGACAGTACTACTAAGCCGTGCTACTATGCACCCCCTTCCTGCCTGACGTTACTACTATTTTAGAATAAAGCTTTCCCAATTCTTGTTTTAAATTGCTATTTCAGCTGAGAAAGACAACTTAGATCACACCTAAATGCAAACTAACTGACTTACTAATTATCAGACCACTTTTCTTTTTTTCTTTAGATCTAACTTTTCAATTATTTCAAGGTTTTTATTTAATTTTAGTAATCTCTATACTCAATGTGGGATTTGAACTCATGACCCTGAAATCAAGAGTCACATACTCTTCAGACTGAGGCAGCCAGATGCCCCTACTTTTAAATTTTTCTCAAGCAATCTCTATTCCTAACATGGGGCTCAAACCTATGGCCCAAGATCAAGAGCTGCAGGCTCCACCAACTATGCCAGCCAGGCACCCCTCAAACCACTTTTCGATCCCATCAATTACGAAAAAAAAAAAAGTGCTGTCATTTCCATCATCTTGATGTTCTTGCAATTAAAGTGCTGATGTTTTACACTGAAACAAATAGGTTCAAGATTTATTAAGAACCCCTAATTTTGAAGATTAAAGCAATAATTTAGAAATTTCTATTTCCAAATTTGTTTTTAGGAATAAAGAAAGGAGGGAAGGAAGGAGGAGTCTTTGATAGAA
This sequence comes from Proteles cristata cristata, assembly GCA_017311185.1. Classification (NCBI taxonomy): domain Eukaryota; kingdom Metazoa; phylum Chordata; class Mammalia; order Carnivora; family Hyaenidae; genus Proteles; species Proteles cristata. The sequence continues at coordinate 408,282 of JAESUZ010004347.1, read as the reverse complement.
AGTTACAGGGAACATTAAGAATCAAATGGAGCCTGGAAGGCTGACTTTGAAAACCATCCAAGGAGCCGGGCCCCTAAACAAAGGGGCCAAACACTGTGAAATTTACACCAAGAACAGCCTTGCTTTCCTGCTGCTGCTTCTGCTCCCAATCCAATGATTCCTCTACCTGTGTCTCCCTCTGAAAGTCACTTGCTCAAGATTCAAAGTCCAGGAGATGAGTATTGGGCAGAGCTTACTTGGGTCACCAGCACGCCTACTGGCTTTGTCAGGAACTGCATTCTTCTGCAAATGAGTCATTTTTAAATTCCAAATTGATATTTTAAAGTTGGGGTTGTCCCCTGGGGCACCTGGGTGGCTCAGTAGGCTGGGCGTCAGACTTTCGCCTCAGATCATGATCTCACAGTCTGTGAGGTGGTGTCCCATGTCAGGCTCTCTGCTGTCAGCACAGAGCCCTCTTTGGATCCTCTGTCCCGGGCCCCCCGTCCCTCCCCCACTCACACACTCTCTCAAAAATAAACAAACATTAAAGGCGGGATTGTCCCTTAGTGATTTAGTTTTTTAAACATGAAATATCATACGTATGAGTTTATATAATGTACACATACAGCTAAAGAGTAAAAGAATGAACACCTATGTACCCACTATAAAATTTAAGAAACAGAACATTATCAAGATCACTGAAGTTTCCTATTATCCTGAATCTTATCATTGCATCCCTTGTATTTTAACTATTTGATGTGCAATTGTTTAGTTTGTGCATATAGTGCAATATGTTTGACACTATACATTGATGTGAAATAAAGTATGTGTTGCTCTAGTATTTTTATTTAAGTTTTTGGCTCATCACTATATTTTTGAGATCCATCCACAGTGATGTAGAACTATTACCCATTCTACTACCAACGAATATTTGAGTTCTCATTTTTTAGATATAAACAATTAGTATAAAACAATGGTGTTGTGACCAATCTTTTTTTAAAATTTTTGAAGTTTATTTTTTTGAGAGAGACAGAGACAGTACGAGAGGGGGAGGGGCAGAGAGGGAGGGAGAGGGAGAGAGAGAGAGGGGGAGAGAGAGAGAGAGGGAGAGAGGGAGAGAGAGGGAGAGAGAGAATCCCAAGGAGGCTCCATGCTGCCAGCAAAGACTGATGCAGGGCTTCAACTCACAAAACTGCAAGATCATTAAAAGTAGGCTGCATAACCGACTGAGCCACCTGGGTACCCCTGCTGTGAACACTTTTGATGCCCATGTAGGAGTTTTCCTAGAATACATACCACAATTCCCAAGTATTTAAAGTATGCAAATTTGACAGTTACTATACATGATGTTTTTCCCCCCAACAAAAATCACAAGACAAACCATTACATTTCCAAACATTTATCCCCCAAATGCTCATTTATTTGGTAACACTACTTTCTTTAAAACAGATACCTTCTTGGTAAGCAACCTCTATCTCAAATGGGAAGATTACGTATGTGTTTCTTTTATCTAAAAATAGCTGCATATGGCTGTGGATTTAGCAACTCCTATTTTAAGTTCTATTATTCTTCAAAAGCAAAGAACTTTGCTGTGAGATAATCAGTAAACTTCTCTGTGGCAAAATGTACTACTTAGTTCTCATTTATAAGCACTGTAAATAACTTACTATAGTTTAAAGTTAAAGGTCTTTTTTTAATAAAATTAACTACACTGATGACATGCTACCCGCTCCTTATAAACTCCTGGTTCAATTTCTTTGCTGTGGTAATTTACCTATGAATGATGCAGTGGATGTTTTTACCTTAAGTGACTATGATTTTTCTTCCATAAAAGGTTGTCTTTATTAAAGAAAACATTTGCTGTTGAAAATACACATTCGCCTAGTATCTCTATGCTTATGCTATTCACGCCCATCATTACTGAAACACGAGTCGGCAAACACTAAGGGGAAGGCATGTTACACCACCTATATTTTAATCAATTGTAAAGCAAATCTTGCACAATGTATAAGTGTTTTGATACTGGGTTCCTCAAATCAGTACCGTACAGGAGGCATGTTTCAAAGGCATTTGATGACAAAGGAATGCATTTTAATTTTTTGCCATACATTCCATGTTATTTCAGTCATATTGACCAAGACAAATAAAACAAGTGTTTCCCCAGTGATACGGCTTTATGTCATTTTATAGTTCAACAAGAAACCTGAGGGCCTTGTAAACATTTATAATTTGGTGAAATTTTGTACTCTTTTTTTTTTTTTAATGTTTTTTAACAGAGAGAGAGAGACAGAGGTGTGAGCAGGGAAGGAGCAGAGAGACGTAAGACGTAAACACAGAATCTTAAGCAGGCTCCAGGCTCTGAGCTGTCAGCACAGAGCCCAATGCAGGGCTCGAACTTGAGAACCATGAGATCATGGCCTGAGCCAAAGTTGGCCGCTTAACCAACTGAGCCACCCAGGCGCCCTGGAATTTTGTACTCTTACTGCATGTTGTATGGCTTTATCAAACATCTCTGAAAAAAAATTATGAAATTTTTGTTTTTTATTAGAGAGAGCGAGAGAGCACGCACACAAGCAGGGAAGAGAGGAAAAGGGAGACAGAATCCCAAGCAGGCTCCACAACTCAGCACAGAGCCCAATGTGGGGCTCAATTCCACGACCCTGGGACCATGACCTGAATGAAAATCAAGGGTCAGGCACTCACCAACTGAGCCACCCAGGTGTCCACATAAAGGCTGTTAACCAACCAAGCCACCCAGGTGCCCCCAATCTGATTTTTTGATAGACATCTTTTATAGTCATTTGCTCCCTTTTTGAAGGCAGCTTCATTAAAACCTGAAATTTTATGGAAACTTTTTATGGAAGTCAACATAAACACATGTAAAATTCAATGTGATACCCCATGACAAATACGAGAGAGAAAGTGAAAATTCTACCTTTCCTGAGGCTCTCTCAGCAGCCCATTTGACATACTAACAGTATGCGAAGCCAGTGTCAAGCACTGCGTTAAATACAACTTGCCTTTTTCAAGATGAAAAGTAATAAATAGAAGTTCTGATTATTACAAAATTAATACTAATGGCCTGTTCTGCACACCCATGTTTAGAAATCAGTGATGTACACAACTCTGGGCCACAGAGTTTTTACAAGACTGAGAATGTCTGCATAGAAAGCATTATCTAAAGACTGAACACATTTGTCTTTTTTCACTGCTTGCTTTGAGAAAAATAGTGAACCCACAGCAGCACAGTATTACTTACTTTTTCAATCGATATACAGTAATTGTACTCTGAAATAAGAGTCTAAGAAATGATTTTTTTAATGTTTATTTTTGAGAGAGAGCGAGAGAGACAGAGAGCGAGAGAGAGACAGAGAGCGAGAGTGCCAGTGTGAGTAGGGGAGAGGCAGACACAGAATGCCAATCGGGCTCGGGCTCCAGGCTCTGAGCTGTCAGCACAGAGCCTGACACGGGGCGCAAACTCACAGAACCGTGAGATTATGACCTCAGCCGAAGTCAGATGCTTAACTAACTGAGCCACCCAAACACCCAGAGAAATGATATTTTAAAGGGGGTTCACACACCTGGAAGATTGGGAACTATTCATCTGTTTAAGTATTTGCTTACATCACTTTAAGTAATCACATTTTTATTTAAAAAAAAAAAATTTTTTTTTTCAAAGTAAACTCCAGGGGCACCTGGGTGGCTCAGACGGATAAGCGTCCGACTTCGGCTCAGGTCATGATCTCACAGTTTGTGGGTTCGAGCCCCGCGTCAGGCTCTGTGCTGACAGCCAGCTCAGAGCCTGGAGCCTGTTTCAGATTCTGTGTCTCCCTCTCTCTCTGACCCTCCCCTCCTTGCTCATGCACTCTCGCTCTCTCTCAGAAATAAATAAAATATAAAATATAAAAAATTCCAAGCCCAACATGGGGCTCAATCTCCTGACCCGAAGATAGAGTCACATCCTCTACAGATTGAGCCAGCTGCTCTAAGTAATCACATTTTAAAAATCACTTAAAACATTGCCCAGGTGTTTATATATTATGTAGCATTCAAGTCTGGGAAGCCCCTACGATTTCTCCTTAATGATCAGTGCATAAAATACAGCAATACATTATATTTAATGTATCTGTCAAAAGAACACTTCAACTTTGTTCAATTAATTTATAATTACATAATGGTACAATAGTTACTCATTCAAATATCCCTCCCACCCCCGCTTTTTTTTATTTCTGTAGGTAAACTACCCCCCAACATGGGTCTTGAATTCAAGACCAAGAGTCACATGCTTTATCAACTGAGCCAGCCAGGCACCCCTCATTCAAGTATTTTCACAGTACCTACTGCATGCTAGGCACTCTATTAGGTACTAGGAATAAGATGTCCCTTTCCCCAAAGGAACTTACGATCTAGTGGAAGATAAAGACCAGTGCACAGATCACGAAGGCACACTGTAACACAGGCTACAAGGGGATAAATATATGTCAACATGAGGTGTCAAAGATCGCCTAAGGCATTTAAATCTTTTCCAAAGTGCTGCACTGAGGTGGCTCAGTCAGTTAAGCACCCAACTCTTGATTCTGGTTCAGGTCATGATCTCAGGGTCCTGAGTAGAGCCCTGGGACAGGCTCCCCACTGGCCATGGAGCCACCTTAATAAGATTCTCTCGTTCCCTCTCCTTCTTCCCCTCCCCTGCTCGCACAGGCACATGTGTGATGCACTGGCTCTCAATAAAAGTAACAACAAAAAATTTTTAATTAAATAACATTAAAATGTGGTATTAAAAAAAAAAATCCCTGCCCCGCCCCCCAAAAGTCTAAGGTGAGATCTAAGTGATGGAAGTGGGAGAAGGCATTAGCCAGCATATACAAAGACCAAAAGAAGAGTGAGGGCACAAATAATTTGGTACAGCTTGTGTGTATGTATGTGTATGTGTGTGAGTCTATATGTGTGCATATCAAAGGGCAGCAGCACTGAAATCCTAAGAAGAACATTATTTCCCACTGAAATGTCCATTATCTTCTTCACTTAGAATCATGGAAAAGTGTGCCAAACTCTTCTCGCCTAAGAAGGTAGTAACCCCATCTGACAGTTGTGCTTTTCAATGTGAAGAACATATCTGGGGGCAAGTTCCAGAGGTCCTAAAATTTAGACGAGTATCTACAATTTGCATTCTTCTATAGAATAAGCCTCCACATAAAAAATTTGATACCTTTGAGTGTGCTTACAAACCCACACTGGAAGGGAATGGGGGTGGACAACCTTTACAGAAAACAAGTCAAATTTCACTGAAGAGAGACTTTGAAGGGCTGTTCAAATACTCCCACTGAAACGTTACAACAATGTTCAAACAGGCCAAATACATGCAAATACACATACTCAAAAGGTACTCATACTACTCATCACCAGATAATTAAAACGGCTACAAAACTGAATTTCAGGTTCCCTTTTTCTTTTTTTTAATATTTATTTAAGTAATCTCTACACCCGACACAGAGCTCAAACTCACGACCTCGAGATCAAGAGTCTAACTGAGCCAGCCAGGTGCCTCTTAGGTTCCCCTTTTTTCTAAACCCCTCTTTAGTTCATTCAAAATCATCTCCACTGCTTAGATCAAATGGATCCACAGGACAGAGGCTTTTTCCTCTCTTTTTCTCTTAACCATATCCAGGGACTAGGACATCATCTAAAGAGGGACACACTTCAAAGCTGCCCCTAGTTTACAATCAAGCCCAAATATACTTCACATTTATAAACAAAACTGACAGCACAGTAGGAAAACACTTAATAATGGGTCATTAAAGAATATAGCTTCATTTTCTTAAATAACAAGTCACTTAGTCACTTATAAAAGGGAGGGGGGGAAACACATATTGCACTCCACATTTCCAATAACGGACAGTTCTAGAGCCTCAATTCAAAAGCAGAACTGTTTTGTCTACCGTAATTTGGACACTAAATTATTTTCATTTTTTTTTATTTTATTTATTTATTTATTTTTTTTATTTTTATTTTTAGGAGAGAGAGACAGCATGAGCAGGGGAGGGTCAGAGAGAGAGGGAGTCACAGACTGAAACAGGCTCCAGGCTCTGAGCTGGCAGTCAGCACAGAGCCCGACGCTGGGCTCGAACCCACAAACCGCGAGATCATGACCCAAGCGAAAGTCGGACGCTTAACCGACTAAGCCACCCAGGCGCCCCTGGACACTAAATTATTTTCAAACCGTGCATTCCCCTGCCCTTAATTATCCTCTACCTATGCAAAGCTACCTTCTTCCAGAAGTGTCAGATTCGGGTCTTACCTCTTCTAGAAATCCTTTCTGTGTGGCGCTCTATCTACTAAACCTCATTAACACTTATGTCCTTCCCATCCATTTAGTACATGCTACTTTGCATAATCAACGGCCCCTCTGTGGGTGCTACTTCCCCAAACAGCATGTTTATTTTCCTGCAAAAACACATACTGCATAATGCTAGATTTTTTAAAAAACAGCTTGAGAGAAGTGATTTTACAAAGCAACACTTCCATGCCCAAAAAGGGATAAATGCTATGTGGCCTTTACCATAAGGCCATATTCTCCCTAGTAACTGACACAGATTCCATGAAGGACATGCCTTGTCTCACACCGAAAAGAGAAAGGTCTTAAGCAAAAAACACGTGAAGTTGTCACTCCAGTGTCATAGAAGAGCCTCTCTCATTCTGTCAGAGAAAAGACTTGCAGGGAAGACAGTAGGTATGGGATGTAGGGTAATGAATGAAACCATGCATTCCAGAAGACAAGGCATCAACTACATTGTAGTTTTGGTTTTTTTTTTTTTAATGTTTTATTTATTTCCAGGAGAGAGAGAGAGACAGCGTGAGCAGGGGAGGGTCAGCGAGAGAGGGAGTGACAGACTGAAACAGGCTCCAGGCTCTGAGCTGGCAGTCAGCACAGAGCCTGACGTGGGGCTCGAACCCACGAACCGCGAGATCATGACCCAAGTGAAAGTCGGACGCTTAACTGACTAAGCCACCCAGGCGCCCCTGTAGTTTTGGTTATTGAACTATATGTTTAGTTTCCTTTGGAGTTCTTCTACCTTAAATACAGCTTAAAAGTTCTTACCTCTCTCAATGATCTTATGTCAAATTAAGGGGGAAAGACTCACACACACGTTCTAGAGAAGGCTCTAAACTTAAACTGAATGTTCTCTGCCTCCCTTAAGTCAGTGATAACAGGGGGCAATAGTGATAAGGGAAAGTCTCCCAAAAGTGACAGAAACATTGGCTGAAGCGAAGAGCTAGGAATGAAATTTCTGGCCACTCCTATCTGCTTGGACCACTTTTTGTTTTTAAAGAATAGTTTACTCACACATCATAGTCATAAACTCACTTTACCTGTTAATTAACCAGTTCATTTCATAGGATCTTAGAAGGTTCGGGCATGGAAATTTTCTCATCATGAATGATAAAAACATTAGAGCAGATTATGACCAAGTGCCATATTTTATTGAGATAATCTGGAAAAGCCTCATACAACAGAAAGTCCAGAAAACAAACTGGACAAACATTTTGACAAGTCTAAATCTGAAAAGACTAAACAAAATGGTCCCAAAAGAACCAAGAAACCTGTAATGCTTAGAAGAGTATTTTCTGGTACTAATTAAAAGCATACTAACTTGCATCTAAAATACACCTTCACTTAATATACCATCTTAAGACAACTAACTGTAGGAAAGAAGGAACCAAGTGCCTAAACACTGGGTTTGATTCTTGGCTCTACCAAGTATCTGTTTCCCTGGCGGGGGGAAGGAGGGGAGGCTGTACAAAACAATATCGAGCATTTCTTCCTGTTCTGGAATTCTATGTGGTTAGAGTCTGACTGGTAAGCAAACTACCAACTGCTGACAACAAATACAAAATTACAGGACATGGTTAAGACCAAAATACAGTGAACAGTGGACAGCACCGTGCCACTGAGCAAGTTTGTATTTCATTTGCAATAGCGGATAAATACAAGTAAAATAAAGTAAATAAACTAAGGGCTTTAAATAGATTTCTTGCTTTCGGAATGAAAGTTGGATAACTTATTAGGCTTACTGCCCAAGGCTCCCAAAAGACAGCAAACATATCCTCTTCTCCAACTTGAAAAAAACAAAACCTCAAGTCAAGCATGTCCTCTCCTATGATATCTTACACACTACTTCAATCAATCAAAAGTATTTATCAGGGCACCAAGGTGGCTCAGTCGGTTGTGTCTGACTTCAGCTCAGGTCATGATCTCATGGTTCCTGAGTTCAAAGCCCCTCTGTGCTGACATCTCAGAACCTGAGGCCTGCATCAGATTCTGTGCCTCCCTCTCTCTCTGCTCCTCTCCACTCGTACTCTTGTCTGTCTACCTCTCCTCCCCCACAAGAATAAATAAATATTTAAAAAAATTTTTTTTAATTTTTTTTTATGTCTTTATTTTGAGAGACAGAGAACAGGCAGGGGAGGGTCAGAGAGAGAGAGGAAGACACAGAATCTGAAACAGGCCCCAGGCTCTGAGTTATCAGCACAGAGCCCGATGCGGGGCTCAAACCCATGGACTGTGAGATCATGACCTGAGCCGAAGTCAGACACTTAACTGACTGAGCCACCCAGGTGCCCCTTCAAAAAATATTTTACAAAGTACTTATCACCTTTCTGAACTCCTGGAAGTAGTGTCATACACAAGGCAATCAACTCTTAACTGCTTTATACAATCCTTTCAGTAAATGATAACATTTATATCATTCCGAATGTATTCCTATGTCAAATGGTACCAAGTTTCAATTTCAACTTTCTATTCAAACCAAAAGCAGGGTTCTTACTGGAACTTACTATTAAGCAGAACTAAGCTTGCTTCTTATTACATTTTCATTATTCACTCAATTTGGATTTTGCTTTTTTTAAGGACAGAGTCACTAATTTGGCACAGTTATCTCTTTGAGAAGTTTAGTTTCACACTTTATGTAAAGAAAGTTAATGCTTTTCCACGTTGCTGCTGTCTATTTTGAAGAATGACTGTTGACGAAATAAATAGAAGGGAGTAACATTTTGGCAGAAAACACCTCTGAAATCCCTCTAGACTGTAGGGGACTTCAAAAACAAATGTTTTTTTAACGTTTTTTATTTTTTTCTGAGAGAGAGAGAGAGAGAGAGGGCAGGGGAGGGCCAGAGAGAGAGGGAGACAGAATCTGAACCAGGCTCCAGGCTCTGAGCTGGCTGTCAGCACAGAGCCCGACGCGGGGCTCGAACCCACGAACCGCGAGATCATGACCTGAGCCGAAGTCTGACGCTTAACCGACTGAGCCACCCAGGCGCCCCTGTAGGGGACTTTTAAGTCCATGAAGATACGGTCAGTGAGAGTGAAGACAACAGCAACCACACTGTGAAGCCTGGGAAGCAGCAGAACCATGACTCTGAACGTCACGGAATGCTAAGTTAACCGCTAAGCAAATTGTGGGGAAACAAGCGGCACCCTACTTTAACCTGCAACGTGGAGGTACTGCGGGGAGAGGGGGTGAATCCGGGCCTAACAACAAGAGGACTGATGCAGAGTCTACTGAGGAAGCAGGCGCGCTTTCCAGAATTCTCCTCTGTGGCTCAGCGCCGCAGCCGAATGAAGGAATACCACCCCTCGCCCCAGAAAGACATGGAAGTTTATTTGTGAAGAAGGTAAAATAGAACTTCGGGAACTGGAGAACACCAGGCTGAGATGAGGGCTGGAAACTAGCCTCAAAACATAAAATTAAGTTATAGTTTACGTATTTATTGTTTGATATGCTAGGCTTTTTCAGACACTTCAGTTCCCCAACTGCTGGCAATCAAATGCATACTCTCTAAATAAAAGATGAAAAGAGGCTTATTTATACTCTAGACCTTCACTAGCTCTATGGTAAAGATCTAAGGTGCTGACACTGGAGGTTACTCAAAAAAGTAGATCAAATTCACCCCACAGTGCCTCCCACCGCCAATCAACCCTATGGACGGGCATGGAGCTTCCAATCATCTACTCAAGGTCCCCGTTAAAATCCAAGCAGACAGTCCATGGCCCAACATTGGTGAATATTCCTAATAGAAGAGGGGCCAACACAAGCAGAAAAGGGCAGCTTGGAAAAGAAGCCTAGAAAGGGATTAGGTTGGGCAAAGAAAAATTCATCACAGAAAGAGGAGGAAAGAAGCACACAGCCAAACTCCTTTCAGAAAGGTAAGAGATTTTGATTCCATGAAATAACAGGATGTGATTAAAAGGAAAAATAAAACAGTCCGAGCTCCTGTAAAGTGAAAACATAATCATAGAAGAGAAAGCTGGGAAAATGAAAGTTGAGGGAAATTCCCAGAAATTGGAGCACAAGACAGATCCACAGGAGAGGATCGCCCTAGGAGATTCAAGAGCCAAAAACTGGGAGTGAGAGAACAGAGGACACTGAGGAGAAGGAAGGGAGGCACACCGTGAGATGCTGACGGTTCGGTTCCAGATGACGGCAACAAGCAAGCCCCGCAATAAAGCTGGAAGAACGAATCTTTTTGTTTCCAGTGCAATTATGTTTATACTGTGCTGTAGTCGATAAAGTGTGCAACAGCAATATGTCTTAAAAAACAAAATGTATACACCTTAATTAAAAAATACTTTAGGGGTGGCGCCTGTGTGGTTCAGTCGGCTAAGCGGCCAACTTCAGCTCAGGTCAAGATCTCACAGTTCATTGGTTCGAGCCCCGCATCGGGCTCTATGCTGACAGCTCGGAGCCTGGAGCCTGCTTCGGATTCTGTGTCTCCCTCGCTCTCTGCCCCTCCCCTGCTCATGCTGTCTGTCTGTCTCTCTCTCTCAAAAATAAATTAACATTTAAAAAGTACTTTAGGGGCACCTGAGTGGCTCAGCTGGTTAAAGCATTCAGCTCTTGGTTTTGGCTCAGGTCATATTTCATGGACAGTGCGGAGCCTGCTTGGGATTCTCTCCCTCCCTCTCTCTCTCAAAATGAATTTAAAAAGAAAACAAAACAAAACAAAAAACTATTGCTAGGTGGCCTGGGTGGCTCAGTTGGTTGAGCATCCAGCTTTGGCTCGGGTCATGATCTCATGGTTTATGAGTCTGAACCACACACAGGACTTGCTGCTGTCAGAGCAGAACCTGCTTTGAAACCTCCGCCCCCCTCCCTTTGCCCCTGCCCCATCTGCACGCATGTGCATGCTCTCTAAAACAAACATTAAAAAAAATTCTTTATTGCTAAAAACCATTATCTAAGCTCTCAGTGAATCACAATCACCATAACATAAATTGTTATGGTGATCTGTGATCATGGTCACAGATCACCATAACAATTATAATAATAATAATGGAAAAGCTTGAAATTGCAAGAATTACCAATATGTGACAAACACAACTTCAATATATAATAATCGCAGTATCTGTGAAGCTCAATAAAATGAGGTATGCCTGTAGTTTATAAAAATTATGTAAGAAAACTTTCACACTGAAGTTTGAATGAATTTCAGTTCATTCCACTTCCACACATGAATTTCAAAATTGAAAAAGCCCATGAAACAGACATTTACAAAGGCACATTACCAAACTTTCAGAACAATGGAGATGGATATAAGAGTGTATAAACTATCTGAAAAAAGGTTTAATTCAAAAGCTGAAGGATCAGAATGCCACTGGTCTCAACAGGGGGTTGAATTAGCGATTAGGACATCAAACACTAAACAAAACTTATTAATAATTCCAAGAAAACAAGATACTGCAGGAAATAAATAAAAAGCAATCCTATTTAGGAAAAAAATAAAGAATGAGAGAGTATGTTTATGGTTAGAGTAGTGAAATTGAAAGAGATAGATTTCATCTACAGTAATGGGACAGATACTTCCTAGAACTACAAAAAAAATAATCAAATAGCACATTAGACATTAAAAGATAAATTGCAAAAGAATCAACTGTAAAAGTTTAAAATGGTTGGTTCTGGGGAATCTTCTCCAAGACGAGGAGCTCACAGAACTGTTTGGTTCTTCAAACCATGTAAATGTTTATTTTAATGAAAAAACAAAACAAAACAAAAAAAAACCCTAAATTTAAGAAGCATAAAGTAGAACAACAGCACACTATGAAATAAGAAATTGCATTTCAGATCATGAGCTAATTTCCTTAATAAAGACACAAAAATGTCTCACTAGGGATTAGTATATATACAGAACATGTACAACTCAATACCAAAAAAACAATCTGCTTAAAAAATAGAGGACCTGAACAGACCTTTTCTCACAGACACATGAAGAGATACTCAAATCACTAATCATCAGGGAAATGTAAATCAAAATCGCAGTATCACCTCACACCAGTTAAAATGGCTAGTATCAAAAAGACAAGAGTGGCACCTGGTGGGCTCAGTCTGAAGAGCATGCGACTCTTGATCTTAGGGTTGTGAGTTCAAGTCCCACACTGGGTACAGAGATGACTTAAAAAAATAAATGAATACCGGACTTCAAGCTGTATTGCAAAGCTGTAATCATCAAGACAGTATGCTACTGGCATAAAAACAGACACTCAGATCAATGGAACAGAACAGAAAACCCAGAAACGGACCCATAAACACATGACCAACTAATCTTTGACAAAGCAGGAAAGAATATCCAGTGGAATAAAGACATTCTTGTCAGTAAGTGGTGTTGGGAAAACTGGACAGCGACATGCAGAAAAATAAACCTAGACCACTCTCTTACACCATACACAAAAATAAACTCAAAATGCATGAAAGACCTAAACATAAGACAGGAAGCCATCAAAATCCTCGAGGAGAAAGCAGGCAAGAACCTCTTGGACCTTGGCCACAGCAGCTTCTTACTCCACACGTCCCCAGAGACAAGGGAAACAAAAGCAAAAATGAATTATTGGGACCTTAGCACAATAAAAAGCTTCTGCATAGCAAAGGCAACCAATGGGGGGGGGGGGTGAGGCAGTTGGATGGCTCAGTCGGTTAAGCAGCTGACTTCGGCTCAGGTCATGATCTCATGGTTCATGAGTTTGAGCCCCACATCGGGCTCTGGGCTGACAGCTCAGAGTCTGGAGCCTGCTTCGAATTCTGTGCCTCCCTCTCTCTCTGCCCCTCCCCTACTCATGCTCTGTCTCTCAAAAATAAATAAATATTTTTTTTAAAAAAATTTTAAATAAAGAAAAATAAAAGGCAACCAATGAGTCGGAGAAGATATTACAAACGACATTATCAGATAAAGGGTTAATATGCAAAATCTATAAAGAACTTATCAAACTCAACACCCAAAAAATAATCTAGGGAAGAAATGGGCAAAAGACATAGATAGACATTTCTCCAAAGAAGGCATCCAGATAACCAACAGACACATGAAAAAATGCTCAACATCACTCATCACCTGGGAAATACAAATCAAAACCACAATGAGATACCACCTCACATCAGGCAGAATGGCTCACATTAACAATTCAGGCAACAACATATATTGGTGAGGTTACAGAGAAAGAGGATCTCTTTCACACTGCTGGTGGGAATGCAAACTAGTGCAGCCACTCTGGAAAATAGTATGGACGCTCCTCAAAAAATTAAAATAGAACTACCCTACGACCCAGCAATTGCACCACTAGCTATTTATCCAAGGGATACAGGTGTGCTGCTTCGAAGGGGCACATGCACCCCAATGTTTACAGCAGCACTATCAACAACAGCCAAAGCATGGAAAGAGCCCAAATGTCCAGTGATGGATGAATGGTATACACATACAATGGAGTATTACTCGACAATCAAAAAGAAGAAAATCTTGCCATTTGCAACTACGTGGATGAAACTAGAGGATTTTATGCTAAGACAAATATCATATGACTTTAGTCATATGAGGTCTTTAAGATACAAAACAGATGAACATAAAGGGAAGGGAAGCAAAATTAATATAAAAACAGGGAGGGGGACAAAACAGAAGAGATTCTTCAATATGAAGAACAAAACAGAGGGTTGCTGGAGGGGCTGTGGGAGGGGGAATGGGCTAAATGGGTGAGGGGCACTAAGGAACCTACTCTTGAAATCACTGTTGCACTATATGCTAACTAATTTGGATGTAAATTTTAAAAATAAATTAAATTTAAAAAATTCATCTGTGGAAGTACAACCCCAAGAATGAACTCAAACGTAAACTACGGACTTTCAGTGATTGATAAATAAATAAATACTACAAGTTTCTTAAAAAAAAAAAAAAAGACAAGAAACAAGTGTTGGTGAAGATGTAGAGAAAAGGAAAACCTTGTACACTGTTGGTGGGAATAGAAATTGGTACAGCCCCTGTGGAAAACAGTATGGACCTTGCCCAAAAAATCAGAAATAGAAATACCATATGATCCAGTAATTCCTCTACTAGGTACTTACTTATCCAAAGGACACGAAAACACTAATTGGAAAAGGTATGTGCACCCCTATATTTACTGTGGCACTCTTTACAACAGCCAAAGATATGGAAGGAGCCCAGTGTCTATCCATAGATGGGTGGCTAAAGACGATGGGTGTGTATATGTGTACACACACACACACACACACACACACACACACACACGTGTGCGCGCACTGGAATACGACTCAGCCTTAAAAAAGAATGCGATCTTGGGGCGCCTGGGTGGCTTAGTCGGTTAAGCGTCCGACTTTCGCTTAGGTCATGATCTCGCAGTTCGTGGGTTCTCGGGCTCTGTGCTGACTGCCAGCTCAGAGCCTGGAGCCTGTTTCAGTCTGTGACTCCCTCTCTCTTTGACCCTCCCCTGCTCATGCTCTCTCTCTCTCCTAGAAATAAATAAAAAACATTAAAAAAAAACAAAAAAGAATGCGATCTCATCATCTGCAATAACATGGATAGGCCTAGAGGCGCCAAGTGAAATAAATCAGAGAAAGGGAACTACCACATTATTTCATTTTAAACAAAATAAAACAAAACAGACTGACTCTGAGATATAGAGAACCAACCAACCAGCGGTTGCCAGGGGGAGGTGGGCAGGAGGAAGGGCAAAATCGCTAGAAAGGATTAAGAGGTACAACTTCCAACTATAAAAATAAGTCATGGAGTTGAAAAATGCAGCAGAGGAAACACAGTCAGGAACATGGTAATAATGGTGTACGGTCACAGATGGTGACTACACTTATTGTGGTGAGAGAGGTGTAACAGCTGTTGAATCAACCAGCTGTCGAATTCAGGCGTTGTGTACCTGAAACTAATTACATTGTGTGTCAACTTTTAAGAATCCCATACATCAGTAAGAAAATAACCAATGACACGGATAGAAAAATGGGCCAAAAGGGGAGCCTGGGTGGCTTAGTCGGTTAAGCGTCCGACTTTCGCTTAGGTCATGATCTCGCGGTTCGTGGGTTCGAGCCCCGCGTCGGGCTCTGTGCTGACTGCCAGCTCAGAGCCTGGAGCCTGTTTCAGTCTGTGACTCCCTCTCTCTCTGACCCTCCCCTGCTCACGCTGTCTCTCTCTCTCTCTCTCCCCTAGAAATAAATAAAAAATAGTAAAAAAAAAAAAAAAAAAAGAAAAAAGAAAAGAAAAATGGGCTAAAAGAACCCCACAGACGAATCTGAAACCATGCCCAACCTCACATTCATAAGAGAATGAAAATTAAAACTACACTGAGGTATCATTTTTCATGTATCAGACTGGCAAAAACCAAAGATTTGGTAATCATTCTCTGGACAAGATTATGCAGAAGCACATTCACATGGCCAGTACCAATAGACCGGTACTATCTCAGTGGAGGGCAATTTAATAAAATGGATCAAAAATTACACTTGCATGTTCTCTAAAATTTTACCTACAGGTTTACTCCTACATGTACAAAATGACTACTCACTGCAGCACTGTAAGCAAAAGTAACATACATGAAACAATCTTAGTATCATTCGAGAACTGTTTTATTTAAGAAGATGAATCATGATACGCATTCAATGGTAAAATATGTTGAAACCTTATACATTACAGTTCTTTTTAAAGGACTATACACACACACACACACGTATATTCATTCATTTTCTGCAACTGTACACAGAACTGGAAACTACAGGGAAGAGAAAGGAAGAGGTTAGAAGGCAAGAACGGAACGGCCGCTCTCCATTACATGCCATCCTGTACCTTTTCCATTTTATTTATTTGTAAAGTTTATTTATTTATTTAGAGAGCGCGAGCACACAAGCAAGGGAGGGGCAGAGAGAGATGAAGAGAGAGAGAATCCCAAGCAGGCCCCATACCGTCAGCTCAGAGCCCAACACAAGCCCCACACGGGGCCTGACTCCAGGCTGAATCTCACAAACCATGAGATTTGACATGAACTGAAATCAAGAGTCAGACACTTAACTAACTGAGCCACTCAGGTACCCTATACCCTTTCCATTTTAAAACCTATAAATGTGATAAAATTAAATTTCTTGAATTTAATGCCATTAAATGAACATTATTTCAACTAGGAAAATTCCTTTAGAGTGAATCTTCGTTTAGCAATCAAAGCTCTAATCCATAAAAATCTAAACCATTATAGGGGAGCCTGGGTGGCTGGGTCAGTTAAGCGTCCAACTTCAGCCCAGGTCATGATCTCATGGTTCGTGAATTCAAGCTCCATGTCAGGCTCTGTGCTGACAGCTCTAGGCTTGGAGCCTGCTTCAGATTCTGTCTCCCTGTCTGCCCCTCTCTCCCCTCAAAAAATAAACATTAAAAAAATTTTAAACCATTATAAATATTGATATATTGGTACCCAAAGGTTTTTTTCTCTCCAAATCAAAGGGATAATCACTCACATTAACAGACTGAGTTGGCCAGTAAGACCAAACAGCTATATCCTGCTCATTTTAATGTATCATTTCCTTGACGAAGTAAAACTCATTGGTGAGTCCTACTATTAAAAAGAATAAATAAGAAGCATGAATACCACACTCAAGGCATGATGAAAACTGAGGTGTAACGGTGTCAATTAAGATGGCATCAGGCTGGGGCACCTGGGTGGCTTAGTCGGTTAAGCGTCCGACTTTCGCTTGGGTCATGATCTTGCGGTTCGTGGGTTCGAGCCCCGCGTCGGGCTCTGTGCTGACTGCCAGCTCAGA
The DNA here is from genome assembly GCA_017311185.1 of Proteles cristata cristata. Classification (NCBI taxonomy): domain Eukaryota; kingdom Metazoa; phylum Chordata; class Mammalia; order Carnivora; family Hyaenidae; genus Proteles; species Proteles cristata. The sequence continues at coordinate 391,219 of JAESUZ010004347.1, read as the reverse complement.
GCCTGGAGCCTGTTTCAGTCTGTGACTCCCTCTCTCTCTGACCCTCCCCTGCTCACGCTGTCTCTCTCTCTCTAAAAATAAAACATTAAAAAAAATTAAAAAAAAAAAAAAGATGGCATCAGGCTATGGTAAGGCATATCATCAATTTATAAAGAAATGCATACACCACATAACAGGGAAAAATTGTTTTCTCCAAAGAATTTAGAACAAGAGTAAATATTTAGTGCTGCTATGCTGTATACACAAGTATCAAACTCTACCTAAATGATCTGTACTTCTCAGATGAAAACAAAATTCTCATGGTGCATTTTATAATTTTATAGAAATAAGATTAACATGTACTTCACCAGACATGAATATAAAAGCTATCCTATGAGGCATGTTAGCAGAAATCCTGTATTTCTGATAACCCTTTCAAAATACTTCTTCGGTCTAAGGCTGCAGTATAACCAGATTCTGAAAGCATCTGAAACAAATCCAATAATTATGCAGATTTCAGCTAGCAACATTCAGCCATTGGAAAACAAAACAATTTTACTACATTTTCACAGTGGCTGAAAACAAAAAGTTTAAAGAGACCCCTGAGGAGAAACAAAAATTACAAAGACGCAATTAAAGAGTAGCATTGCAGGGGTTAGTGTATAAACTCGGCATATGGCTGACATTATGCAGATTCAAAATTACCCTTGCAAGACCATTAAATTAATAAATGCTAACCTTTCTATAGGCTTTTTAATATGACCAGGCACTGAGCCTACATTAATTTCATCTCTATCATTCAACTCATCTGATCTCTTCAACAACCTTAGGAGACGGACATGGTCCTCACTTTACAGAAGGGTCACAGAACGGCTCAGTAACTTGTCCAAGGTAAGGAGCCCAGGTTGTCCAAATTGTAACCCCATTTGTCTGACTCCAGAGTCCATGCTCTTACCCACCACACCAACCTACAATACAGTCAATATTAAAAGTATACCCAGTTTGTTCTCGAGTTGAAACAAATCTGTTTCTTCACATCAACTAAAATATCTGAATGTCATAGCCTTGATTCTGCTTTCTCTCTCACGCATTATTCTGAATCATTAACAAATCCCATCAATTCTATCCCTAAATATAACCCAAATCAGTCCATCTCTCCCCATCTGTAGCTGCACCAGCCTGGCTGAAGTCATCATCATCCCTTGCCTGGACTATCCCAGTATCCTCTTAACTAGTGGTTCCACTTTCGACTCCCTATAATTCACTCTCCAGGGCGATCTTTCTTAAATGTAATGAAATCACATCACTCTGGACTCCCACTGAATTACGAAGAAACCCACACTTAGTACAGCACTCTACAATCTGACCCCTGTTTAGCTCTTCAGCCTTATTTCTTGTAACTCTTCCATCATCACTAACTGCTCGCTAGCCACAGTGCCCTTTTCCATTCCCCCTCACTGAGTCACACTTGTTCCCCATCTCTGGACTTTTGTTTTTACTGTTTTCTGTTCTTGGAATCACCCTGAACTCTACACCCCCAGCTGCATGGCTGACTCCTTCTTGACATTAGGATCTCAGCCCACCTGTCAACTCAGAGACCTTCCCTGACCACCCAATCTAAAAGTATTCTCCAAACACCATCACAGCTCATTTTAGTCCTGGCTTGCTGAAATCACTTTTCATTAAGTTCTTTATTTTTTACCCCAAAAAGAATGTAAGCTCCACAAGCAGAGAAACTCTTGTCTTGTTCACTGCCAAAATGACGAAAGCTACACGTGGCACATAGTAAGCACCCCATACAATACTTGTAGAATGAATGAATGGATGGATGGATGGATGGATGGATGGATGGATGGATGGATGGGTGGATGGGTGGATGGGTGGATGGGTAGGTGGATGGGTGGGTGGGAAAGTGAGCACCAAATGAAGTTGCTGGCTTGCTCTAAGTAATATGCATTGCACGATGCTCACGTGATAGGAGGGATATTGTAACTGAAAATGGCAGAGCCACGGTTCACAACATTAAAGCTAGAAAATATAAACACAACAGTCTAGATTAATATAAGGTTCAATATTCTGATCTGCCAAACATATAAAGCGCTGCATTCACTAAGAACCATGTTTTAAGAGGGACACTGACCAAACCTAAACATATGCTAAGGAGAAGAAGGAGAATAGCAGCCCAAAAAGCATCTGAAGAACAAATGAAGAGCATTTGAGCCTGGTACTGCTTAGGCTAGAAAGGAGGTCTTGAGTCCTAACAGGGCTGGTGGTGGATGCTGAATCCTTGCAAAAGAAAAGGCTTAGTCCCTTGTTCCTGAGGGCAGATCTAGAATCAATGGATGAAAGACCGGTGTCTAGTTAACGTTAACACAGTCTCAGAAGGATTATGCAATTTATTAGGGATATTGAAAGAAAGGAGGCAATCAAGTTGAAAACTGGGAATTCAGCTTACATGCACTGCCACCCACCCCCACACCAAGGATTTAAAAAAAAAAAAAAAAAGACAGCTCTATTTGAAGACGTTGTTTATAAACACATGGAAACCGAGATGCATCATCATCTTGGTGTCTACTGCAACATAAAAATGTCAGTGTCTTTTCCAAGCTGAAGTTAGAAAAGACTACAGAAAGAAAAGCAAATAAAGAAGCAGAGAGAACTGAGAAACAGAATACAGAAATTGTGATCCCCACTTAAATCATTATCACTAAGACTACTTACCAAAAAAGCAAACACAAAGAAAAACAAAAATATTTGTACTCCTGTTTTATAATGTAAAATTTATGCACATAAAAAACATTAAAATGGTTGCTATTGGACTGATAATATTATGAGGGCTCAACACAATTTAAAAATACTATCATAATGGGGTGCCTAGGTGGCTCAGTCGGTTAAGCATCCGACTTTGGCTCAGGTCATGATCTCATGGTTCATGGGTTGGAGCCCCGCGTCGGGCTCTGTGCTGACAGCTCAGAGCCTAAAGCCTGTTTCGGATTCTGTGTCTCCCTCTCCCTCTGTCCCTCCTCTGCTCGTACTATGTCTCTCTCTCTCTCTCTCTCTCTCTCAAAAAATAAACATTAAAAAAAAAATACTATCATAATGTCAATACTGTTAAGGAGAGTGACTGGTAAAGTAGGGCTCAATACATATTATTATTTCTACCTTCATGGAGGTCTGACATTTTCCGTAAACAAAAAAAAATTTTTTTTAATTTTTAAAATTTTTAACGTTTATTTCTGAGAGAGCAAGCAAGCGAGCAAGCAAGCTGAGGAAGGGCTGAGAGAGAGAAGGAGACACAGAATCCAAAGCAGGCTCCAGGTGTCAGCACAGAGCCCGACATGAGGCTTGAACCCACGAACTGTGAGATCATAACCTGAGCCGAAGTCGGATGCTTAACCAACTGAGCCATCCAGGTGCCCCCATAATCAAATTTATAAAAACTAATCTAATGCTGTCTCTCTAAAGTCTACCAAAATTAAGACCACTTCTTCCCAAACAACCACGCTTGGGATACTGGTGATTGTAATGAAATTTAAATTGCGGAACATGCAGAGAAAAACCTGTCCAGACAAATCCATTCTCCCCTTATTCCCTCATAAATACAAACACCAGAAACTACGCACACTCCCATCAGCCCTAAGCCAAAGGGAAGACCCTTCAACGGTCTCACGAGCACAATGGGGCAGACTGCAAAGCCTTCTGGTCAGAAACCAAGCCCCTTAGGGACAACCAGGTACCCAATATTAGGAGGACGAGGGGTCCTCTCACCTCTTCTTATTTCAATTCATTTTTGCTCCAGAGACTCATTAGAACAAGTAGTCAAAGTGTTGGTATCTCGGGGCGCCTGGGTGGCTCAGTCAGTTAAGCGTTCCGCTTCGGCTCAGGTCATGATCTCACGGTTCGTGGGTTCGAGCCCCGCTTTGGGCTCTGTGCTGACAGCTCAGAGCCTGGAGCCTGTTTCATATTCTGTATCTCCCTCTCTCTTTGACCCTCCCCTGCTCACATGGTCTCTCTCTCTCTCTCTCTCTCTCTCAAAAATAAATAAATAAATAAAACATTTAAAAAAAAAAAAGAATGTCAAAATGTTATCTCATTTGAGACGGTAAGGAATAAGCAAATACGTGCACAGGGCTCATTCTGTTGCAGGCATGTTTTTAAATGCTTCACAAACATTCCCCCGTTTAGAAGAACAAGCATCAGAAAGGAAGCGATTGTCAAGAAAACCTTCAACCAAGAATCTTTAGACATAGCAGATTGTAAAATTTCAGTGTATGTGCTGCCGAAGAGAGCACGCAAATTGTAAAATTTCAGCCACAGACATTCAGCCACCGCAAAATTTCCCCTCTCCTTTCTACAACTGGCACACAGTTTCAAAGAGGGGCATGCGGCCACTGGCAGGCCTTGCTTAGGGATGGCACAATCTGCCAATCCCATCTGCTTCCTATCAGAAGGATGACGTAGTGTCAGAGATGCCTCAGGTCCATGGACAAAATTTTTCCCGAGGATTTCTGAAGACTGGCATGTTGTTCTTTCGACTAAAAGGAACACAGAATAATAAACTTGCTTTTTTTGTGTGTGAGGTCAACATGCCAGACTGTATATGAAGAGATGGACATGCGCTGTAGCATTTAAATCAAACAGCAATTTAGTAAAGGTAATACTATTACTGTTCCTAGCTTACTAGTGAGAAACTTGAGCTCCCCAGTTTAACTATACAACATGACTTAAATTTCAGAATTCAGACCAAAGCAGAATACAATACAAAGCTTGTATTCTTAAACTCCAGGCTTAAGTGGTTAATGTATTAAAGATTTCTTTTTTAAAAATCAAAAACAGTTATACATAAATGTTTGGGGACTCAAACGACAGAGGTACTAAATGTAATGTGGTACTTGGATTGGATCCTGGCAAAGAAAAAGGGCATTTCTAGAAAAACTGGTGAATCCAAATAAAGTCTATCATTAATAGTACCAATGTTTGTTTCCTTTTGTTGTTTTTTTAAATGTTTATTTATTTTTGAGAGAGAAAGAGAGAGAGAGGAACACAGTGTGAGCTAGGAAAGGGCAGAGAGAGAGAGGGAGACAGAATCCGAAGCAGGCTCCAGGCTCTGAGCTATCAGCACAGAGCCAGATGAGGGGCTCGAACCCACAAACTGTGAGATCATGCTCCAAGACAAAGTTGGACACTTAACCGACTAAGCTACCCAGGCGCCCCTCCAATATTTGTTTCCTAATTTAGACAGAGACACCATAGCTCAGGAAGAAATTAACATGAAAGGAAACTGGTTAAGGGGTATGCGGAAACAATTTGCACTATGTTTGTTTTAGGTTTACTTTTCTGTAAACCTAAAATTATTTCAAAATTAAAAGTGTATTTAAAAAATTAAATAAAAAATTAGAGGTAAGCCTCAGTTAAGTAGAACACCTCACACTAACCAAAGTGTTGGGTAAAGCAAGGATTATAAAATGGCTATGGAGAATCTCTCCACCTGTGATTTTGCCTGTCATGCTAGAGTAGCTTAGAAATGTATCCTAAAAATATCAAGATTACATAATAACTGAAACCTGACACAATGCTTCGATTTCTGAGAAGTTATCTTTAAAAACATACGTACAAATTGTACATAAAGACTGTATTATGATCTTAAAAGATTAAATATGTTAACAAATGGAATCTACTAGCATATTTTAAAAAATGTTACTCTAACAAACAGGAATAGAAAAATGGTTATTGGGGGAGTCTGGCTGGCTCTGTCGGTAGAGCATGTGACTCTTCATCTCAGGGTTTTGAGTTCAAGCCCCACATGCTGTGTAGAGATTACTTAAAAATAAAATCTTAAAAAAAAAAAAGAGGGGCACTTGGGTGGCTCAGCTGGTTAAGCATCTGACATTTGATTTCGGCTCACATCTTGATCTTGGGGTTGTGAGTTCAAGCCCTGCACTGGGCTCCACGCTGGGTATGGAGCCAACTTAAAAAATGAACAAATAAAAAACGAAAGAAAAAAAATGGTTATAATTTGGAAATCAGTTATGTAATTCATAGTAACATCAAAAAGAGAAAAATCTTTGTGTATAATGATGTTCGCTACAGTATTATTTATTCTAACAATAGAGGGATGGACTAAATAAATCTACAGCAGTGGCTATCAACAAGAGAAGATTTTGGCCCCCAGAGGGAGGACATCATTTGGTAATGTCTCAGAGAGATTTTTTTTCCATGGGGGGGGAGGGGGGACCCCTGTGCACATGCGTGCTCAGTGCAGAGCCTGATGTGGGGTTCAGTCTCACAAACTTTAGATCATGGATCTAAGCCAACATGAAGAGCTGGACACTTAACTGACTGAGCTACCCAACGGCCCTGTAGAGACACTTTTGACCGTCCCAAGTGGTGCAGGGAGGGGATACTGGCTTCCAGTGAGTAGAGGCCAGGTAGGCTAGAAAACATCCCACAATCCACACAACCGGCCTGCAGCAAAGAATTAACAAAGGTTCAAATGTCAACGGTGCTGAGGCTAATAAAATCTCATCGACAGGATGAAATACTACACAGTCATACCTATTAAGAATTTGGGGGAACACGTTTACAGTTTAGGTTGGGGGGAAAGCACAATATGTTCACACTATTTATTTTAAAGGCAAATAAAGAATCCCATGGAAATTCATTCCGTCACTCTTCTCCAGTCAGTCTTAAAGCCACTTAAAGCACGAAGAGTAGACAAATCAGGCTATTCTCAGTTTCTCCAAGACCCATGCAGAAGGAACTGGAATAATGGTAAAGGCTTCAAAGAAACAAAGCATGATGCAGGCGCTTTATCTCTAAACTGTTGCTCTTTCAAATGTGTAAAGGGATGTGAATTATATCACAGTGGCCTAAAAATTATTTTTGCATTGAAGGCATTTGAAAATCAACAGATGCAGAAAGGCTTTATCTGGACTTCCTACCCCTTTTCTCTGCCTAGAAAGCAGGGTTCTCTAACAGACCCCAACAGGGCAAAATCCCTCTTCAAGGGAGGCTTCTGATAACAAGAGACTTACTCAATTACCCTGCAATGGGAAGTCAGCACTGGGGTAAGAAATCAAACGCTGTCAGACCTCTCATCTACTCTCTCCTAAAGACCTAATTTGTCTTTCCTCAAAGTCTTGTTTTCCCATGAGAAACCTTCTATCCTTGCGCTTCTCCCATCAGGGGGAACTCTAAATTCTAACCATCTGTTTAAGCTCCCACGTACACACACGAATAAACTGTCTTTTCTATTGTTACTCTATATTTTGGCAGTTTAATTCACAAGCCCCCAACCCGTTAATATGAAATGACAGACGTTTCCCTCCCCCTGTATGCAAGAATGCAATTTCATTCTTCTACTACTGAGAGCAAATTTAGCTACACAAGGAAGGACTAGAGAAGAATGGGGGATACACATAAATCATAAGGAAGCAGACATAATAAAATTACGGACAGAGACTGGGAGGTACTGGAAAGACGTGAAGGTAAAAGGTAGTGCATACGTGTGAATTTCTGCTTTCATGGGAAAGATAGTCACATTTGTTTATAGTTATTAAATAAAGTGACAGGTATATTAAAGAAAAGTAATTAAAGAATCAAAATCAGGTGGCAGAAGACAAAGTATTAAATATTAGAAGTAAACTACTTTCCACATGATTAATATCATTAAGATAGAATTTCAGCTCACTATACAATTATAAAGAAAGCATTAGAGAAAGAGAGATTATAAAATGTCTAAGTCATAGAAAAACATCTCCAAAAGAAAATATTTTTTAAACCTTTAAAATATTTTCAAACACTTAAAAGAGAAAGCAAACAAGACAATTCAAAGAGACATCCTATTAATAAATATAAACTTGCCTATTTAAAAACACAATTCTCAAACTGGAACACAAAATAAAACTCATCTACCTACGTACTATATTTTTAAAATCCCACCCACAACAAAGAGACCCAGAAAAGCTAAAAGATCAAGAAAACAAGGGCAACAATGCAATGATGTATATATTAATCAATAGCAATTAATTGATATCAATCTGGGCCCAAAGCAGGGGGGGGGAAATCCAACTTTTTTTTTTTTTAAAAGAAAACAGGGGTGGGGGGTGGCTCAATTAGTTGAGCATCTGACTCTTGATTTCAGCTCAGGTCATGATCCCAGGATCATTGGCTCTCGGTGCTGAGCATGGAGCCTAATTAAGATTTCCTCTCTCTCGCTCTCTCTCAATCTCTCTCTCTCTCTCTCTCAATCTCTCTCTCTCTCTTCCTCTACCTTTCTCCCCTCTTTACACTCTCTCTCTAAAATAAAAAAAAATTTTTTAAAGATAACAGGAGTGCCTAGCTGACTCCTAGTCAGAGGAGTATGTGGCTCTTAATCTGTGGGTCATGAGTTCAAGCCCAAAATTGGACATAGACATTACTTAAATAAATAAAACTTATGAAAAATAAAATTGAATTTAAAAAGATAAATATAATCCACAAAGAAAATTTAACTATAGTCATAAGCCAAGTAACATCAACCAAAATATGTAAGTAAAAACTATAGGTAAGGCAAGGGGAAAGAACCAGAAACAACAGAATTTGTTACTATTAGACTACGACACATCAAACAATGTTTTTAATGGGCAAATTGGAATCATTCGGGCAAGAAAATACAGTAGTATTGGATTATAACCCGAAGTGTAAAATAAAAATTCCAGGAGTCCATACTGATAAAAATGAATGGCTGATTAAATGAATAAACGGGAGAGAACAAATAAATCTCCAGTGCAGAAGAATTCCAAGTAATTTATGTAGATACCCCACACTGAAATAGGTGAACCGTCACTTTCCAGACCTTCAGTGTAGTCTGAGCATAATGACTTCCTTTTCAAAGAGTACAAAATGAAAAGGGGGGGAAAAACAGTAACTTTAGAGTGGAAAGTCATGACACACTATCTCTGGCAGGTGATTCAAGGTCAACGTCGACAAATATAATCATGTTCATGGTATGTTCTCTTTAAGTAACATGATGAAAATAGCCCTTTATCTCTGTGGCCTTCTGCCCCAAATCCCATAACCCAGTCTAATCATGAAAAAAGCACTCAATAAATCCAAATAAAGATTTTATGCAAAATAGCTGGCAAGTACTCCTCAAGATTGACAAGATTTCAACCGAAAAAAGAAAGTCTTAGCAGCTCCCACAGACAAGAGGGGCCTAAAGACACAGGAGGAGTCCAAAGTGATGGAGCATATCCTAAACGGGATCTGGGACTGAAAAAAGACATTAGGTAAAAACTATGGAAGCCTTCATAATATAAATAACAGAGATGAAAAGTAGGGCACAGGGAATCAAATCAATAATATTGTAATAATTTTATATGGCGACAGATGGTAACTACTCTTACCATGGTGAGCATTTTGTAACGTATAAATGTCGAACCACTATGTTGTACACCTGAAACTAATATACTACGTCAACTATAATTCAATTAAAAAAAAAAACACCACCAAAACCCTGAGGAGGGGAGGCATCCAATCCTTGATTTTGGCTCAGATCATGATCTCATGGTTTGTGAGTTTGGGCCCCACATCAGGCTCTGCATGCACAAGGCGGTGCCAGCTTGGGATTCTCTCTCTCTCTCTCTCTCTCTCTCTCTCTCTTTCTCTCTCTGCGCCTGCTGTGTGCTCTCTCTCAAAATAAACAAACTTTAAAAAGTTATTTTAAAAAAACCTGAGGAAACCAGATTAAGTATGAGTTTTTAGTTAATATTAATATATCGATATTGGCTCATTAATTATAAAGGTTCAACTGCGCAGTTCCCACGTGGGGTTTCTCACAGCACTGAGCAGGTATTGGCTGGGGAGACAGATAATCACCTGGAAATTCATTTAATGGTTGGCAGTTGGTAGGGGCTGCCAGTAAGAATTCAGCTGGAATTCTCCCCAGGAACGCCTGTACCGGGTCCATCCAGTTTGACTATCTCTGGGTAGTCAGACTTCTTACACGGGACCTGGCTTACCCCCAGAGGGAATGTCCCCCAGGAACCAAGCAGAAGCTATCTGTCCTTTTCTGAAGGGTCACCAGAGCCACATTCTACCCGTTAGAAGCAATACACCAAAGCCAGTTCAGATGCAAAGGGGGAGGAGACAGACCCCACCTCTCATAGCAGAGACCTCTCAAAAAGGGAAATAATAAAGAATTCGCAGGCATTAAAACTACCACACATGGGGGGCACCTGGGTGGCTCAGTCGGTTGGGCGTCCAACTTCGGCTCAGGTCATGATCTCACGGTTCGTGGGTTTGAGCCCCACATTGGGCTCTGTGCTGACAGCTCAGAGCCTGGAGCCTGTTTCAGATTCTGTGTCTCCCTCTCTCTCTGACCCTCCCCTGCTGTCTCTCTCTCAGAAATAAATAAAAAACATTAAAAATTTTAAAAAAAGTATCACACATGGCAAAAAGACTGGAGGTTTACTTTGAAGAAAGCTGAATTACAGAGGCTCTGATTTTAGAGACAGCATATTTAGTGGAGAGCCGGGGTAAGAAACCTGACTGAAACCAGAGATTTCGGCGATGAATGCTGAAACCCTGAGCCTTCTTTCCCAACGCAATTTCCAGAAATATATTTATAGATCTCAGGCACGTAACAAATGCTACTGCTCTCTGAAGGAATTCAATAGTAGCAAGAAAGTACCTACAGATTACTACACAGGAACACTCAATGAAATGGTCAGGTCTACCAAATGACAGTCCCTGTCCCTTTCACACAGGGCTCCCAAACTTAAACATGAATGGGCACCTGAAGACTACTAGTCACTGAGGGAAAACATACAACGTGAAAAACAGAATACATTAAAACAAACAAAAAGGAATCAGAAATGACAGAGTACCAAAAAAATCATCAAGAGAAATAAGTATTATAATTCATGAAACAAGAATGAGACGTTATTTTAAATAAATCAATTAATAAAATAGGGGCACCTGGCTAGCTCAGAGGAGGGTACAACTCTTGATCTTGGGGTCATGAGTTCAAGCCCAGTGCTGTGTGTAGATTATTTAAATAAATAAAAATTGAAAATAAAAAGAATTGTTAGCATATACGTAAAAAAAAAAATCAGAGAAAAAGAAGGTGTTCTTTAGCACCTAAAAAGAGGATACTTTTTAGTAAAAGATTACAAAATTAAGTCAGAGAAGTGATCTAAAACCAGGATTCTCTGTGCCTCCTTCACCCCAAAATATGCACGTGCATGCACCCACACGCACTCAAAACAGGAGAACAAAACTGAGAAAGTTTTAGGATCAGTCCTGGGCATAGCATCCAACTGACAGATATTCTAGAAAGAACAACAAATGCAAAGAGAAGAAATACATCAAAGAGATGATTCAGAAAAGTTCCCCAGCGCGAAACCTAAGCGCCAAGACTGAAAGTGTCTGGCCAAACTGATCAAAGTAGCACCACCGCCACCACAACAGAAAAAGGTAACTGAAATTTCAAAACACTGATAAGACAAAAACCCTGAAAATTCCCAGAGGGGAAAAAACAGGTCACACACAGGGGATCAGGAACCACAATAGCATCAGAAATCTCAGAGTAGTATCTGACAAAGTAAAGATGCTCACAGTTTCCTGTGGAATTGCTGGCTTATCCAGCATCCACCCTAGAGAAACTCTATACACAAGGAGGAGCACATGATGAGACTGACGCAATGTAATAACTCTCTACAGAGGTTAAAAATATGGGTCCCATCTACGTGTGTCACCATGAATAAATCCAGTGTGATGCTATCTATGTCAAGTTATAAAATGTACAAAACAATAAATAGATTAGATGTGTAAATACCTAGCACAAGTATTAAAAACACCCTTGACGAGTATTAAAAACTGAACTATTATAGTACTGGGGGCCCCTGGCTGGCTCGGTGGGAAGAGCATGCCACTCTCGATCTCTGGGTCATGAGTTCGAGCCCCACGACGGGTGTAGAGCTTACTTAAATAAATAAAACTTAAAAATACAGTAAAATTACTAAACTACTGAAACCAATTTGATAGCGGTTAACTTCCAGGGAAAAAGAGGCAGAAGAGACGGAATGATAATATTTAGATAAAGTTGTTAACATTTTCTTTCTGAGAGCAGTTTGAAGCAAACATAGCAAAATGTTAACGTCTTTTCAATCTTGCGATAGGCACATGAATCCTCCTGTTGAGAATCAAACTGTCATGCAGTTCAAGAAACAGCACACGCTGACATGAAAATTTGTATCTCAGTACAATTTCATTTCAACGCAATAATCCTGCACCAATTTTTTACTATTAAATGGTCATTAATACCCATTTCCTTGACAAATATTACAAGAACATGTAGTCAACCTAAAAATATGAGCACTTGCTCTGTTCAATTTATGGAGTGTGAAAATGCTATGTAAACACATATGTAGAACAGAAACTGTTTAGCCAAAATAAATGTCACTTCTGTTTTAACAGACGCCTGGTCTAACACTTATAAATAAAAGATCAACTCATTTAAATGTATCTGCCTACTAAATTTTGAGAGTTCTTGAAAATTATTTTCAAAAGGAAAAAAAAGCTTTAAAAGATGGGAACAAGAGGAGAAAAGTTTCAAAAGTACGGACAAGACGTGGGATTTACAGATTCAATTTTCCCAAAATCCAAATGTGTTTAAATTTCTCTAGACTCTTATTAAATATATGTACACAAACAAAAGCCCTAGGATGGCTTACTCTTCAGTGAAAGCTCTACACCCAACGTGGGGCTCAAACTCATGACGCCAAATTCAAGAGTTAGAACAAAATGCTCTACTGACTGAGCCAGCCAGGTGCTAGTGAAATGTTTTTATAATGAAAATAATCATTCATACTGATATATGAACCCATGTCAGGAAGGATTTTCTAGTTCAAGAGAGATGGAACAGTCCATTTATCTCTTACCCCTCCCAATACACAATCAAAATGTTACTAAAGCTACTTATTTTTAAGTATAAGACAGACAAATCTGAAAATTTAGGAGGGAGAAGAGGGTAGTTAGAGGCACGGGATCACTGAGTTCAGATATCAAAAATCTATGGACGGTGTAGGGCAGATGGCAGCGTGGTGACTGATGAATGAAGAGAAAGGAAGAATCTGCAGTCCAGAATATGCAAGCAGCAAATCGGAAGTAGGAAGAAGACCGCAGCCAGGTTCAGAACTCACACACAGCACGGCGCGTGGACACAGTAAAACAGCAGAGAACGTGAACATGGAAATGGGGGAAGCTACCGAAAGTTAGAGAACCTTTTAACCCATTCCACCCACAGTCCACATCCAGAAAGGCATATTTGCTTCCAATAAAAAACAGAAGGATTCTTTTCTCAAGAAATTCAAAAAGAATTCTATACGCATATTTGTTTTGTAATATTTATTTTTGAGAGGAGAGAGACAGCGCGCACATGTGCACACAGGCAGGGGAGGGGCAGAGAGAGAGAGGGAGATACAGCATCTGAAACAGGCTCCAAACTCTGAGCTGTCAGCAAAGAGAAAAACACAGGGTTCCAACCCACAAACTGTGAGACTGTGACCGAGACAAAACAGGGAGTTGGACGCTTAATCCATTACACCACCCAGGCCCCTCCTATGTGCATATTTAAGAAGAAGCATGAATAGATAAGGATAATCTAACCATGTAAGGAAACTCGGCAGCACAAAAGGAAAATAGTTGGGATGATCCCACTGTAAAGAGAATTTTGACAGTGGAGAGAAATTTTTTTTAATAAGAAATCGGAATCTTCAAAGATTCAAAAAAAATACTGTATCTGGCTTCCATAAACCAGGAACAGGGCACTATGAAAATGGAACACAGGATGAGAAACAGCTCTGCACTTTTAAATATATGATTGTCCCTACCCCTGACCCCACCAAAAAAACAAAAACCACCTCACTCAATGGTCCTTGAGAAGTTTAAATAACTCAAAGCAACCTCCCAGACTATGACAAATACAAAAAAAAAAAAAAAAAAAAAAAAGGAAAGAAAAAGAAAAAGGGTGAATACCACAGAGGTTCAATGTATTCCAGAAAGAAAATAAGAGAATAAATTATCAAAGGAATAAAGAAGAAAAGCAATTTCTCAGAGCTAAGGGAAGATAGAAGTGATCAGATTCAAAGCCCACTGCTTGGGGGAGAAGTAGTGTAAGGGGAGGGACCCATGTTCAAACAGATTACTGTGAACTTTCATATGACCAAAAATCGAGAATCTCTTAAAAGCTTTGGGGGACAATGTGGTAGCTCCCCAGAAAATAAAAATAAAACCACATGATCCCGCAAATCCCACTTCTGGGCACATACCCAAAAGAAGTGAAGCCAAAGTGTCAGAGACATTTACACACCCATGATCATAGCAGAATAATTCGTAATAGCTCAGAAAAGGAAACAACCCAAGTGTCCAATGCTGGATGAATGGATAAACAAAATGTGGTACATACATACGATTCTTATTCAGCCTTAAAAAGGAAATTTTTTAAATCACTATATTGTACATCTGAAACTAACATAACACTGTATGTTAACCATACTGGAATTAAAACTAGAGGTGGGGGGGAAGGAAGGAAATTCTGACACCTGCTACAACGTGGATGAACCCTGAGGATATTGTGCTAAGTGAAATAAGGCAGTCACAAAAAGACAAATACTGTATGATTTCACTTATATGAGGCATCCAAACTAGTCAAATTCATACAAACAAAAAGCAGAATTGTGGTTAACAAGGGCTGAGGGGAGGGGATATAGAGGAATTGGTCATTTAGTGGGTATCTAAGTTACAGGGATTTTGGTTTTGTTTTTGTTTTGTTTTTGAAGTTTATTATTTGTGTGAGAGAGAAAGCATGCAAGTGTGCAGGGGAGGGGCAGAGAGAGAGGGAGAGAGAACCCTAAAGACCTTACCAAAAGGCAGGGCTCGAACTCACAAACCACGATCAAATCACCATCTGAGCAAAAACCAAGAGTCCGAAGCTTAACCAACTGAGCCACCGAGGCACCCCTAGAGTTTGTTTTATAAGATGAAAAACCTCCGGAGATCCACTGCACACCAATGTGAACATACCTTAAAACTACTGTACACTTAAAACTCATGGTAAGTTTTGTGTTTTTTAAGCACAACTTAAAAGAAATTGTTTAAGCTTTTAGGTATGAGGCTAGGAAGTCATCTATACAAAAATAAGAATCCAAATGACATGCGACTTATCAGCAAAACCAGATTGCAGAAAATTCCTTTGAATTTCCACAGCAGAAAATCAAATGATGTCTAATTAAAAAAAAAAAAAATCACTGGGACACCTGGCTGGCTTAGTCAATTGAGCATGTATGTGATTGCTGGGTTGTGAGTTCAAGCCCCAAGTAGGGCACTGAGCTTACTTAAAAAAATAATTTAAAAAATTTAACTTAAAAATTCATTACATAGTTGTATAAACATTTTAGAGACAATGGAATTAAATGGAATTATCTCTGGAAAGCTCAGAGATATTATCAAAACTTGTTCCTGTAGGAAAGTATTTATTTTCCTTATTATAAGCTTTCCATACATTTTTTTTTTACTTTAAACAGCACACACTTTATTTTTTTAATGTTTACTTATTTATTTTGAAAGAGTGTGTGCACAGCAAGGAAGGGACAAGAGAGAGGGAGGGAGAGAGAATCCCAAGCAGCACAGCACAAGGCCCAACTCAAGGTTTGATCTCACAAATCATGCATCATGATCTGAGCCGAGGTCAAAAGCTGGATGTTTAACTGATCGAACCATTCAGGCAACCCTGAGCACATACTTATAAAAATAAAAAATAAAAACCTGAGCATCTATCACTTCTTTTTTTCACTGTGATATATAAAAGTGAAATTTGTATTAATATTTTAATAATTAATACATCACCAAAATAAAGTTAAATCAACTTTATTTTCTTACTGCCTTCCATTATAAAATCTGAAGCATGTTTCTCTGAATTTAAAAAAAGTCAATGGTACAGGTTATTTTTTCTTTAAAAAAAGAAAAAAAATTTTAAGAAAAAAATGGGGGTGGGGGGAACCCGCCTGGCCCAGCAAGTAAAACATGCAACTCTTGATCTCGGGGTCATGACTTCAAGCCCCACGTCAGGCATGGAGCCTACCTTTAAAAAAATATTTTCTCAAGTCAATTGTAAAGATAATAAAATGCCATTTAGAAACGAAGAAACCGAAGGCAAAACAAATTTAGAGGAAATAATCTTGCTAAAAAACATTGTAATTATAGCATTCATAAGAGCAGTTCTGTATGTTATGTTCAAACTAGCCGGAATACTAAAAATGTGTAATTCAATAGCAAGGGGAAAAAATAGCAGAAACAGTATACAATTTTATGTTGTGGACTAGAGTCCTAGATCCTTGCTAACACCCTGGACTTTTAAACACTTTGAGGCTGAGAATCACTTACCTTTCTGAATCAGATGATCCAGGTGTCACAAGTCTGGAAAATTCTCAGCTATTATCTCTTATTATAATGTATTTCCTCAATGCACTCTATTCTATGTATTGGCAGCTAAAGGAAGGTCCCTTGGGCCAAACTATCTGGATTTATCTCCTATATGCTAGGTGACCTTGTCAAGTTATTTAACCTTTTATGTGCCTCAGTTTCTATAAAATGTGGGGAATAAAACCTACCCTCAGAGAGTTGTGAGAATTTAAAAAGCTAATAAGGTGAAATGCTTAGAACAGTGCCTCTATTTTCATATTTTAACTGGGGCCATATATTCTCCTAAGGGTTATCAAGAATATTTCTATAATGTAGCCAAGTATTCTTCACTACTAACTTGTTGCTAGACACAACGCCTAGATTAACAGCTTTTACTAGTATAATAATATGTTGCTAAAATTAATGCTAGCCTGGGGCACCTGGCTGGCTCAGTTAGTGCAGTGTGTAACTCTTGATCTCAGGGTTGTAAAAGTTTGAGCCTCGTGTTGGGTATAAAAAAAGTTTAAAAAGAACTTTTTAAAAATAAAGAGTAAAATTAATGATCACAGTAATAAAATCCATAATCAGCTCCCGCTCTAAAAGATGATGTTTGAAAAGTCACATGGTACCAATACCAATCCAGAGCCTTAAGGAGCATATTCCTTCACAAATATCTGCTTCAAATCCTAAACACCAGTCTCTACTTCACTGGGGAGCAAAGGAAGAATAATTTCCCCTTCACTAAACTCACAGAAACAGAACATTGGGCTCTCATTCTCCTTTCCAATGTTTAATTCTTTCAGAACTAAATCAAAAGTTCTCTTTTCTTCCAAATCAACTATGAATTGTAGTGTTAGTGGCATTTAAGATTTCTGAAATAACAACAGAGAAAGTTCAAAAGGGTTTAAATAAATGCTAAACTGATATTTGTAACATTTTTTTTATTATAGTTGGATAACTAGGCATTGACCACACCCAGCTCTAGTAATAGAGACGTAACTGATGGGAATATCAAGTAATCGGGCTCCAAAGCTAGTGTCTGATTTGGAACTTTCATGTTCAGTGTCCCCAGGTCTTTCCAAATAATTCTTTTTCGGCTATTGTTAATCTTTTTTTAATGTTTGTTTATTTTTGAGAGCGATAGACAGAAAGATACAGAGCGCAGACACAGAAGGGCAGACAAAGTGGGAGACACAGAATCCGAAGCAGGCTCCAGGCTCTGCGCTGTCAGCACAGAGCCCAATGCAGGACTCAAACTCACTAACCTTGAGATCATGACGGGAGGCGGTCGGATGTTTAGCAGACTGAGCACCACCCAGGCGCCCATCTTTCCAACTAATTCTAATACTTGCTTGCCTTCCAAAACAAAATGAAACAAACAACCCCCCCGCAAAGGTTGGAAACTATAGTTCTAGATTATATTATATTATGAAAACAAATCAAGTAAGTTATAGATTTTGTGAATGTATAAGTGAGGTTCACCAGATGTGACAATAATTTAGATTTTGTTCTAATTTAAAAGCATAGCTAAAATTTCAAGTTTGGGACAACAGTATACCATTTGGTAATCCCTCCCCCAGTCCCTCAATAAGGAAAAGACAGGTCATAAAAAATGGAAATAACTTTTGTGGACAGTGGCCTTTTGCTTTACCTGCTATTTTAATGAGAAAAAAAAAAACCTGTCACTGTTTGGATATGTACAGTACGTGCTAAAAATTACACTGCTTACGTATCTGAACTACAAATAACATGCATTCAGGTTATATATAGGTCACATATATACAGGTTTTATATGTATACACACACACACACACACACACACACACACACATAAACATACATTGTCAACTCTGACAGAAATGCCATAACCTGAAAACAATGATCTTGAAGAAATGCAGGAAAGTATCTGCCACAGATTTTACAGCCAGCAAAACGAATTTCAAGTATAAAAGAGTGTATGCAAACTCAAACATCCAAGGACTCAGGAATTACTGTTCCCAGAAGGCCTTCCGTAGGAACCTGACGTGAGACAATGCTTAAAGGATGTCAGGAGCGAAGAGGAGAACGAGAAAGAAGAGAAAGGGTCTCCTAAGGGCAAAAAGACCGACTGTTGGGTGAATGACCTTGGGAATGGCAGAAACATCATTCCCAATGGCCAGCACTGCCATTAGCTCAGACCCATGCAATACTGCCTACCATCAAGGGCTGTCAAAAGCTGGAAATGCCACACTCTTTGGTACTCAGGATCTATTTACTGTGGGCCACAGAAATCTGCAGACTGCCAAGTCATGCCCTCTTTTAAATCACCACTCTTCCCTTTAAGACTTCTTTTTTCACATTTAAAAACAAAACAGTATGGGCTTTAGCACAAAGTAGACTTGAATCAGATGCCAACTCAGCCGCTCACTGTTATGACCCTAACCTAATTATTTAATTTTTAAAGCCATGATACACTCGTCTAAAAGACAGCAGTATTAAAAGCACCTATGTCACAGAGCTGGGGTAGTAAATGGATGAGATAGTGCAGGTTAACCTCAGGTCGGTGCTGGGCATAAAGGAAGTGCTTTAAAAATATAAGCGATCTTTACCATTATAATCCATAAATCAAACCTTAGTCTATCCAACCTAATGCATAAATAAAATCAGATGTAGTCAAATAGCAAAACCAAGTTGTAGTTTCACCTCCCAGATCAACTATCCATACGTAAACTGACAGAGAAGAAAACATCTGATGTTTGAAGGATAATTATCTCACGGATTACATTTTGAACTCTCAAGTTTTAGTTGATTACATATATGTTTACTTGCATCTCAAACACAGCAAAATCACTGCATAATCTTAATTACATTCTCTTACGTATACACTCCCCATCAGACACACTTTACTGTCAAAATGGTCAATTCACTACAAAAATGTCAGATTAGAGTCCAATCCACAAAGTTCCATTCTGCCGTCCAACTTGTTCCGTTGCTGAAAACCCCTGGCTATTGTTTTTACATATAATAAAATGCACCCATTCTGTGTGCAGTTTGAGGAGTTAAATATAGACACTTGTGTAATCTAAACCACAACAGAGTTACAGAACACTTCTATCACTTCAGAAAGTTCCTTGATGCCCCCTTTGAAACCAATCTCCCCATCACTTCCAGACTTAGATGGTCATTAATGTGCTGTCCATAATACACTTTTGCCTTTCTAGAATTTCATTTAAATGTAACATAAAAGTAGGCGCCCCCTTCTCTCTGGCTTCTTTCACTTAACATAATGTCCCCGAGATCCATCCACATTGTGTTTATGATCCGTTTATTCCTCTTTACTACTTCCAAGACTTTTAAAAACTTTGGGTCCTAACAGATTTGGAAGAAGACTGAGAGGCAAAGACTAAAGAGAGTAGTTAAGGTCAAGGTAAAGCTGGTATCACCAGCTATCTGCATGTGTCCATTAAAAGCTTAATATTGTGAGGCACCTGGGTGGCTCAGTCGGTTAAGCTTCCAACTCTTGACCTCGGCTCAGGTCATGATCTCAAGGATCGGGAGTTCAAGCCCCACATCAGGTTTCTGACAGCACAGAGCCTACTTGGGATTCTGTCCCTCTCATTCTCATTGCCCGTCCCCCCTCCAAATAAATAAACATTTTCCAAAAAAAGCTTAATAATTTAAAGCAAAAGAGTTATTTTCCCTTGACCCTAATAGTAAATTTTTTAGCTTAAGTTACTGAAATCAGAGGGAGTTCATGTCCTATCTTTATCTGACTACGTAGATGATGAAACAAATGTACCTTGAACTTTGTCATGATTTTGTGCTTGATTGTTTTATTACAAGACTGACTTTAAACATATTGACATGTATTACACCTTTTTAACTTCTGCAAAGCAGCCCAGAACTAAAATAATTGCGTTTCCTAATCCCAATAGTTTTTCTTTAAAAAACTTTTTAATTTTTTTTAGTGTTTTTATTTGTTTATGAGAGAGAGACAGCGTGAGCAGGGGAGGGTCAGAGAGAGAGGGAGACACAGAATCCGAAACAGCCTCCAGGCTCTGAGCTGACTGTAAGCGCAGACCCCAACGTGGGGCTCAAACCCATGAACTGTGAGATCATGACCTGAGCCAAAGTCAAATGCTCAACTGACTGAGCCACCCAGGCACCCCTAAAAAATTTTTTTTAATGCTTATTTATTTTTGAAAGATAGAGCACAGGTGGGGGAGGAACAGAGAGAGTGGGAGACATAGAATCTGGAGCAGTCTCCAGGCTCTAAGTTGTCAGCACAGAACCCAATGCGGGGCCTGAACCCACAAACCGTGAGATCATGACCTGAGCTAAGTTGGAGGCTTAACCGAGTGAGCCACCCAGGCGCCCCCTAAGTCCAATAGTTTTTCAATTGGCAATGACAATAAAATAACTTTAGGGCTACATGATTTATTCCAGTTGTTCTCTGTCCTCTATTCACTCTCAAATAAATGGCTCCAGATTACAAAAAGCAAATTAAGAGAAAAACCAGACAGCAAAAGTTTCAGGAGGCTTTCAGAGTGAATGTGATTTGTAGGTTTCATGATCTTTACTGCTACGATTATGAGTAGTGACAGAACATGACTACTGCATTGTCATACTCCTAACACCCACAAAAGTGAGCTGACTTCATCCTGAAGCACGGCCATACTATGACCAATAGATCTAGAGCACTTCACATCCAGAATGTTTCTCACGATATAATATGTAACTATATCATTACAAGAATCACCAATACTCCTGGCAAAACAACTCAAACACTGAGGTCTTTCTGGTAGAATTAGCTATTTTCTTGATAGAATTAGCTAATTCATCACTCTGATCCTGAAAAGTAGGCTTCTCAAGATAAAGTATTTTATTCACTTCACACTATTGACAACACCTCCTCTTTCCTGAAATTCTTTCCACTTCTGCAGACTTTCAAAATACAATCAACACTCACAATCATTCGTGCCCCTTCTTTTCCCTCCAGCCTCCAATATTCAACAGGGAAGTGGGCCCCCCAAAGAGTAATTAGCCTTCAACCAAAATATAGTATCTGCCCTTTGAAGTATCTGCCCTTTGATCCAATCTCATTGCTTCAGCTACCATTTGTTTATGTATACATATATATATATATATATATATTTTTTTTTTTTAGAGTGTGAGAGAGTGTTCGTGAGCAGGGCAGAGGGAAGGAGGGAGGGAAAGAATACCAAGTAGGCTCCAGCTCAGTGAAGACCCAGATGAAGGCTCGATCCTATGACCCTATGATCATGACTCAATCAAGAGTCAGGCATTCAACCAACTGGGCCACCCCGGTGCCCCTCATATTTTATTTTTTAAAGTAGTATCTACACCCAACACAGGGCTCGAATTTACAACCCTAGGATCAAGAGTCACATGCTCTACCAACTAAGCCAGCCAGGTGCCCCTCAGCTATCCCTTCTATACTGATTTCTCAGATTTTTACTCATTAAGCTTGGCTGCTCTACATATCTCTTCAAACAGAACATAACCAAAACCTTCACCTGTGCACCCAAACCACCTTCATATGCCAACCTAACTATCTGTATTCACTATCTATTAATCTCCCTATTCATAATCCTTCTAGTAACTCAGGCTAGACACCATAAATGTTTTCTATAAATCCACTCAGAGATACACCAAATCATTATGTTCCATCAAATCTCCCCCTTTAAGTGTTTCTCTTATCCTCCACCCTAATGCTGAACATCATCACCTATTGTCTGGATTATCTAACTGCCTCCTAGTTGGTCTCCCTCACTTCAACCTTCCCTTCCTTGATTCGACCCTGCAGATTACCACCAGCTTCATTTCCCCTAAAACACCCAAGAAGATTTAGCAGCCTTCCAATCCCCAAGAGACACTGAGTACAAAACATCCAGTCTGGGGGTGGGGGGCGCCTGGGTGGCTTAGTCAGTTAAGCATCTGACTTTCGCTTGGGTCATGATCTCATGGGTTCGAGCCCCGCGTCGGGACTCTGTGCTGACTGGTGCCTGGAGCTTATTACAGAGTCTGTGTCTCCCTCTCTCTCTGACCCTCCCCTGCTCACGCTGTCTCTCTCTCTCTCCCCTAGAAATAAATAAAAATATATATTAAAAACAAAAACAAAAACAAAAACATCCAGTCTGGAATCTTCCTCTATAACCTGCCGCGGCTAGGCCTTACATGAGCCAAGAACATCATTCTCAATCTCACCAAAGTAGTCCTGTCTTCTTGCAGGGAACTAACCAAATCTTTCAAGGGGCCTAAGAAATAATACCACCTCTTTGTCACCATCGGCAACCCTTCATCCCAGCCCCTCACCGCCCCTATGCAGTCATCCATATTTCTTTTGACATATTTGCCTTCCTACCCTAACTTGTGTCTCTGACACCTAGCACGTACTAAGCAAAACACATGTGGAGTTAGAAAGATCCTTCTTTGCGAAACGATATCCTAGCCAACCATTTCAAAGTTCACAAAAATATGTTGGCAGAGACCCAGAAGTCTACTAGAACACTGATTAACCTCTGTCATCTACTATAACATATATTAAGGACAAGCAGCTCTTATTTACAGCAATTTTTTAAATGTTTAAAGTAATTTTATTAATTGTGTTTATGATTCCTATCTTTTATTGCTTTTACTTTCCAAATCAACCAACATTTCCAGGAATGGCTAATTCCACCACGATGACTAAATTTCTCCTCAAGGGCTTTGCTCACACATGGAGCTTAAGTTCCTACTTAGCATGTTACTGATGTACTTGGCCAGCCTGTTAGGAAATCTCATTATCACTGCTACCACAATGCACCAGAACCTCCACATGCTCATGTACTTCTTCCTCAGGAATCTGTCCATCTTAGACATGAGCTGTATTTCTGTCACTGTCCCCAATGCCTGTGTAAACTCTCTGACAACAGGGCCATTTCAACGGTGATTTCCAGTCTTTCTACTTTCAGTGTTTCACATTTAAAGCACCTAGTCAATCACACCCACTTACTACAGACAGAGGGTAGACTAATGAATTTACCACTTGGTTTGTTTCCAGATGCTCCACATTAAGCATCCCCAATCCCCACATCAGTCTAGCCCTTTCATAAGCCCTTCTTGAGAACATCTTTGGCTCTATACCAGAATCCACTCAGGTTAGCTGTTCCTAGGGATCTTTGGGCTTAGAGTTAAGGAAAAGAGCAAGACTAAACTGAGCAAAGGGAGGAATGTATAGAAGAAAAGAAATATACACAGGGGCGCTTGGGTGCCTCAGCTGGTTGAGACTCTGACTCTAATTTTGGCTCAGGTCATGATCCCAGGGTGGTGGGACTGAGCCCTGCATCGGGCTCCGTGCTGAGCATGGAGCCTGCTTGGGATTCTCTCTTTCTTTCTCCCTCAGCTCCTCTCCCCACCTCACGTGCATGCTAACTCTCTAAAATTAAAAAAAAAGAAACATACACAAAGTACCTTAAGTATCAAGCAATCAACCTACACCCCATCTCCCATATTACCAGTCAAGGACGACCCTTCCAAGCATTTATTCAACCCAAGCATTTTGGGAGTTATTTTAAACTGCCTTTAGGTTAAAATAGGGTTTGGGGGATTTTTAGAGATATTATTTTTAAGCAATCTCCACACCCAACGTGAGGCCTGGACCCGCAACGCTGAGATCAACAGTCACACAAGCCCCTGACTGAGCCAGTCAGGCACTGCTAAAATGTTTGTGTCATTTTATAGACATGCCCTCTAATTAATCCCTAAAACCTCTTAAATACAATGAACAAAAAGAGCAGCATTCTAATTTTTTAAAAGGCCTATATTTATGCATACAAGATTTTGCCATTAAAAAAAAAAAAACAGAACAAAACAAAAAGCATCGGGAACCTGGCTGGCTCAGTTGGTGGAGCGCGAGACTCTTGATCTCAGAATTAGAACCTCCTGCTCGACGCTGGGTGTAGAGATTATTTAAAAATAAAATCTTGAGGGGCGCCTGGGTGGCTTAGTCGGTTAAGCGTCCGACTTTCGCTCAGGTCATGATCTCGCGGTTCGCGGGTTCGAGCCCCGCGTCGGGCTCTGTGCTGACTGCCAGCTTGGAGCCTGGAGCCTGTTTCAGTCTGTGACTCCCTCTCTCTCTCTGGCCCTCCCCTGCTCACACTGTCTCTCTCTCTCCTAGAAATAAATAAAAAAATATTAAAAAAAAAAATCTTAAAAGAAAACAAAAACAGGGCAAATGATACTAGCAAATACACAGAGAAATTCAAATGGCCACCAAATACATGAGAATGTTCACCCACACTAGCAATAGGAAAATGTAAAATTAAAGTCACAACAAAACAGTGCTTCTCTCACTGGACTGAAGAAAGAAAAATTCTCAATACCGAATGCAGACAAGGGCATATGTGGTTGATACAGCAGCTAGTAGCCACATATGGCTAATCCAAACTGAGATATGCTGTTATGGATAAAAAAAATACATACCGTATTTCAAAGTTTGAATAAAAGAGAATGCAAAAATCTCTGATTGTTATTGTTTACTTACTGCAATGTTAATATATTAGATAAAATATCCTATAATTACCTTCACCTGCTCCTTTTGGTTAGCGTGGCTACCAGAAAATTTTAAGTTACACGTACGGCCAATATTATATTTACACAGGGCAGCACAGACATTGATACACAGCAACAGAAACTTCTGTATGCCACTGGTGGGAGCATAAATTGCTACAGCCACGTTGGAGAGAATTGTGGAAATACCTAAGTAGGTCGTACAGTGAAAAAAGCCTACAATTCAGCAATTACACCCCTACAATTCAGCCTTACGCCCCTAAGTATATGCTCTAGAGAAACCCTCACATATATATACCAAAGACATGTAAATTACATTTTGGCACTATTGTTTACAAATATATTTACAAATATATATATTACAAAAGTAATCCAAATGTCCATCCAAAGAGACTAGACAAAATGTATGTTATAATCATACAACTACTACACAATACATATGCAATACTATTAAAAAGAGAGGAAGAGAGTAAGCAGGAAGAACCTTGCGAGAAGATTAAGTAAAAAAAAGCAAACTGTATAAAAAAAGAACTCCCTATATAATCTGGCACAAAAACTCCCAAAATCTCCTAAAACAACAGTACAGTCTATTTAGACATAGATACATGCGTGGAGATCATGTATGTGAGGGTAGGCAGGCACAAAATTCAGGAGAGTGCCTGAATTCAGGGCTTCAAGTACAGTAGAGTATCCTATGTCCTAAATTAGCTGAATAGTGGGTACTCTGGTGTTCATTATTCTTCATAACTTTTTATATCTGATATATTACTGTGTGCTTAACATAGGATTGCATGGACCGTGTACAACACCATACTTCACGGATTTGGAGGCATCAGCAAAAATTTCACAATTTTCACCATGTTAAAAGCAGTTATACCTTGAAAAACATCAGGATGCAGCAAAAGCTACACATAAACAACTATTATATGAACACTAAATATATAAACCCCACTTTTATACCACTACTGCCACTACAATGAGAAAAAGGGGACAATATACACATACTAAATCAGGGGTCAGCAAAACTTTTCTTTGAAGAACCATAAAGTAAATATTTGGGGCTGTGCAGAGCCATATGGTTTCTGTCACAGCTATTCAACCTGCTATCGCTGTGGGAAAGCAGCCATAGAAAATATGTAAATAAATGAGCATGGCTATGTTCCAATAAAACTTTATTTACAAAAACAGGCAGGAGACAAAATTTGGCCAACGAGCCACAGTTGGGTGACTCCTGTCTAGATACATCTTTTCATTCTTTAATTTTTTTTTTAATGTTTATTTTTGAGAGAGAGAGACAGAGTGCAAGTGGGGCAGGGGCAGAGAAGAGAGGGAGACACAGAATCCGAAGCAGGCTCCAGGCTCTGAGCTGTCAACACAAAAGCCGGATGCAGGGCCCAAATCCACAGACAGCAAGACCATGGCCTGAGCTGAAGTCAGATGCTTAACCAACTGAGCCACCCTGGTGCCCCTAGATCCATTTATAAAAAAGAAACAATGGGGTGCCTGGCTTAGTAGAGCGTACAACTCTTGATCTTGGGGCTTGAACTCAAGACCCACAATGGGCGGAGAGATTACTCAAAATCTTAAAAGGAAAAAAGAGAAAAGGAAAGCAAGAGAAATCAGTAAATCCAGTAAAATTCTGAAGGAGAAATGGATTTTCATGGTAACAAAACATGCCACGATATACCTGATAATCACCAAAGGGAAAATGTTACTTGTCCATGAGGCTATCTAGCAATCACCAACTTCACCTGTGATCAACCAACTTCACCTGTGATCAAACTTAGCCCCACGATCAGGCACCCTGTGCCTCTCAATGCAAAGGATGAAGCAGCATCACCTACCAAGCAGCCGGACGAAAATGTTTAACCTGAATTTAACTCAGTCTTTAGCTCTAATTTAAGAGCTTACAGAAGACAAAAGGAGTAAGTTTTACACAAGACCTCAAAGAAATGTTTACAAAATAACCAGTCTTTTCAAAATGAGGGGTTACTTTTTAAGTAGTGCTTAAATTTTAAAGAGAATTGAGACACAACAGCAAATGCAGCACAATAATGCATGATGTTTCACTAGATGTTGGCGAAGAAGAGAAAAGCTATGTGAGTCGTTTCTGACCCAACTGGGGACATCCGCATAAGGACTGGGGATTAGACAACCGTGTGACGTATGCTGACAATACTGTGGTTAGGAAGAAAACGACACCTGGGGGGAGTAGATTCATGCTTAAGTATTGGGTGAAGTAACACGGTATCTACAATTTATTTTGAAATGTTCAGCAAAGATTATATAAAGCAAGTATGGTAAAAATATAAGTACTGTTGAATTTAAGTAGTGGGTATAGAGGTACCCAGTGTACCACGACAATGTTCTGTAGGATTAAGAATGTTCATAAACTAATACAGCATTAGATGTCAACTGTGCTTCTACAATTTTTCCCAATAAAAAGGCAAAAATGCATTGATTGTTAGTTTATTAAATTGCATTTATCTACCTCCCCTACGAATACTAGTTTTAAGTCTCCCCTTGAGTTCTCAAGGTTATGTATCAAATTTGACCCCCCCCAAAAAAACTTCTAAGTTCATGACCTTGATGTTTTCCAAGCATCTGCTTTCTAAAACCAGAGCAAGACAATTGCAAGATACTCTATACTGCCATTTGATTTTGATACGTTTTAAAAAGGTTCTAAATATATAAAATATACCTATAATTCTTTCATAGCATTTTTACTTATTACCTTGTATAATTAATCATGTACATTTTATTGTTTTCCTCACTCCCCCAGATTCAAATAATCTTTGTTTTCCACAGTGCCTAATGCTAGCAGACAATAGTAATTACTAAATAAAAGTTAAACAGATTTGTGTTCATACCTTTAACAAGTTAGGCATCCTGCCCTTGAGAAAGAATGCTAACCTCTCTCCTCTCTTCCTACTCCCTAGGCTACTCTCATTAAAAGATACTCTTTCTATGAAAACCTTTACTCAGCAGGTACTTACAGATACAATATAGATACATGGACAGAGCAGCAAAACTAACACAATTGTTGCCCTCTGGATTAATTTAGAGTCAAAAGGACCTCAAGATATAAGGTCCAGCCCTCTGCCTTAACTCAGGTAAAAATATTATATTGCAGATTAAAACTACTAAATCCTGGAAAGAATAAGTAATTCACGAAGTCACAGAACCATTAATAGTTTCTACAGGTGGGGCACCTGGGCGGCTCAGTGAGTTAAGCCATCGGACCCGATTTTGGCTCAGGTCACGCGTGATCTCATGGTTTGTGAGTTAGAGCCTTGCATCCAGCTCTCTGCTGGCAGCAGAAGCTTCAGATCCTGTCTCCTTTCTCTCTGCCCCTCCCCCCCCAAAATTAACAAACATTAAGAAAAATAGTTTCTATGGGAACCCTAAACCCTGTCTTTTGCCTAGGTTAGGTACTCTTTCAACTTACCATTTATCATGTACCAGAAACAGTAGTAGTCGTAGTAGTAATAACAGCAATAACAGAAGGTACTCTGATGGTAGTGATTGTATGTGCCAGGCTCTATAGCAATGGCTTTACATAACTGTCTCAATCTAACAATGTTATAAAATATATAGTCATCTGGGGCAACTGGCTGGCTCAGTCAGTAGAGCATGCGACTCTTGATCTCAAGGTTATTCGTACAAGTCCCACATTGGGTGTAGAGATTACTTAAAATCTTAAAAAAAAATAATAAAATTTGAAAAAGTTATATATATATATTACCATTCACTTTACAAATGAGAAAACTGACGTTTAGAAACATTAAGTAACTTGCTTTAAGTTAGCCATTTATGGAGTGGTGGGACAGCGACACAAACCCAAGTGGTCTGACTTGAGAGTCAATGCTCCCAATCCTCCTCCTCCTTCTGGAGCTTTTTCCAGAAGCATAATCTGCTCCAAGTATAAAGCCTTCTTACACCTAATGAACACTTACAAACATACACAAGTAAACTGCAGCATTAACTAAATGCATAAAGTAGCAAAAACTCAGAAACGTATACCTAAATGAGATGTCTCATGCACATGTGTGAACGAGTAATTCTCACCTAGATCTGTGGGTATGGAATGCTTTTCATTCACACGTGATTAAGAAGGATTTTATGATTATCAAGGCATTACTCTGAAATAATAGAGTTAAGGCCTAAAAAAACATGGCCTCCTAATGTCATCACCATTTAGCCAACCTCTCTGACCATTTTTCAACTGGTCTATTCCTGAAGCTACTGCTATACAGCATCTCCCAAACTTTGTTAGCCATGGCATCTTCTGACAACCCATTAAATGTCATACTTTTGTTAGACTGGTTTTCAGTCCTTGTAAAAATGCAGAAGCAATCTTATTCCAGCTAGCTCTCTGAAATTAAGTATGCAACTCTTCTCCTTTCTATTTTTTTTTAATTTTTTTTAATGTTTTATTTATTTCTAGGAGAGAGAGAGAGACAGTGTGAATAGGGGAGGGTCAGAGAGAGAGAGGGAGTGACAGACTGAAACAGGCTCCAGGCTCTGAGCTGGCAGTCAGCACAGAGCCCGACGCGGGGCTCGAACCCACGAACCGCGAGATCATGACCTAAGCGAAAGTCGGACGCTTAACCGACTAAGCCACCCAGGCGCCCTGACTTCTCCTTTCTATTTAAAACATACCTTATACTTGACTCCATAATTTGCCCATGCAATATATGCCTGAACAAAAACAAAAGACACACCTACAAGAATTCCGGTCTGTAGGGCTATCATAAAGTCTGAAAACAGAGATATTATTTTAATATTCTATACTGTAACACTGACTAACCACGTACAGTGGACGCATCTGTTCCCAGACCTGGTGGCCACCCTGTACTTAAATAAAAATCAAGTAAGCACACACAGAGGCAGAAAAATCAACACAAACCGAAAGCACAAGAGAAGAGCAATACACCTGAACCTAAAACACAGACATATCACTGAGAAAAAGACTCTAGGTACAGGATAAGAGCAATAATCCAATCTAAATCATCACTAATCCTTCCAAACCTCTACTTCCTTTACAAACTAGTTAGATTGCATAAGAAGAAAACAAAGAAAGGGAGGGTATAACTGCAAGCGATTCTACATATTAAGCCAAAAGTTATCATTTCACTTTCACACTTTACTTCAAAAGACTCCAGAACAGATGACAAGAAAGAAATGAAACTCCATCCTCACACTTCAGCTCTTCAATCACGAACGTTCAATAAAATTCTCTACCATATAAATGAAACCAGTTACAAGAGATAATTTAGACATCAAGTAAGGCTTCATTGTTTAACCTAAACTATAGGCACATACTTCCAAAAGTTAAACAGCTCAGTGAACCTGCTCTGACTCAGAGCACTGAATTTAATATACTCAGAGTTCAAATTCCTCTGCACATCAGCATTTTGATAAGTGATACAGTTACCAAAATACATTAACAGTGAAACTAGTAATTTGAGGGCTTAATTTGGGCACTATAAATGAAGTCTCTTAGGTCATGAATGGAACCAGTGTTCATTTTTGTATTGAGGCACTGAAATAAACACAAGTTGATTTGCTTTAAAATAAAAAAAAATCTCAATTCACTGCAGCAAGCGAGATCACATGAGGGTCTGACTCAATGCCTCACAAATGAAAGCAAAAGACCATTATGTATTAAAATGAAAACAAAGATCAAAGATCTCTCCTGCTTCTCATAAGTGTGCAATGGTTGAGTAAACTGTAGAAGAGACATCTTTACCAAACTGGATCATCACTAGAAAAGGTACATAAGGGAAAGTAGAAAAATAAGCGCCTGCTTCATATCTAAGTGCAGTGAGATACCCTCATGCAGAAATTTACCATGCAGGAAAAACAAAGGCACAACTTCAAGGTATATATCACACATTTAGAATTAAGGGAAGCAGTAACAAATACATAGACCAAGTTTAGCGCAATAAACTAAAGAGACAGATTGGCTCCATCAGCTATCTTCAAAAGAACTGTCAAATAACCAGAAAACAGAAGTAGCAGTCACAAATCAGTGACAGGGGCACCTGGGTGGCTCGGTTGCTTAACGGTTCAACTACTGAGGTCATGATCCCACAATTTGTGAGTTTGAGCCCCACGTCAGCCTCTGTACTGATTGCATGGAGCCTGCTTGAGATTCTCTCTCTTTACCTGCTCCCGACCCCCGTTCTCCCTCTCTCTCAAAGATGAATAGAATAAACTTTTTAAAAAACGAATCAGTGACAGTGTTTCCGGCCACTAAAGGCCAATCACTCATGTTTCCGATATACTCACAAAAGAACAGAAGCAGCAAAAGGGTCTTTTCTAAACACAAATGACAACATCTGTCTTAGAGGTACACTGCAAGTTACTCAAACCAATCTTGTTAACAAGTCCTGTTTACGCTGTTCCTATTATCCTACCTTCTCCCATTTTCCTGTCTAGCAACTCATCTATCCAAGGCTGGACAGTAAATGTAAGCACCTGAAGGCACCAGCTTCTAGCGGGATCTCTTTTCCCTTGACTCACCTCTTAAACTTTGGTACAACATTTCCCCCTTTCTACTTCCTCTTTCCATGTATCAGTTTTTGTCTAGTTACAGAAAAACTCTTCTTTCCTCTTTTCTTTTCTTCCCTCTCTTTTGTTAATAATATTAAAGTTCTAAGGGCACCTGACTGATTCAGTCAGGGGAGCATGAGACCTTGGTCTCGGGGTCGTGAATTCAAGCCCCGCGTTAGGTGTAGAGCTCACTTTAAATAAAAATAAAAAAAAAAAGTAAAGCTCTAATCATAATTTTTTTTTCTAATAATGACTTCTAAGTGTAGTAGAGAAAACACAATACAGCCCAAATTTTCCACTCCTAATTTCAGCCATCCACAAAGGGAGCACAGCTGTAATGTAAACTGAGGACATGTGTGCGCAATCAGAATGTAAAATCTACGAGGGCAGGGAATTTATCTCCAGACAGGAATGATGCTTTGCATATTGGAAGGCACTCGGGGAATGCCAAAATAATGGTTGGGGGTGGGGTGGCTATCAACTCAAAGCTATTAAACTACGTGGAATTCTTTACTTCTCAGTGGGTTGGTAGCCTAGAGTAAGTAATGGGAAGCCGCTCATATCTGAACTTGGTCTCCCATACATTCTCCCAACATTTAGAGTTGTTTTTGAGTTCACCATTTCCTTTTCGTAAGGGACTAAGGGCCACCTGCATTTAATAGATAACACCCTTCATTAACTCCGACTTGAGTGCTTTAATAAGAAGGGGGAAAGAAAAATTCTTTTGTCAAGGTAAGTTAAATGACCCATAAGCAATATGGACACTCTGGAGATTCTCCTAGTTGTGAGAACATCTATTAATTACCCCCTTTTCAATGTTAAAAGAGTATATGCACACATACCTACATCAAGAAAATTAAATGCAATTAGACTTAAGAATCAGGGACATTACTCTCAAGCTTTAAAGTGCTTTGAAATCCTTTAGAATTTCACAAATTACTCTATCCTTTATCAAACTTGCTTCGCAGGTGTGCACTATCACACAAAATCTATTCATTTAGGGTTTTTTTCTTTCTATTATACATATGATTATACCTGATAATACGACCACATTTGAAAAACAGAAAAACAGTTTTCCACAAAGCAAAAGGTTTTTCATGTTTCTATCATACAAATGTACTTATCATCCACAACCTATTTTGAAGTGGGGGACAGTCTGTATAGACGAAAAGCACAGCAATATAGAGACCAGTCTATCCTGCCTGCACCACTGCCAATAACTGGTCCCATCTCTAAAAGTACGACAAGTTCCTTAACCTTCAATGAAAGTCTTCCAACCTTCATCTCTCTCTCCTTTAAATATCAGACCATGTTAATAGCCTTTTGTTCAAAGGGATGTAAAACAAACTTTTCAATAAAGGTTATGTTTCCAAACCTCAAGGTCTTTAGATTTCAGAAAGAAATCAACTTAAAGCCAATAAATGTAATATTGATATTTCAACATACTCCCAAAAAAACACTTCTGAGTCCATTTTTAGTAAGTTAATATTAAACTATTTAGTAAATGAGGGGAGCCTGGCTGGCTCAGTCAGTAGAACATTGTGACTCTTGATCTCAGGGTCATGAGCTCAAGCCTCACATTGGGTGTGGTGCCTACTTAAAAAGAATAAATTAAAACACACACACACACACACACACACACACACACACACAATTTAGTTAATGAAAAAGAGCTTTAAATTTGTAAACTGTGCTTTAAATGTTAACAAACCAGGTTAAATTTGTCTAAATATAGGGACAAATTAAAATACCACAATTGATTGTTAAACTACTGGGTTCTTAAACTTAAGTAAATTATTAAAAGGGTATCATTATAAAAGGTGTATGTTATGCCAAGAAATAATAAGATATTGTAGATGTGGTCACAAGTTAGCTGCAGTTAAAAAAGAAAAATACTTACTTAAGAACTCCTCTGTGTCATGACTTACCATAATTCAGAACAAAATGTTTAGGTCTGTTATTTAATATCAAATTGCAAGGGAGAGATAAAACACCCTGAAATCTGAAGGAAAACTAAAACGAAGGAGGAGGAGCTACCTTATGCTATTTGTTACCAAGGTTGTTAGATGATGCTAAAAACGGAATCTCTTGATCTTTATAAAATCTGAAAATTAACTATAGTATGTACACTACACTTCAGGAAAACTTCATTACGTCAAGAAGTTATAACATTTTTTTTTTTTAATCATAACACTGGTTCAACTACCTGATCAAACCACTCAAGTTAGTCTACTGGTGGTTTTCTTTGGGGGGAAGGAGAAGATATAGCTTAAACACTGAAAAGTGTAATTCAAGTCAAATCTACACAAAGAGGTTAAACCACATTAGACATGTTTCTTTTGAGGGGCGCCTGGCTGGCTCAGTCAGAGCATTCGACTTCTTTCTTTAAAGTTTATTTATTTTGAGAGGCAGAGAGAGAGCATGCACATTCACGAGTGGGGTACATAAGCAGAAAGAGGGAATCCCAAGTAGGCCACCTGTCAGCCCAGAGCCACTTATGAATAGTGAAATCATGACTTGAGCAGAAGTCAAAAGTCTAATGCTTAACTGACTGAGCCACCCAGGTGTCCCTGGAAATTTGACTCTTGACCTCAGGGTCGTGAGTTTGAACCCCACATTGGGTGTAGAGATTACTTAAATAAACAAAACTTTAAAAAAAAAAAAAAAAAAGGAGGGGCGCCTGGGTGGCTCAGTCGATTGAGCCGACTTCAGCTCAGGTCATGATCTCACTGTCTGTGGGTTCGAGCCCCGCATCGGGCTCTGTGCTGACGGCTAGCTCAGAGCCTGGAGCCTGCTTCAGACTCTGTACCTCCCTCTCTCTCTGACCCTCCCCTGCTCACGCTGTCTCTCTCTCAGAAATAAATAAAACATTAAAAATTAGAAAAAAAAAGAAATGTTTCTTTTGAAAAAAAGATTCCAAAATGGCTAATTAGAGATATTAGCATACTTAAATTAGTCTAAAATATCAAAAGTTATCTTCTTTTAAATCAACGTTTTGGTATCAACAAAAACAAGGATAAACAAAGATTACGAAGTACCTTTTTCTTCACCTATAGTTGTTAGATCAGTATGACAGTTGATACAAAAACTACAAAACCCAGTATTCCACCAAATCCATCCTACTTCCCTTCACTGTTCAGTCTGAGTACAGGATAGTGAGATGGAACGTAGGTTACGTTTCCAGGGTTTACCTTGTTTCTAAGAATTTTATCTCCTATCCCTAACTAATCGGTCCTCTTAATCCACAACTCTACTGCTATGATATATAAAATATATTCTACAGTAAAACTTTAAAGCTGCTAATGTTATTTCGTTTTGACCCAAATTCTGAAATTAGTTCATTAAGAAAAAATATAAAAAGAATCAAGTACAACGTGGGGGGGATGGATATCCAGAAATAACCATAATCCCCCAAATTCTCTTCCTGCTAACCATAATTTCATATTTTATGCTAAGTATTACTTGGATAAACTTTGCTATTTGAATTCTGGAATTGAAAACAAGTTTATTCTAATTCTGACACTGTCAGTTGTTTCTCAACTCATTTTTGTTTAAAATCAGTGAACTGTGAAAGGCATATTTCACAGAAACAGTAAAATACCGTATGCTATATTTTAAGGAGTTAACTTTATATTCATTTTATTAATTTCTTATGAAACACCACCAGAGATGGAATTACACTACTCTAAGTACTCTCTATTCTAGGTAGTATCACAAGATACTTTAAAATAGTTACATGTAATATACAAATATTCACACAATGTAGACAGCATGGGTAACTAACACCAATGAGAGTGTGGGGAAAAAATTCACTCTCAGTATCATGTGCAATAAAAGAAATGTTTACCAACCCATTTACAAGGGCATGTTTACAATCATTCCACCACTGGCTCAGTTTTTAATGAATCTCCACAATCCCTTAAGCCACACTATGGCAAATTCTACTCTTCAACGAATGCCACGAGACAGTCCATCAGCATCAAATCTTAATTCAAAAAATTTCGTAAAAAAGGGGCATCATAGGGAAAAAAATGTACATTACAGGAAGACGAACTTTCAACAAGAACACCTTTATCTGCCCCCTTGTCCACTTGTGAATCAGATATCCTTAGAAGCACAGCTATTTAGACATACCTACCATTCCCTCAGATGACGTCATCTCTGGGGATTTGGTAATTATGATATGTTAATGAATAACATAAAGTAATATTTATTGCCATGACTATCAGAAAACTTTAAAAGCTTTCACCTATTCCTGGAGTCTCCGCAGAAATCAGACACCTGGTATGAGAAAACAGGCAGTGAGAGCTCTGCTGGTCACTTCTGAGAGATTAATACAACAAGAACAAATTCCATGGATCATGTACAAAAAACAGAGGAAATCTTAACTAATGGGTACGGACGATCACATGAAAACACTACTCCATGCTGATAATGCAATATAAAGGCCACTGCAGAAACTGTGATAAAACTTTATGAGAGCAAAAATACACGGAGAAAAACACACAACCACCATTTACAAAAGGCACTGAGAGAAGCAATGAAGCACAGTAAAAATCAGGATTACCCCTGACCCTCCCCCCCCAAAAAAACACAAAACAAAACAAAAAAACCACTGTTCTAAATACTAAATTTTGAAAGTTCAATTGAAACAACACACTGCCCATTCGGGAGGCCTACAAAGATATTTCTTTTAAAAAAATGACCACTTTAATAGTAGAACGTCAACCCTACTTTTTTTTTAAAAGCCTGTCCACTTGGAAAAGACTATAATAACAATTAGACTAACTTGTCTCTTTTTATTTAGAAATGCTCTGTTTACAAGCCGGCCAACAATAGGAACTCAGCTATTGCACAACAGAGAAAGTAAATGAAATAATGTCCATTAACATGCAGTGTTGATGGCATGCTGCATCTCCCAGAAGAGAGGGACTCCCACTATCTACCCTGTACAACTTAGCACTTCTACATCCGTGCAGTAGCTGAAATAAAATGAGTTCCTGTGTTAATCCCGCAATAAACCTCAGTAATTCTCACATCACAGCTGTAAACGTGTGTTAACAGAAAAAGAATGTTTTTCCCAAAATAGCTACATATCACTAAGACTACACAAATTCCTAAATAATCCTTTTACAAGCCTCCTGCCAACTTTATTTTGATACATTAAACATGTGGAGCCTATTTTAAAAGGTCTTTAACTGGGACTTCACGAAAACAGCTTCCTAGTTGTTCCTCTAATGTCTTCTTTTTAAAGTTTTCACGTTGTTTTTACGCCGACTTGAATACTGATGATTCTGGGCCGACTATCAAATGCTTCAGAAGCAGTTTTTGCCAAATAAGATGGGCAAATGTTCTAGATCTGCCAAACCGGACAATAAAGGTCAGGCAACTTCAAAAATGAAATAACTTATTTCCACCATTCATTGAGCCCCTCCTTTTTAAAACTGCCTTGGTATTTTTCTCACTTTTAACGTTTAAGAATACAACCTAGTTTTGAAAGGATATTGGACTCAGTTAAATTACTGAAAAAACGGATCTGCCATTTAAAGCTGGTTAGTCTACTCTTAATGGGCCTCTGGAAGTTTTGGGGGCACTGATGGCAGAAGTTGCATTTAAAAACTTCTCTCCTGAAAAGAATGACATCCGAAGAGGATTACTGGGGAAGGCAGGAAACAGAAGCCCGGAGTCAGCTGAGAAGAGAAAGAAGCGATTTAGAACTACTAAGGAAGGAGGTGATGAGATGCATAGAAAGAAGAGGGAGATAGAAGGTTTAACAAGGAAGTGAAGTGGAGCGCAGAGTGGGGCAAAAGCTGATGAGGAAACAGATGGAAAAAGTAGGGTTTTCAAATAGGCATGATCCAGGAAGGGATGAGTTAAAGCCTGGGGTAGCCCTAGCCCCAGTGCTTTGGTGTGAAAGAGATGCTCGCAGTCTGAAGCAGAGAACAGGGGGAAGCAGTTTACTTCCAGGCGTTGGAGCAAAGTAAAATTCCCTGCCCCGAGCCTCTCCCAGCCTCGGCCGAGCGCGGAGGCGGCGGCTGGGGAAGGGGCCTACCCAGGAGCCAGGCCCGCCGTTCTGCTCCCCCAGACTCCACGGCAGAAAGAAAGAGGCGAGGATTAGGCAGGCAGGGCCCACGACCGCAGCCCGGCGGCACCCCGAAAACGGTCCGGGGACCCGGCGGTGCCCGCGAGCCGTTTCCCCTGCGGAGGGGCGCGGAGCGGCCTTACCTGGAGCGAGGGAGGGAAGCGAGGTCGAGGGCGTCCGTTCTCGCCCGCCGCAGAGAACCCCTGCCGCACTCAACCCAGGTTTCGGACCGAGACGCGACCCTGCCTCAGCCGCCGCTTCCCGGTCGGGGTCTCGGCCACCGCCTCCGCCGCCTCCGGGGCTGTTTACACCGTCGGGCCCCGCACGCCGCCGCCGCCGCCGCTGCCGCCTTCTCTCCACCCTAGCGCCGTTGCCGATTCGGCCGCCGCCACCTCCTCCGCCGCAGCCTCGTCTCTCTGGAGCATCTTCCAGCCACCGAACCCTGAGAAGCAGAGAGTCCAGCCGCGCCGGCAGGAAACTCCCCCGCAACTGCTAGGGGGACCAGGCGGTCAGAGCACCGGCGGCTTTTCCGCCATTGAGCAGCAGCCGCTCCGCTCCTTCTGCAACCCCCTCCCCGCACCCTGTCCTCCCCGCCCCTCGGGGAGCCCCGCCCCTAGCTCCCACCCATTGGGACGGCGCGGCCTCTCGCCGCACCCGGTTGGCTGGGCTTCCCGTCAATCATCGCCCCCTCCCATTTCGGCGGCCCTATACCCCGGCACTCAGTTTTCCCCGCCCACAATGCCCCGCCTCTCAGTTCCTAATTTCCCATTGGGCATCAGTGACCACCTTCAATTGGCAAGGTCAACTATCCATCAAACACCGCCCACTGAGCGAGGCCCAACCCTTCATTACCATTTACTTTATTCAGGCCCGCCTCTGGACGTCAGAAACCAACCCATCCTACCAGCCATAAGTAAAGATCGCCATCAATCAAATAACGCCCACCGGCACCCCGCCTCGCAAGGACCGAACCCTAGCGATTCTCTTTTCTTATTGGTCCAAAGGGTGACCCGAACCCTCAATCATTGGCTTTCTCTGCGTGTCCGTCACTGAACCAATTTCCAAGTCCGTCACACTGGCTTTTTTTAAATAAACGCGCAAAAGGCGGGGAAGTATTCGAAAAGCGATTGGCTAGTCTTCGAAAACGGTCAAATCCAGACAGTGTGCGCGGATCCTTACCGTTCTACGAGAATCATGCCCCTCTATCTCTGACCTCTAAGCCTTGCGTCAAAGGAGCGCCATAAAGGAGCTAACGCGCTTGTACAGTTATAGGTGTGGAAGCCTAGTCCCACCCGGAATTGCAGGGGGTTGGCTGCTGATTGGCTCACAAAGTCCTGTTAGGCCCTCATTGGAGAATATAAACGCCTCTCTTTGGCGTAGAGACGGAAGGGATGGCGCAGGCGAGGATCAGAAGCGGTCCCGGCAAAGGCAGTTGTTTTGCTTCAGCCAGCGGGCGGGGCATACGCGGGAGAGAGAAGCTCGGAACGCCGGGCTCTGGGGGAGGTGTTGCGGGCAGGGAAAAAGCCCGGATGTTTCCCAACAATGAAATCATCGCCGACCAATCAGAGCTGCTGAGCTAACATACCTGCCTGACCTGTCCGCAGTAGGGGAGGGAATGAGTTAGTGAGCGGGAAATTGAGGTGTAAGGTAAGGCTGGAAAGAGAATTGACAAAATGGGACAGGTGATTGCCTTCAAGAGGGCTCTGTGCTGTTAAGGGTTACTTTTGTTCTTTCTAGGCCTCCAGGGCCTGGCATTCAGCCTTTGACATTTCCATGTTTTGTTTCTTAGTCAACATTGCTTTTTAAAACTCGGCCTAGTCTTTGACATTCATTCGTTCCACAGTTCTTGAGCGCCTGCTATTTGCTAGGCCCTATACGAAGAACTACAGATACAAAACTAAATTAGGCAATCCCACTACAAGGTGATACGTGCTATCATGCAAGGGATGGTGGTGGTATAAGGGATGGTCCCTGTGGATAGGCTTTACCGAAGAAGGCTTCACAAAGAACAGTATCAGTCTAGAATGAATGATTCAATAAGCAAAAGAAGGGAGTGAATATGATTCCTTCAGCAATTAGACTCACAGGTATTGCCAGGTTAATTCCCCCCAAAAGAAACAAAACTAAAGTGTAATAAAAGCATGCTAACACCTTAGAATAATTTGTTGTTGTTTTTTAATGAAAGTGCCCTGATAAAGGATTTCAACCTTACTCAGACTCCTGGGTCTGTTGGTTTGGACTGACAAGTTAGGCTAAGGCCCAGCACAGCGCTTTTCAGCTTCCGGACTGTGAATGCTTTAGGAATAAGGGCAAATTTAGGAATAGGACGAGTTCCTACACAATGGTGAGAATGGCAAAAAATAAAGACTTAATTGCAGTTCAGATTTTTTCATCTATGCCCCAATTTTGCATAATAGTGGAGGGTTTTTAACGGTACCAGCATCATAATCACCTGGGGTGCGGATTCCTGGGTCCACTCGCACCCATAATGTCAGGGACTCTAGGGACAACACTTAGGTGCATTTTAAATTTTTATACACACCAATGATTGAGACTCATTAGCATAGGTAATTTTTTTCTCCAATGTTGACTATAGTACTCTGGTGTTCTTTTTTTAAAAAATAATTTTGTTTGTTATTTTTTTGAGAGAGAGAGAGCTCTTGAGCAGGGAAGACGGGCAGAGGGAGAGAGAGAGAGAGAGAGAGAGAGAGAGAGAGAATCCTAAGCAGGCTCCACACTCAGCACAGAGCCTGACTCGGGGCTCAATCCCATGACCCTGGGATCATGACATGAGCTGTAATCAAAATTCAGATACTCAACTAACTGAGCTACCCAGGCACCTCTGGTGTTCTTTTTTAAATAAGACATCAGATATTGGGGCACCTGGGTGACTCAGTCATTTAAGCGTCTGACTTCTGATCAGGTCATGATCTCTTGGTTCTTGAGCTCCCGCCCCGCATCAGGCTCGGTGCTGACGGCTCAGAGCCTGGAGCCTGCTTCTGATTCTATGTCTCCCTCTCCGCCCCTCCCCTGATCATGCTCTGTCTCATTCTCTCTCTCTCTCTCTCAAAAATAAATAAACATTACAAAAAATTTTTAATGTCATCAGATACCAATTCTCTCAAAACAACTTTGAATGCCTCAGTTTTGCTGGTGCCCTAAACCCATGCTTGGTAATCCAGTACTGCCTACTTCACATAATTATTTTAAAGACTAAATGGGGGATGCCTCGATGGCTCAGTTGGCTGAGTGTCTGACTCTTGATTTCTGCTTAGGTCGTGAACCCAGGGTTATGGGATTGAGCCCTGCATTGGGCTCTGTGCTGAGCATGGAGCCTGTTTGGACTCTCTCTCTTTCTCTCTCTCTCTCTCTCTCCCCCCCTCCCCCCTCCCCTGCTTGTATTCTCTCTCTCTTTTAAAAAAAAAGAAAAGGATTAAATAGGATATGGTATACAATGACAACACAGTGCCTATCACAGTTGAATCAAAATTCTTAGACATCACATAGAAGTTTCATGCATGCATTCAGCATATTTATATACTTATTATATGCAAGCCATTATGCCCTCTCTGACGGGGAGCTTCTGTGTCAAACTTCAAGTAGTTCAATTTGTGCAGATTGATCCACTCCTCTCTTAACCAGTGGAAATATTCCACTGATTAACCTGTTTTCTTCATTAAAAAAATTGTGGGGGGCTGGGTGGCTTAGTTGGTTGATGTCTGACTTCAACTCAGGTCAGGATCTCGTGATTCATGTGTTTGAGCCCCATGTCAGGCTTTTTGCTGACATTGCGGAGCCTGCTTTGGAAGCTTGCTCTGCCCCTGCGCCGCTAGTGCTCGCTCACTCTTGTGAGCTCTCTCTCCCTCAAGAACACATAAATATTTTTAAATTTTTTTTTTAATTTTTTTTCACTAGTTCCACTCTACAAATACTTATTAAACAGTCACTGTGAATCAGGTACTATGGTAGATTATAGGCATTGCTACCTCTGAAACTAATTAACAATGAGGGGTGGCTGGATGGCTCAATCAAGCATCTGACTTTAGCTCAAGCCATGATCTCATGGTCCGTGAGTTCGAGCCCTGCGTCAGGCTTTGTGCTGACAGTTCAGAGCCTGGAGCCTGCTTCAGGTTCTGTCTGCCTCTCTCTTTGCTCCTCCCCCACTGTCTCTCTCTCTCTCTCTCTCAAAAATAAACATTTTTAAAACATTTTTTTAAAGAAAGAAATTAATTAGCAATGATACAGTGATATAAAAAGAAACATAGGGGCGCCTGGGTGGCTTAGTCGGTTAAGCATCCGACTTTCGCTTAGGTCATGATCTCGCGGTTCGTGGGTTCGAGCCCCGGGTCGGGCTCTGTGCTGACTGCCAGCTCAGAGCCTGGAGCCTGTTTCGGATTCTGTGACTCCCTCTCTCTCTGACCCTCCCCTGCTCACGCTGTCTCTCTCTCTTCTAGAAATAAATAAAACATTTAAAAAAAATTAAAAGTAAAAAAATAAGAAGAAACATATATTTAATTTCATCCCTGGTTCCTGGCACAGAGCTCCTAAAACCCTTATCATTTTTTGAATGACAGGGGTAAGAAAAGCATTTTTGTTATTCATAAGTGGCCTTTTTTTTTTTTTTTTAAAGTAAGCGCTAGGCCCAAGGTGGGGCCTGAATTCAAGACCTAAAGATTAAGGGTCACATGCTTTACCACCTGAGCCAGCCAGACACCCCATAAAAAGCCATTTTGAACCCCTGAATCTGTGCTAATGA
Source organism: Proteles cristata cristata (assembly GCA_017311185.1). NCBI lineage: Eukaryota > Metazoa > Chordata > Mammalia > Carnivora > Hyaenidae > Proteles > Proteles cristata. Next base: position 348,851 of record JAESUZ010004347.1, on the reverse strand, counting down.
GGTAACTCTTAGAGGATAGCTTGTTGCTGGAGGAAGCAACTGTGTAATGAGATCAGAACTTTCGGCCATTCCACCCCGACCCCACCCCCCTGCCACTGGGGAGGGCGGAGAAGCTAGAAGTGGATGTAATCACCAATGACCAATGATTAAATCAATCATACTTAGGTAATGAAGACCCCATAAAAGCCCTAAATGACTGGGTTTGGAGACTCCTGGGTTGGCATACACACTGAGGTGCTGAGAAGGTGGTAAGTAAGCCCAGAGAGGTCCTGAAAGCTCCATGCCCATTTCCCACATGGCCTGGCCAAGCATCTCTTCCATTTGGCTGTTCCTGAGTTGTATCCTTCACAATAAACTGACCGTAGTAAGTAAAGTGCTTTCCTGAGTTCTGTGAACGGTTCTAGAAAATTATCAGACCCAAGGAAGGGGTTGTGGGAATCCCCCATTTATAGCGGTGTGGTCAGAAGAACAGTCCACAACCTGGGACTTGTGATTGGCCTCTGAAAGTGGGCTCAATGTTGTGGGACTGAGTCTTTGACCTGTGAGAGCTGCCCTAACTCCATGTAGTCAATGTCAGAATTGCTTAAAGTGAGGAAAACAACCTGCACATTTGGTGTCAGAAGTGTCGTGAGTAGAGTCGGAAATAACTCTTCCTTTTCATTAACTTAGAAAGGCTCAACCCTGGGGCGCCTGGATAATTCAGTCAGTTGAGTGTCCAACTTTGGGTTGGCTCAGGTCATGATCTCACGGTTCATGAGTTCAAGCCCTGCGTGGGGCTCTGTGTTGACAGCTCGGAGCCTGGATCCTGCTTTGGATTCTCTGTCTCCCTCTTTCTCTGCCCCTCCCCCGCTCACACTCTGTCTCTCTCTCAAAAATAATAAACATTAAAAAAAAAGTTCAACCCCTGATTTTAATGAAATCACAACATAGTTTCTCTCTAGTTTTTAACTTTTTTAAATGTTTTTTATTTATTTGTGTGTGTGTGTGAGAGAGAGAGACAGACAGAGAGAACATGAGTAGGGGAGGGTCAGAGAGAGAGGGAGATAATCTGAAGTAGGCTCCAGGCTCTGAGCTGGCTATCAGCACAGAGCCCGACGCGGGGCAAGAACCCACAAACCGTGAGATCATGACCTGAGCTGAAGTTGGCGCTTAACCAACTGAGCCACCCAGGTGCCACTATTTTTTTTCTTTTAATTTTTTTTAATGTTTTATTTATTTCTAGAAGAGAGAGAGACAGCGTGAGCAGGGGAGGGTCAGAGAGAGAGGGAGTCACAGAATCCGAAACAGGCTCCAGGCTCTGAGCTGGCAGTCAGCACAGAGCCCGACCCGGGGCTCGAACCCACGAACCGCGAGATCATGACCTAAGCGAAAGTCGGACGCTTAACCCACTAAGCCACCCAGGCGCTCCTATTTTTTTACTTTTAAAAATAAATTTATTTATTTATTTTGAGAGAGAGAGAGAGAGCCAGTGTGAGTTGGGGGAGGAGTAGAGAGAGAGAAAAAATCCCACGCGCTGAAAACCTGGAGCCTGACGCAGGGGTCCAACTCACAAACTCACAAACTGTGAGAACATGACCTGAGCCTAAATCAAGAGCCAGATGCTTAACTGACTGAGCCACCCAGGCGCCCCAATATAGTGTCTCTTAAAAATGTGTCTCAAACAGCTCCAGGGAGCTCTTTAGGACGAAGGCCCTTTTATCCCAAAGTATCTGGGATTCAGCAAGAATTAGGCCACACATGCTAAAAATTATTTTAAAACCCCATTAGAATGTTGCCCTCTGCTCCACATTTAATTCTTATTTCAACACTAAAATATTGTTTAAAGTTTTCATCATCATGGGAGAAAAATCTTTTTTTTTTTTATAACCCATGTCATAAGGTTAGAGTTGTGTTTGGCTAATAGAAAACCTAAACAGTGGCTTAAACAACTGGAGGGTGTGGGTGGCATTTTTTTTTTTTTTTCACATAACAAGAAGTTTGGAGGTGAGCAGTGATGTCAGGGTCAGTGCTTCTACAATTATCTTGTTGCCCCAAGATCACAGGATGGTTACTGTAGCTTCAGATAAGATGCCCAAGTTCAAGGCAGTAGGGAGTGAGGGCATCACATGACCACCCCTAGCTGTAAGGGAGGCCAAGAAGCTTAGGGAACTATGATATCATGAGTTTCTGAGAGTGAAGGCCCTCAAAGTTTACCAAGCATCAGAATCTCCCAAAGGGCTTGTGAGAACATGGATTGTTATCCACCCACCCCCCGCCCCCCACACGACCCCAGAGTTTCTGATTCTGTAGGTCGCAGGGGAAACTTGAGGATGTGCACTTCTAACAAGTGCCTTGACGCTGCCGCCGCCGCTGCTGCTTACACTTTGAGAACCCCTAACTTAAGGGGACCGTGACCCACTGCCTGGCATTGGCACACTGCTGTCCAGATGCATGGCCACGTTACCATTTATAAATATTTTTGCAAGTATATTTCTGCTTCATCTCTGCACCAGCCAGCAGGGGTGCCTGGCTGGCTCAGTCGGTAGAGCATGCTCAACTCTTGATCTTGGGATTGTGGTTTTGAGCCCCATGTTGGTTAAAGACTTCACTTTAAAAAAATATAAATAAAAATAAATAAGGAAGGAAAGGAAAGGAAAGGAAAGGAAAGGAAAGGAAAGGAAAGGAAAGGAAAGGAAAGGAAAAGGAACTCAAGCAAAAGCAAAACCAGGAAGTCTTTGCAGACACCAGTTGGTCTTCAATGCATCCAGCCCTGCCTTTCCCAAGCCATTAAAGATCTTAGACTCTGAGACACTGGAACGTAACAGCTTTCTAACTTTCCTTAAAATCAGGTGGATACAATGCCATGGACAATACTTTAACTGGAGTTTATCCTTAGGGTACTATCGCTCTCCCAGCTTGCATTGGTCAGAGTTCAGCAAAAAACAAACGATGCACTCCAATTAGGAATTTTGAGGAGAGTGTCATAAAGGGATTATTTCCAAAGGTGCAGGAAGGGTAGAGATTAATCATACAGTCTAAGCCCCTTGGGCTAGTAATAAGGAGGCACATTATCACGCTTATGCCTGAAGGGATGTGGAAAGGCTTGCAGGAATAGAGAGGTGTGTGCAGAGTCCTGTCAAGAACTCTGATCCCCGGTGAAGGATAGAGTGAGCCCTTTCCAACTTGGAAATAAATACTCCAACCTCTTCTCCTCTCTCCCTTTGACCTGCTGCCAGTGCTACCTCTCGGCCGAACCCAACTGGAGCCTATTCATATTATCTATTCAGGTCACAGAACAGAGTGGAGAAAGGTGGAGGGACGTCTGGAGGACCACAAGAAACATCCAGCACGGACATATTTGAATTTGATACCATTTATCTCTAGGTATAGAATTATAGTTAAAGAAAACCCAAATTGCAAAACAAAGAAGAAAGAAATTGGAAGAAATCCCTGAGTCAACCATTCTTGGAGTTATGGTCTGAGCACCCCTGAGAGTCCACAAGGTCAAAACAGTTTTTGCAATAAGGCTAAGACATTATTGGCCTATTTCACCCTCATTCTTTCAGGAGAATCCAGAGACTTTCTAGAGGCTATAGAACATGTACTATTGCAACATACCGCAAAGCAGATACAGAGTCCAACTGTCTTCCATTAAACCAGAGATTAAAGAGATTTGCAAACACAGAAGACAATGTCTCCTTCCTTACCAAGATTTTTGCCTTAGAAAATACAGTTTTTTTAAAATCACCTTTGCGAAAATACAGTTTTTTCACCAAAAAAATTTCTACTGATGTGAACCCATAATGGGCTTATTTTTATGAAATAAAAAATAGTTTTGGGTTTCTCAATTTTAATTGCCAGCACAATAAGTGCTTAGAGACATAGCCCACACACACAAAAGCTCTTTGGGTACTTAAGAATCTATAAAGCTGCAAAGGAATTCTGAGAGCAAAGCCTTAGAAAACTGCTCTAAATCATACTCCACATAAGCTAGTTTCAAAGGTTGTCCAGCTTTAGCCAGTTTAAGGAGACGGGGAGAGTGGGAAGGGAACAAAAATGATGACCCAGAAGTAAAATGACTGCCTTTCTTATCTCTCTGCTCTCGTCTTCCCCTTTACAGCTTTTAAAAGGTACCTGGTCCAGGGACCACACTCTGAGAACCACTGATTTAGGCTAATCATGATCCATTGCCCTGCACTGGCACACTGCTGCCCAGACACAAGGCCACATTAGCATTGATAAATACTCTTAACGGCTTTGTTTCTCTTTTATCCCTGCACAGATGAAAATAAATGCAAGCAGAGGCAAAAGCAAGAAGTCTTTGCAGATACCAGTGGGTCTTCGATGCACCCAGTCCTCTCTGCCAAGCCATTACCTTTTCTGATTTCCTCTTCCTATTGAATCCCTTTGTGGCTCCATTTCTAGAACCTTATGTTATAATACCTCATATTATGATGATGTAGATAAGTTACTGTTGCAACTTCTACCCTCTCTGAAGGACATGAGTCGGAGCACATGTGTACACACACGTACACCCATGCACAGGCATGGTACGTGTGCGTGCACCTCCTGTTATTTAAAGCCCTCCTATAGAAGCATGCTACTAGGAGCTGGCTGGCTCAGACAGCAGAGCATGTGCCCCTTGATCTCCTGGTTCTTGAGTGCAAGTCCCACATGGGGTGTAGACCTTACTTGCTGGATGTGGGGGGGAATAAAGGGAACATACACACTATCATATCACAAATTTGCTTGTTCTTTTTTTTAAATAGTTTGATGACGGTTTCAATATAACTGGTTTCCTTTGAAGTTTTGGGAACTTTACGTATTTAAAAACATTATCGGTGAGGCACCTGGGTGGCTCAGTTGGTTAAGCATCCGACTTCAGCTCAGGTCATGATATCACGGTTTGCGGGTTCAAGCCCCGCATCGGGTTCTGTGCTAACAGCTCAGAGCCTGGAGCCTGCTTTGCATTCTGTGTCTCCTCTCTCTTTCCCTCTCCTGCTCATGCTCTGTCTGTCTCTCTCTCTCAAAAATAAATAAACATTAAAAAAAATTTTTTTAAATAAATAAAAAATAAAAACATTATCGGAGAAGGAATCCACAGGACTCACCAAAGGGACACTTTGTAAAACAAAACAACGAAGTATGAGGAATAATAACCTCCGCAGAGGCAGTAACCTTCAGCTCAGCAAAGACATGATTTCTTTTGTTGTGCATAGCACACCGTAGCCGTCCAATGAGTACTCACTGAATTGCATTCGGGGGATTTCAAGTCATTCACTGGATGTTTTCCTTTTCCACACGGCCATCCCGCCAAGGCTGGGCCAGCCCCTACCCCACTTCCTCCTGAGAGAGGAAGTTGATGAAGCTATTGCCATCCTGCCTGCAATCCGCACAGCCTTGGAGGCCAAAGCTGGCTGCCTCAGAGTCAGATGCTCCTTTGTGTTTTCAAGTGAGTGTCACGCACATGAGATGGTTGAGATTACAGTTACAACACAGTGGGTGGTATCAGAAACACTTTTCGCTTGGAGCCCAACTGCATAGATGCAGCAAGTGTGTGCTCATCCTGGGAAAGCTCTACTATTGCCAGTTATTTAAGCATTTTACCATTTTTGCCCAAGTTCATTTACATTATTCACTCGCTTTGTTATGTTTTGTTTTCTTTCTACAATAAACTATACATTTCTGCCAACTCTTCATCTCTTGCTTCTTAGCAGCACTGCCATTTGCTTATGCAATATGGTGGTTTGCTCATGCTTCAAAAACCCAAAGGAGGCCTATTGCTACTTTTCCCCTTATTTTTCTTCCACATCTGCAAGGAGTCCTTTCCCGTTTATTTGTCTGAAAGCTCTTTTTCTCCTGCTGTTAAAGCTGGGCATGAGTGCCGTTCTTAAAAATTGAAGCAGACTTTCCAATGGAGCAGACATCAAGGAGAAGAACACAAGAGTGAAGCCACAGGTTGATTACTCTATAAACAAGTAGGCAGCAATAAAGTTGTAGGAAAGCTCTCAATGAAAAAGTCATGGTGAAAGGGACATGCAGGACTTAAGTGCTATTAGTTTAAAAGGCTTCATAATAGGGGCACCTGGGTGGTTCAGTTGGTTAAGCATCTGACTCCAGCTCAGGTCATGATCTCACAGTTTGTGGGTTCAAGCCTCACACTGGGCTCTGTGCTGACAGCTCAGAGCCTGGAGACTGCTTTGGATTCTAGGTCCCCCTTTCCTCTCTGCCCATCTCCCACCCACCTCTGTCTCTTGCTCTCTCAAAAATAAACATAAAAAAAATTTTTAAGGTTTCATAATAATGCCCACATGTAATGATAAAGGGCCTATGTCTCTGGAAAATAGCAGAGACCTCAGCAGTTAGATAACTGGTTTAGAGGCAGGTATCTTATCAAGACCTGGCCACAGAGTTGAGAAATTCAGGCTTTGAACCCAAGTAGAAACGGTGACAGGAGAGGAAGCCAGAGCACACCAGCAGCAGAAACGGCTGGAAATTAAACCTACAGGAAGCCAAACGAAGGCTTCTAATCTCCCTGCTGTGACCAGAACTTCTCTCAAAGTACGGTAGTGGAATCAAACCTTAGACAAGGGTTAAGGCATGAAGCTGCAGAGGGTTTGGGGAAGCAAGGATGGGAAACTTCTTAATAGTGACTTTCCAAGAGTTCCATGATGGTTTTTCAAAGATTTTATTAGTTTAGGGGCACCTGGGTGGCTCAGTCAGTTAAGCACTGCACTTCAGCTCAGGTCATCATCACACGGTTCCTGAGTTCCAGCCCCACATTGGGCTCTGTGCTGATGGCAAGGAGCCTGCTTCAGATCCTCAGTCTCCATCTCTCTCTGCCCCTCCCCTGCTTGCTCACAGGTTCTCTCCCTCTCTCTCTCAAAAATAAATAAACACTTTAAAAAAGATTTTATTATTTTATTTTAAAAATACTCTCTACACCCAATGTAGGGCTCAAACCTACAACCCTGAGTGAAGAGTCCCATGCTCCACGGTCTGAGCCAGCCAAGCACCCCAAGGTCATTTTTTCTTTTGCTTTGTTTTCAAAACTTTTTATTTGGGAAATTTTCAGACACACACACACACACACACACACACACACACACACACACACACAGTAATATTATATAATGAACCCATGTGCCTACCACACAGCCTAAACAATTCTCAACATTTTGACTATACTGCTTCAACCATAACCTCCCCACAATTTTTTAAGGTTCCGCTTTTAGCCCTCTGATTTCTATACTATCTTCCTCAGAAGTATGCCCCAATCTCCTGACTCCAACTACCACCTCAATGCATCTGAGCCCCAATTGTGGAGTAACAGCCCCATCCTTTGATGGACCTCAATGGCATACCAGGTCTGTCTGTTGCAAGGTCCCATGGCACTTCGGTCTGTAGCAGATAGCGTTGGCTGCCTTCCAAATGCCCTTCCCACCTTGATGTTCTGTCTTACTATAGAATCTTACTTAGTTGATATAGTGGGGGACGTCTAGTTACCTTTCAGCCCTGGCGATTTATCTTCATTAGTCTAAACTGTCCATGATAGTTTCATTCCCCTCTGGGTGACTGATTAAGGAATGTTCATATGTTTTCCATAAAACTGCCATTAAGAGTTTTCCTTATTCTTATAAAGGAATATGAAAAAAGTACTCTCTTCCTTTCTTGGAGCCAATCACTAGCTAGGTGTCTCTGATCAGCTTCCTTCACTTCTCTGTTCCTCGGTTTTTTTATCTGTAAAATGGAGATGATAGAAGCAACTCACAGGGTTGTCATAAAGAGCAAAGGAATGAATATATGCAAAGGACCTAGAACTCTGTCTGCCCTATCAATAGTGCTATTATTTAGCACTATTTATTTTAATGATGATTATTATTATTTTGTAAGATGTGATGCTTGGAGCTGTGGCAACCATCTTGCGACCAGGAAGGGAAAAGCTTGGGATCAAGACCAGCTCACTATGCATGAGAGAGGAGACATGTGGAAAGGATTTTAATCATTGATGATGTCAAGCTATTGAATTAAATAACCCTAAAACCACCCTACCCCTGAATTTCTCAATAAGTGAGATAATAATATTGCTGATTATATGTGTCTCTTTGGTTGAATTTTCTATTTCTTACAAACAAAAGCAGCCTAACTGATACATATGCCCCCATTCAGATTTCGTCTTCCCTAAGCCTGCCCAAGTTTATTGCCTCTGTCAAGGCATCAAAATTTCCCTGTTCAGTCTTCTTTATAATTCCCTGTATCTAGCCAGTTTGGTCATTGTTTCCTTCTAATTTTTTTCTTTCCCTCCATTAGCAAAGTTACCATTAGTGGCAAAACAAAACATAGTGTGGCTGACGCTCTCGACGAGTCCTCATGAGGAGTGAGGGGACCATATAAAGTGAAAATATTGGTCATTGCCAACTTTGTCTTGTTGGCCATGTTCATAGCACCTAGCACATAGTAGACATTCAGTGTATGTCTGCTGAATGAATGGATTGGAGGGATCAATGGATAAGGCATTTTCCAAGGGAAGATACTTTATCAGAGAATAATTTTTTAGAGCAAGAAATCTTCCTCAGAGGTGCCTGGCTGGATCAGTCAGTAGAGCACGTGATTCTTGATCTTGGAGTCATGAGTTCGAGCCCCACATTGGGCATAGAGTTTATTTTAAAAAACTGCCTCTGCCAAATAAGTTTATTTATTTGACTAACCACTAAACAAAATTTCTTCAGGACGTTTTAGAGCCTTCAATATGCTTCTATGAATTGAGAGAGTGGTTTTACCATCCAGTGCCCTCCCAGCTTAATTTGCCAGAGAGGTGTTTTTTTCTGGAGTTTCATAGAACATAAGTAGAGCAGTTGGTCTCAAGTATTTTTTGCCAATTTTGGCTTCAGGCAGAAGAAAAAACTCTAGAACAACCTATACCCTATATTGTTTTCCTATCTACTCACTCTCATTTTCCACTGCAAAAATTGGGCATAACAATGAAGTGTCACTCTACAGAAAAATTTGGGGAGATTACATATGCATCTATTTTTGTAATTCTAGTATGGCTTACTGACTGTTTAAACAATATGTATGTATCCTAATGTCTAAATGCTGGAAAATCCCATGCTAAAACACTACTGATGCAAATATATACTACTGCATGTAGTAAGTTAATTAAAACCCCAGAGCAAATTGGGGCGCCTGGGTGGCTCAGTTGGTTAAGTGTCCGACTTTGACTCAGATCATGACTTCACTGCTCATGAGCTCAAGCCCCTCGTCGGGCTCTGTGCTGACAGTTTAGAGCCTGGAACCTGCTTTGGATTCTGTCTCCATTTCTCTCTCTTCTCCTCCTCATTCACCCTCTCTCTCTTTCTCTCTCAAAATAAACATTAACAATTAAAAAACAACAACAGAGCAAACCAATAATGATAAAACTTAACTAAGCATGAAATGTAAGAATAACAACTTTTTAAAGCCACAGTCAGCCTAAAGCCATGCTAACGAAGCACTGAAAATAAAATCGTCCTTCATGAAAACTATGGGAATTTCTACCAGCCATGTATGTCCAGGGGCAATAGCAGCTGTACAAATCTGCTATATCCCCAGAAGAACACGGAATTGGTTCTTACTAAACTCTAACAAGTCATAATTGTAGCTTGTGAATACCAGAACTTCATAACCCTTAATAACGCAATAGGTTTCAAGTAGGCCTTAGTTTCACGTGAAAATGAATGTCATTGGAATTGGCTGAGATAATGTGTTTAAGAACCAGACGCTATGCTTCTGAGGATGACCTCAATGGGGCCTGCCTAGATTAGCACAATGTGCAAAGAGCCCATCTGTTAATCTCTCTCAAATGTTGGAGTCCCTCATGGAGGGTCCAGATTAGCCTTCACATCAGGCCTATTTTATTAGCTGCCTCTCATTACTGCTACCAGATTAGTCTGGATCATCATCTTCTCAAACTTAAAGGGTCTAATACCCACCAGTAATAAAAGTTACCAACTGCTAAATTAGTAGCTAGCACGCCTCTCTAATGGTGCTGAGAAGTTATCAAGGGAGGGGGCACCTGGCTGGCTCAGTAGGAAAAGCATGTGATTTGATGATCTGAGGGTCGTGAGTTTGAGCCCCATGTTGGGTTTAGATGAACAAAAGAATAAATAAACTTTTAAAAAAAAAAGGTCTTCAATGAAACTTGAGAGCGATTTTCAATATTTAAAAAAACCTATAGGAAACCATGCATTTACATGTTGTAAGCTGCACTGGCCACATTTTGTGTTTTCAAGTCGAATTATACCAACTCTGAAGAAATACGGGTTATTTCCTAGGGCTTGAAGTTCAGAATGACAGTTTTATATCCTTGGTTTATAAAACATGCTAAAGCCATCCTCATCTCCTGTCTTCACTAACTGAATTTTCCCTATTTTTTAAGGAGAGGCTCAAGATCCCACCTACTGCAGTCCCTAGATATTTCCCATTCCTTTTAAATTCTCCAGCACTTGTTGATCATTATATTATCCTAATTTTTTTTTAATGTTTAGTTTATTTTTGAGAGTGAGACTGGGCAAATGCATGAGTCAGGAGGGGCAATGAGGCAGACAGAGGATCTGAAGCAGGCTCTGCACAGACAGCCCGATGTAGGGCTCAAACCCATGAACTGTGAGATCATAACCTGGGCCAAAATCTGATGGTCAACCACTGAGCCACCCAGGCACCCATTATTATGCTAATTTCTTAACAAGAGCTAATCCTACCCACAAACACCGGGTCCTTTTCTTTGACATCATTTCTGAGTCTGCACTGCCCACATAGAATGTTCTCAACTGGGTAGATCCTCAACAAATGAAAAAATCACTTGTTGAATAAAACTGATTTTAATTTGTAGGATGGTTGATCAAAATTCATCTATTTAATTTATATAATGTATAGTCGCCTTAAAAAAAAAAAAACAAACCCTGAGGTTAAGCAGCAGCTTGCAAACTATGTTTTTATCTCCCACATTTTTTAGTATGAACACACATGGAGAGAATACATGGAGAGAAACTGAAGGAAAATTACAATGAACATCTATATACTCTCCACCTAGATCCAACAATTGTTATCATTTTGCCATATTTATTTCATCATTCTCCAATGATCCACCTAGATATTTTATACTGTTGCTGAATTATTTAAAAATAAGTTATAGATATCATAACATTTACCCCTTAAATACTTTACTATGCTTCCTCCCTAAGGAAGCTTCTCTTACCTAATTATAATACCATGATCATGCCCAGTAAAATTAGTAATCAATTCAATATTATCATCTAATATCCAGTTCTTTTCCTTCATTTGTGCTAAGAATAGCTCTTATATCTGTTTTTGGTTTTATCCCCTGCCCAGGAGCCAATACCATTTTATACATTGCATTTGCTTGTTATATTTTGTAGGGGAAGAAAAAGTTTTCCTTATTTAGGGGAAGCACGTCCTGGACATCATCAATCTCTTTACAGATTTTAATCTAAAATGGTCCCCCTTCTTTTTTTTAATAGCATCAATTTTTTAAAAAGGCAATTGTCAAAACAGTTCTAATAGTGTTAAATAACTATAGGAAAGACATTTTTCCCCTCTTCCCTTGTTTACAAAAAAAGAACTTCCTGTTCTGAGGTTCTGAGATTTTAAATCTTAAGCTAATCATCAGTTGATACGGTTCCAAATAAAACAGCCACTGAAGAAAAAAGAGAAAACTGAATTTACCAGATAATACATAGGTTCCAGCAATCACTAGCTAGGACTCCTTGAGCAGGTTATTCAGCTGCTATAAAGTTCTTTTTCTGCTACATAAGAGGCAGATCATACCTACTTTGCAAAGTAAGGATTACCATGAGATAATTATATGAATGCCTAGCATAGCAGAGAAGCTTACTAAATGCTTGTTTCATTCTCTTCCCTACTTGTTGTCAAAGAATGGGGTACTTCCAAATTGGTAAACTTCCCAAGTATGATTCTTCCTTTGAACATTTTGCTGCAAACTCAATTGCAAACACAAAGTCCATACTTAAGTTTTACAGTGCATTTTACCTTGCTTTGCTTTGTTGTGTTTTGAAAGTAAAACACAATCTTTGTTGTGTTTTGAAAGTAGTATCTGTGCACCTTCTTTGTGAATTTATCATGCAAATGATTTCTGAAAAGCTCTTCTAAAAATAATGTAAGACAAAGTCGTTACTATTTTAAATTAACATTTTAATCTAAATATGTTTTTGGTTTTCTTTATATTTCTGCCAGCATTATATCTTTTTTTTAGTCTCTTCCTTACCACAGGGTTGTTTTTTTTTTTAATTTATTCAAGTCTAAGTTAGTTAACATACAGTGTAATAATGATTTAAAGAATAGAAATCATTAGTAATTCATCACTTACATATAACACCGAGTGCTCATCCCACCAAGTGCCCCCCCTTAAGGCCCATCACCCATTTAGCCCATCCCCCACTTCCTCCCCTCTAGCAACCCTCAGTCTCTTCTCTGTATTTAAGAGTCTCTTATACTTTGCCTCCCTGTTTTTATCTTACTGTTCCTTCCCTTGCCCTATGTTCATCTGTTTTGTTTCTTAAATTTCACATATGAATGAAATTATATGATATTTGTCTTTCTCCGACTTATTTCGCTTAGCATAATGCATTCTACTTCCATCCACATTGTTGCAAATGGCAAGATTTCATTTTTTTTTTTTTATCGCTGAGTACTATTCCATTGTATATATATACTACGTCTTCTGTATCCATTTATCAGGCAGTGGACACTTGGGCTCTTTTCATACTTGGGCTATTGTCGATAGTGCTGCTGTAAACATTGGGGTGCATGTGCCCCTCGAATCAGCATTTTTGTATCCTTCAGATAAATACCTAGTAGTGCAATTGCTGGGTTGTAGGGTAATTCTATTTGTAATGTTTTGAGGAACCTCCATGCTGTTTCCCAGAGTGGCAGCACCAGTTTGCATTCCCACCAGCAGTGCAAATGTTCCCCTTTCTCCACATCCTCGCCAACATCTGTTGTTGCCTGAGTTGTTAATGTGAGCCATTCTGACAGGTGTGAGGGGGTAGCTCATTGTGGTTTTGATCTGTATTTCCAAAATGATGAGTGATATTGAGCACCTTTTCACGTGTCTGTTGGCCATCTGGATGTCTTCTTTGGAAAAGGGTCAATTCATGTCTTTTGCCCATTTCTTTACTGGATTATTTGTTTTTTGGGTGTTGAGTTTGGTAAGTTCTTTATAGGTTTTGGATAGAACCCTTTTTCTGATATGTCATTTGCAAATATCTTTTCCCATTCTGTTGGTCACCTTTTAGTTTTGCTGATTATTGCCTTCACTGTGCAGAAGCTTTTTATCTTGATGAGGTCCCAATAGTTCATTTTGTTTTTGTTTTCTTGCCTTTGGAGACGTGTCAGGTAAAAAGTTGCTGGGGCTGAGGTCAAAGAGGTTGTTGCATGTCGTCTCTGCTAGGATTTGATGGCTTTCTGTCTTATGTTTAGGTCTTTCATCCATTTGGGGTTTATTTTTTATTTTTTAATTTTTTAAATTTTTTTTAATGTTTTATTTATTTCTAGGAGAGAGAGAGAGAGAGACAGCATGAACAGGGGAGGTTCAGAGAGAGGGAGACACAGACTGAAACAGGCTCCAGGCTCTGAGCTGGCAGTCAGCACAGAGCCCAACGCGGGGCTCGAACCCACCAACCGCGAGATCATGACCTAAGCGAAAGTCGGACGCTTAACCAACTAAGCCACCTAGGCGCCCCATTTGGGGTTTATTTTTGTGTATGGTGTAAGAAAGTGGCCCACGTTTATTCCTCCACGTTTATGTCCAGTTCTCCCAACACCATTTGCCAAAGAGACCATTTTTTTTCCATTGGATATTCTTTCCTGCTTTGTGGAAGATCGGTTGGCCAGACGTTTGTGAGTCCATTTCTGGGTTCCCTATTCTGTTCCATTGATCTATGTGTCTGTTTTTGTATCATGCTGTCTTTATGATTACAGCTTTGTCATACCGCTTGAATTCTGAAATTGTGATGCCTCTAGCTTTGGTTTTCTTTTTCAACATTACTTTGCCTATTTGGGGTCTTTTTTGGTTCCTTACAAATTTTAGGATTGTTTGTTCTAGCTCCGTGAAGAACACTGTGTTATTTTGATAGGGATTGTGTTGAATATGTAGATTGCTTTGCGAAGTATCGACATTTTAAGAATATTTGTTCTTCCAGGGGCACCTGGGTGGCTCAGTCAGTTAAGCGTCCAACCTCAGCTCAGGTCATGATCTTGCGGTTCGTGGATTCAAGCCCCATGTCTGGGCTCTGTGCTGACAGCTAGCTCAGAGCCTGGAGCCTGTTTCAGATTCTGTGTCTCCCTCTCTCTCTGACCCTCCTCTGTTCACACACACTCTCTCTCTCTCTCTCTCAGAAATAAATAAAACATCAAAAAAATTTTTTTAAATAAAGAATATTTGCTCTTCCAATCCATGAGCAATGGTATGTTTTTCCATTTTTTTGTGACTTCTTCAATTTCTAAACTTTCTATAGTCTTCAAAGTATAATTTTTCACCTCTTTGGTTAGGTTTATTCCTAGGTATTTTATGGGTTTTGGTGCAATTGTAGATGGGATCAATGCCTTGACTTCTCTTTCTACTGCTTCATTATTAGTATATAGAAATGCAACTAATTTCTGCACATTGATTTTATGTCCCACATCTTTGCTGAACTCATGTATCAGTTCTGGCAGTTTTTTGATGGAGTCTTTTGCGTTTTCCACATAGAGCATCTGCCAACATTATATCTTTAAAACATGACATTTAAAAAATAATAGAATACAATTTCAGGTTAGTTGTGTGAAGTTATGGACACAGTTCTAAAGAACCACCTTTAAAAGTTAAAAGGGGCGCCTGGGTGACTCAATCAGTTGGGCAGCTGACCCTTGATTTTGGCTCAGGTCGTGATTGCATGGTTGTGGGATCCAGACCTGCTCCCTGCTTGAGGTTCTCTCTCTCTCTCTCTCTCTCTCTCTCTCTCTCTCTCTTTCCCCATTTGCCCCTCTCCTCGGCTAGTGCTCTCTATCTAAACATAAAAACAAAATAATTAAAGAGATACATTTTGGATGAGATTTTCCATCTGGCTTGTATTGCTCTTATTAATAAAAAATAAATCTTTGATATGTGTTTATTCTTAAAAAATTAAAGAGATACATAGTAGATAAAATTGTAGTCTTTTAAAGACTCAATTTAAAAAAAATTTATTTATTTTAAAGAGAGAGAGAGTGCACAAGTGGGAGAGAGAGGCAGAGGGAGAGACAGAGAGAGAATCTTAAGCAGGCTCCACCCTCAGTACAGAGTCTGACACGGGGCTTGATCCCACAACCCTGGGATCATGACCTGAGGCAAAATCAAGATTCGGATGCTCAACTGACTGAGCCACCCAGGTACATCATAAAGACTTTATTTTTAAGTAACCCCTATGCCAATGTGGTGCTCAAACTCATAGCCTCAAGATCCAGACTCACATGCTCTACCAAGGGGGCAGCCAAGTGACCCTAAAATTGGAATTTTCTAAAAAATAATTTAAATAAAGGCTAATTAATTATCTTTGAAGTAAAAAGATTACATAAGTCACCAAAGATCACAAAAAAGAAAATTAAAAGAAAATTACCCTTTACAGAGCACCATTTTTAAAAGATACACAATAGATAGAATGGATTGTGAAAATTCTCTACTTAGAATCTTTATAGTAATCACTATATTTAAAATTAAATTTGACACAGTAAAAAGCTGGGGGGGGAGTGGGAGAGGAAGGAGCCATCTTCCAAAACATAGTTTTCGTTTTTTTCTTTCGAGAAAGAGAGAGGTGGGGGAGAGAGAGAGACAGAGAGAGAGAGAGAGAGAGAAGCAGGGCTCACCTGAAGTGGGGCTTGTGCTCACTCCGTGTGGGATTCGAACTCACAAACTGTGAGATCATGACCTGAGCCAAGTCAGATGCTAAACTGACTGAGCCACCCAGGTACCCTCTTTTATTCTTTTTTTTTTTTTTTAATGTTTAGTTATTTATTCTGAGAATGAGAGAGAGAGGGATAGAACCCCAAACAGGCTCTGTGCTGTCAGCACAGAGCCCAATGCAAGGCTCAATCTCACAAACTGAGAGATCATGACCTGAACTGAAATCAATAGTCCGATGCTTAACCAACTGAGCCACCCAAGCACCCCCAAGCATAGTTTTCATTGTACTATTTTGGAACGCAGTTGGTCATTAACAATAAATTAAACATAATTTTCAAACTATATGATAGTAGTCCTCTACCCACACGGGACAACTATTTTGGTGATTTTGTTAACACCAAGTTCGTGCAATCAAGGACCAGATAACACCAAATAAAGGTCACTGCTGAGATATAGTTCAATTCTATAATTGAATTATAGAATAATTTATAATAATTTATAATTTATAATAAAAACTTTATAAAAATAAGTCATAAAGGAATGCATATATATTTTTGTTTCTGACTGCAGGCTATATTTTGTATGTGTTTTAGAAGATTATATACATCTGTTGTAATAATTTTCTTTTACTGTAACTTCCTAGCATTACTTATATTTACTTAATATAGGGTGATTATATCATGAAGTAAAGCAGTTTGTCCATTTCAATTACGACATGAATATGCACAGGTTTGTTCATATTTAGATGACTGTATTGTGGTTCGTTATTAATCACCATCACACAAGACAACATGCAACAGCCAACTTGAGGATTTAGACATGATTGTTAATGTTTGTTGCAAGATACTTACTCAAATAGGACAAATAGCTGATTGACCCCCGGAAATCTAAGCTCGTTACATCAAGCTTAAGTAAGTGAAAGGAGACTGTGCATTGAGATGAAATGCTGTGAGATTATAGAGAACAATGTCAATGAAAGCACTGTTCTTTTATAATTTCTCAACATTACAAGAGAACTCACCCCCACCTGGAAGCTAGTAATCAGAAATAAGAGAACAATTTTTAAGCACATTTCCTACCAATTACTCACATGAATTCTCTTCCCTAGTCCCGCTGGTGTGCTCACTATGGAGCCCCTTCCCTCCTCTCTCATTTCTGACCATGACAGCCTCAAGAATCTTGCTCTCTTTTCTGAACTTAGTGTAATAATGTTTCTGTGCCATGCAATTTAATACCTAATTATATACTGATTGTGTTAGTCTTTAGTTGTTTTAGATGTGTTATATATTCTTTTGTCAACTAGATTGCAGTCCCTGAGGCTAGGACCATATGTCAATGTTTTTCATGCTAGACATGGTAGGCACTAAGTAATGTCTTACAGGTAAATATAAAAATAGCATTTGGTTTCATATAACTATGCCTAGGATTCAAATCAAAATAACTTAAGGTCTGTGTGGGGTAGAAAGGACACTCACTGGGCACTGATGTTTTCAAATTCATTCAGATCTTCTGATTATAGTGAACATAAATTTACTCTAGTTGGCTTAGCTAGAGAGATACCTATTATAAGCAAACAGGATGATTTCATGGAACCCAGCTGCAGATTGGTGATTAAGATTGAACATGGAGGCGCCTGGGTGACTCAGTTGGTTAAGCAAATGACTTAGGTTCAGGTCATGATCTTGCGATTCGTGGGCTTGAGCCTGGCATCAGGCTCTGTGCTGACAGCTAGCTCAGAGCCTGGAGACTGTTTTCGGATTCTGCGTCTCCCTCTCTCTCTGTCCCTCCCCTGGATGCACTGTCTTTCTCTCTCTCCCTCTCCTTCTCTCTCCCCTTACCCCCTCTCTCAAAAATAAATAAAACATTAAAAAAAAAAAAGATTGAACTTGGGAATTAGAAGGTCAGAAACCAGGCAGTGTTTTTCTGAATGGGAACATGTTTTCTCTTTTTTCTATTTCTTCATCTAGCTGCTTCTATCTCACCGTGTAGGTGGAAGCCAGTCTCCCTTGCCTGCCTGTGTCTTGGCAGGTGGCTTCTCCACCATCAACCTTCCATAGTCTTACAAGCCCAGGACCCTTGGGTAACTGACAAAGCCTTCACATTCCATTTCCAAATTTCTGACAGAAAAAATACAATTTGCCTGTGATGGGTCAGATAGTATTCCTGGCCCAGTCAGCTGCCACTTGGATAGCAAGGACTCATGTGATTTGACATTTATTCTCAGCAGGGATGTAGGAACAACTTTCAAAGAAGAGGAAAGACAGAAGGCAGGCAACTTGATGGGTGCGACAACTACAGTTCAAATCCACAGAAAATCACAACGGAGGTTTTATAGGTATCTTCCTAGCACCTAACCCCCTTCTCCTGAGAATTACCTGACCCTGTGGGGTGGAGCCCCAATGAACGTAGCTGCACTAAAGGACACTATCCTTCTGGTCAGCTGACCAAACCAGGGTGATCACTCTTCCCAAGCCAGGTCACACTGGTTTTCTCCTGAGAAGTTTGATCTGAGGCCAAGAAACTGCCCCTCAGGCTAGACTGGTCTTTTGAGAGGAAAGGCTGTGGACCCAACTGTTTTAGGACACTCCTTCTTTCCCCTTTCTATACTCAGGAAAGAGAAGAATGAAGCAGATATCCTTAGGAAGCAGGGCTGAGACAAGGGAGCAAGCCTTCTTGCCTGATTCTTCAAGGCTGGAACAATTTCTGCTTCCAGAAACCCGCTTGAGTTCTACGCTTGAGTTCTGTGAGGCATCTCCGTGCTTATTATTATGTTTTTTTGCTTGCATCAGGTTGAGCTGGTTTCTGTTATTTGCAATCAAAATAGCTGTAACCGAGACATCCAGATTAAAAGTAAGAGTCTTTCCTATACTTGACCATTGAGACAAGTCAGTCATGTTAAGATGCCAATATTTTGTTGCCATGAAAAGTTTCTAAATTTATCTTGTAGACTCACATATCTGTGCGGCTATACAGTACATCTGTTGGTGACTCATGAGGATTAGAGTATGGGAGGCTGATTCTCAGTTGGGTGCTGTATGATTTCTTGAAAGAGAACAATTTGTGAAGGAAAACTGGCCTTGAAATTTTTTATCACTTACTGTATGTCTATTATCACAACTGACGCTTATTACCGTTTTCAAAGCACAATTACACATGTTCCCTTATTTGACATTCACAACGCTCCTCTGAGGAAATATCGCTCCTATCTTATAAATGAAGAAACTGAGGGGCGCCTGGGTGGCTCGGTCGGTTGAGGGTCCAACTTCAGCTCTGGTCATGATCTCACGGTTCGTGGGTTCGAGCCCCGCATTGGGCTCTGTGCTGACAGCCAGCTCAGAGACTGGAGACTGCTTTGGGTTCTGTGTTTCCCTCTCTCTCTGACCCTTCCATGCTCATGCTCTCTCTCTCTCTCTCAGAAATAAATAAAAAACATTAAAAAAAAAAAGAAACTGAGACACAAAGACATCAAGTGATTTGTTCAGTATCATTAATCTAGGAAGGATACAACATAAACTCAAAACTGGTGATCTTTGTATACTTCTGACCCACATTTCATCTTCTTACAGCCAGGGTATGTATTTGTGTGTGTACATATGTATATATATGTGTGTGTTTGTACGTATGTATATATGAGTGTGTGTATGCACGTACACAAACTCCCTTTTCTATTGACGTGTTAAAAAGGTACAGAATAGCACACAAATCCTAAGTGTAGAGCTCAGTGAATTACCACAAAGTGAACACATCATCTAATCTCCGATGGGGCATGAAAGTGGTTATGACCAGCACTTCCTTCTGCCTCTGCCCAGTCATGATTCTCTCTGTGTTCCCAAAAGAAATCAGTCTCTTGACTATTAACACCATAGATTTGCCTATTTTCAAACATTATATAAACAGAATGGGGCAGTATGGATACTTTTGTGTTCAACATTTTTTACTCATGTGAGATGCATCTTCTTTGTTGTATGTAACTGTAGTTCATACATTTCTATTCTTATATGATATCTCATTTTATGAATATACCACAATATACACATCTCTCCTATTATCTACAGATACTTGGATTGTTTTTAGTTTAGGGCTATAAGGGATGCTGTTGTTATGAGCATTCATGAGCATATCTTTTGGTGTGCCACATGCATGCCCTACTGAGTAAATACCTAGGAATGAAATTGCTAGGTCAAAAGTTCAAATTTAATGGCTACCGCAAGGCCGTTGTCCAATGTGGGTGTATCAACTTACACCTCCACCCCGCTGATAGAGGAAAATTTTGGGTGTTCTGTATTCTTATTCACATTTGTTATTTTCTACTTTTAATTTAAGCATTCTGGTGGGGCGCCTGGCTGGCTCAGTCAGTGGAGCACGCAATTCTTGATCTCGGGGTCGTGAGTTCGAGCCCCACATTGGATGTAGAGATTATTTAAAAATAAAATCTTAAAAAAAACACATTTTGGTAAGTGTGTGTAGTATCTACCAGTGAGGTTTTAATTTGTTTTTCCCTGGCAACTAATGAGCTTAAGCAGATTTTTATGTTTACTGGCCATTTGGATTTCTTCTACTATGAAAGGCCAATTTAAGTTTTTGCCCATTTTTCTTTGATTTGTAAGAATTCTTTATGTATTCTGAGAAACATGCATTATGTTCAGTAATTTGGATTGCAAATATCTTCTTCCTCTTTGTAGTTTACATTTTCAACCTTGAATTTTTTTTAAGTTATTTATTTTTTTTAAGTAATCTCTACACCTCTCATGGGGCTCAAACTCATGACCGAGATCAAGAGTCCCATGCTCTTCTGACTGAGCCTGCTAGGTGCCCCACAATCTTGAATTTTTGACATGAAAGAAATTATAGCATCTTATATGCACTTCTCCACTTCATTAAAAAAGGTAATGATTTTGGGGTGCCTGGATGGCTCAGTTGGTTTGAGCATTTGACTCTTGATTTGGGCTCAGGTCATCATCTAGCAGTTCATGGGCTTAAGCCCCACATTGGGCTGCATGCTGACAACTTGGAGCCTCCTCGGGATTCTCTCTCTCTGCCCCTACCCCACTCATTCTCTTTCTCTGTCTCTGTCTCTCTCTCCCTCTCAAAATAAATAAACTAAAAAAAAAAAAAAAAAAAAGGTAATGATTTCAATTATTTGGGATAAAATCCAACCTAACAAGATGTCCAAATGGCACTTCTCTTTCCATTTTGGCTAGGCCCCCAAGCTAAAACCAACACAATGGTTGATCAGTAGTCCCTAGTCACTCTGGACCTGCTAAGAGTGTGTAAACATTTCTGGCTTTCATGAACCCACCCTTGACCTTGAAAGTATAAGGAGGATGATGTAGGAAACATGGTGGTGGGGGCAGGGGGTGAGGATTTCTTTGGATAGTGCCTTCTCCTCCCTTCACCTTCCCACAGGGTCAGTGAGGAGTGTGCACTCACTTAACCTCAAACCAAATGAGAGGAGCCTCAAGACCTCCCAGGCTTTGTCCCCTGGAATTTCAGGAAGAAGGACTTGGGTCCGATCCTCAACAAGTATGAAGGTTGCAGAGTATGTCTGAAGCCTCACCTGCCTGCGGGACACACTGTGGAGAAACTGGACTTTCACTTACAGGAGGCAAAGGGGAGTAGGTCTTAGGGAACAAAGTGGAATCCATTAAAAGCACTGGGCTGGCATCATCCAAAAAGGAACCTCACCTCTTTGCCCTGCAGTGGGGGGAAGGAACCACCTGAAGCCCAAGTTTGACGGAGTTATTAAAAACTGACCCCCAGAGACATGTTATCTGCATCAGGGAGCTACAGTCAGTCTGTGGAGGGAGATGGGGCCACTTCTGAGAAAAAGGCTAGAGAAAAAGAGTCAGCCTTTGAGAGTTTGCATCCCCAGGGGGCACTGACGGCAGATGACACAGCACTGGGCCTTCAAGACAGTTTCCCTTTTCCCCTAATCCTCTTTTCCCCCTGGCACAGGGTGGCGAGCTCAGCCCTAAGCCACAGGGGAAGCCACGTGGGAGGAGAGGATCTTCTGACAAGGCACCTCCCCCACTCAGGTTCTGAGGTCTGAAGCAGGCCTGAGCTGGGGAGGCCGAGGAAGTTCAGCTCTGAACATGTTTGGAATTTTGAAATTGCCCTTGATGAGACTGGGGTTATGTGATTATAAGGCTGGATGGGAATCTGCTCCAAATGCCCTCCTCCCGTTTCTATTCTGATGCTTAATTCGTCTACTGGGTTTTCTTTTTTTTTTTAATTTTTTTAAAATGTTTTATTTATTTCTAGGAGAGAGAGAGAGAGAGAGAGACAGCACGAGCAGGGGAGGGTCAGAGAGAGAGGGAGACACAGACTCTGAAACAGGCTCCAGGATCTGAGCTGTCAGTCA
Organism: Proteles cristata cristata; assembly: GCA_017311185.1. NCBI lineage: Eukaryota > Metazoa > Chordata > Mammalia > Carnivora > Hyaenidae > Proteles > Proteles cristata. The sequence goes on along the minus strand of JAESUZ010004347.1, from coordinate 326,574 downwards.
GCACAGAGCCCGATGCGGGCTCGAACCCACAAACCGCGAGATCATGACCTAAGCGAAAGACGGACACTTAACCGACTAAGCCACCCAGGTGCCCCTCGTCTACTGGGTTTTCAACGTCAGTTATTAAAACTTTCATCTCCAGAAAGTCGATTTGGCCCTTTATCAATTTGCTGATTGCTTAACCTTTTTTTTTTTTTTTTTTTTTTTTTGCAGTCTTTTTGTTCCTCACTCAGATCTTGCAGCCACTTTTCTTTACTTCTTTAAATACATTACAGATAGTGCTTTTCTGTGGGATCTGACGGTGGTTGCCATCTCCAAAATCTTTGCAGATCTGGGTTGGTTTTCGGTGTTTTTTTTTCTGTTTTGTTTCTCTAGCTCTTGCTCGAGTACCTTATTTCCTTGTGTTGTTAGAGTTTCTAAACTGTGAGCTGACTCGCTGGCCTTGGCGTTTTATCTGTGGAATTTCTTTGAGGTCCAGGTTGAAACCGTAGACCTCCTTCCTGTTGCCTGCGGGGAACTACCAGCCTGAGAGGACTTCGAGTTCAATGTCATGTGAGGTTTCAAACCTCACTGGGAACATGCTTTGGGACTGAACATCCATTGGAGGCCAGTTGGTGCTATAATTGCTCAGGGGAGATTTTTCTAGGGGATTGTTCTCCCCAGGGACAAGTTCAAGACAGGCCAGTATCTTGCTGTCTACTTCTGAGTGATAAGTGTGTTTCTCTTTGGGATCTCTGCGGTCCCATCTTTATCCAGATCTTCTAGTACGGGCTCTACTTGGGTAGGTGCCAGGCATTATTCCTGTCCCTCAGATTCTGCCGCCATCCAAGTGGAAGCCTACCGTCACCAAAGCTCTCCAGAAACCTTAAAGCTAAGCCAGCGTTGGTGCTTACTTCACTTCCGAAAATCCCTGCTTTCACTTCATCCTTGGCTTTGGTAGTTTTCCTTCTTTAAGGATGCCAGTCAGCATCACATTTGAAATATTATTTTTAGGGGCACCTGGGTGGCTCGGTCGGCTGAGTATCTGACTCTTGATTTCTGCTCAGGTCATGATCCCAGGGTTGTGGGATTGAGCCCTGTGTTGGGCTCCATGCTAGCATGGAGCCTGCTTGGCTCTCTCTCTCTCTCTCTCTCTCTCTCTCTCTCTCCCACCTTGCCCCTCTCCCCTGCTCATGAGTTCTATCTCTAAAAATTAAAAAAATAATTTAATATTGCTTTTAATAATTTATTCCAGGTGAAAACTCAAACCCAAGTTGGGGGTTACCAAACTTCTTAGAGCCTTCCGTTTGCTCACCAAACCTATGTCACTTTCCTCCTAGGTGCACATACTTCTGGAAATCTGGACAAGACCCCTCTATGTTTTTTTAAAAAAATTTTTTATGTTTGTTTATTATTGAGAGACAGAGCATGAACATGGGAGGGGCAGAGAGAAAGAGGGAGACACAGAATCTGAAGCAGGCTCCAGGCTCTGAGCCCAGCACAGAGCCAGACCTGGGGCTCCAACTCACAACCTGCGAGATCATTCAGACACTTAACAGACTAAGCCATCCAGATGCCCCAAGACCCTTCTATGTTTGAAAGAGATGAGAGGACTTTTTGTTACCTCAGAGTAACTAGATATATGACTGAGTTTTCACCCGGTCAGGGCTGCTTAACTGAAACTGCTGTTGACAAATAGAGCTACTTATTTTTTTTTTTTTAAATAGGCTCCGTGCCCAACTTGGGGCTCGAACTCACAAGGCTGAGATCAAGAGTCACGTGTTCTACAGACTGAGCCAACCAGGTACCCCTAGGGCAAGCTGTTTTCATTCATAGCGATGGACGCCTTTGACATTTCCAAGAAACATTAAGAAAGTAGTAGTACTTCATTGGAACACCTAACTGGCTCAGTCTGTGGAGTAGGCAACTCTTGATCTAGGGGGTCTTGAGTTCAAGCCCCATGTTAGGGACAGGGATTATTTAAAACAAAAAACGTGGTAGCAGGTCCTCTAAGCTATTGAAGTATTCCTACAGAGGAGTGAGGTTGAGGCGTCAGTGAAATGGAGCACACGCTGACATATATTTAATACAAGTAAAAGCTTGCTGCTCTAGTGCGAGCCAGCTCAAAACAACAGAGAGTCTCAGTCATGTTGTAGATGTGTAGTGACTGCAACTTCTCTAATATATATGGTCTCGGCTTTGCAGGCAACCCCAAACAGGGCATTAGACTCTGGGAGGCAAGGGGGAGACTGGTTGGCGCTTACCAAAGCTGTGTCACTTTGCTCCTGGGCCACACACTTCCTAGCCGCTCTTACAGATAGGTGTTTTCTGAGTTTTTGGCCAGTGGAATGTGCAGAATATGCAGCACCTTCAGCCTGACCTCTAAAACTCTCCTGCCTAGTGACTAGTGAGCTACAGCTATTGGCTAGATGTTCTTGCCTCTGCTTACATAGAGGTAAGTCTATGTTGATTCTTTCCATCTGCTGAGCCTCTTTGCTCAACCAGACCATTGGCCAGCAAAGTTGATGTGATGAAGATACAGGAGTTATGAACATTGAATAACAGAGAATTTAAGTGGCCCATCTGCTCTGCTGATACCTTATCTTAACTCTGGTTATCTGCCTCATTCTCCTTCCTCTTGCTGTAGTGTTTAAAATTGACTCAATAAACCATGTAATTTGAAAACCAAAACCAAAACCAAAACCAAAACCTGCATGATCTTCCTCTTTTGCCTTAGAAGCAAAGGCTACAAGGCTCTGGAAGATGGCAGACCAGGGGATGGAAGGAAGTCGAGAATCTGAGTGCCCAAATGGAACGCCATTCGTTAAAGGCTGATTGGTATTTGACTGAGAGAGAAATTCAATTGTATCAGGACCTTGAGATTTTATTGTTTCTCTGTTACTGCAGCTATTATATTAATAAATATTAACCCAAATATAACACTGTACTTTAACTATACTGGATTTATAGTAATAATAATAAAAAAGTAATCCAAGAATGGTACTTTTAAGACATGTAGCCTATGTTGTGGTTATGGAGTTCTCATTCATCTGACTTTCTTGCTAGTTTTATATTTTTTTAAGTTTTATTTATTTATTTTTGGGGGAGATGGAGGGTGGGGGAGGGGCAGAGAGATAGGAGAGAGAGAATCTCAAGCAGACTCCCACATGGGGCTTAAACCCATGAATTGTGAGATCATGACAAAACTCAGGAGTCAGGGGGCACCTGCGTGGCGCAGTTTGTTGAGCATCCAACTTCAACTGAGGTCATGATCTCACAGTCCGTGAGTTTTAGCCCTGTGTCAGGCTCTGTGTTAATATCTTGGAGCCTGGAGCCTGCTTTGGATTCTGTGTCTCCCTCTCTCTCTGCCCCTCCCCTGCTCACACTCTGTCTCTTTCTCTCTCCCTACCTTTCTCTACTAAAAATAAATAAACATTAACATTTTTTTTTTAAAAAAAAATCAGGAGTTGGACACTTAACCACCTGAGCCACTCAGGCACTCTTCTTGCCAATTTACTGAGTATGGTTCATCAGATTTTTATTTATTTTTATTTTTTTAGTATGTTAGCTGCCCTTGATAATTTATGGGGTTTTTGTTGGTTTGCTTGTTTGATATTTGATTTTTATTTTTGTTTTTATTTTGTGTGTGTGTGTGTATGTGTGTGTGTGTGTGTGTGTGTGTGTCTTTTTCAGAGAAAGCACGAGATCCAGAAAGAAGGGTGGAGGGAGGGAGGGCGGGAGGGCGGGAGAGAGAATCTTAAGCAGACTCCATACTCAGTATGGAGCCCAACACAGGGCTCAATCCCCCCATGATGCTGGGATCATGACCTGAGCTGAAATCAAGAGTCAGATGCTCAACTGACTGAGCCATCCAGGTGCCCCTATAATTCAGATTTTTTGTTTGTTTCTTTGCTTGAGGTATCCAGAATTATCTTCTGTTATTCTCCACCAGGTACCCTGAACCATTCAATGTAAGAAAATATTATGTAAAATTCCTCCCTCACTGGGATAAAGATCAAAATGATGTTCAGTGTTTCTAGAGTCAGAGTGTTGTTATTTGAAGTTATTTAATCCTGAGATCAAGAGTCGCACATTACTCCAAACGAGCTAGCCAGGTACCCCAAGAGTATTGTTTTTGAGTGGGATTGATACATCACACAAATGCCCTTCCATATGGAACCTCCAGAGTCGTGCATGTTACATGTAGAAAGACAGTTTTTATCAGTATGTGTAACTGGTGGAGCCTGGCCAGGCTTGCTAAGCTCAGTCCCTCATTGGCCCCATGGATAAATGCTACACATGCCCATGGACTTTTCCAGTGTTACCTTGTTGCAGTGAAACTAGGTGTTTGTGATGCCCAGTCATTATCACAACCCTGTGGACAATGTAGCAAGGTGTAAATAGTGACAGACTAAAGCAATGTATCCAAGTCCTAGTTGCTAGATCCAGATGACCTGGGTTGTTAACATAGGGTCTACAACCACATTAGGTTTTTGCTGAACTTTCAGAGTGCTCTGGGTTATATTCATTAATATAATAGCTGCAGTAACAGAGAAACCGTAAAATCTCAAGGTCCTGATACAATTGAATTTCTCTCTCAGTCAAATACCAATCAGCCTTTAACGAATGGCGTTCCATTTGGGCACTCAGATTCTCGACTTCCTTCCATCCCCTGGTCTGCCATCTTCCAGAGCCTTGTAGCCTTTGCTTCTAAGGCAAAAGAGGAAGATCATGCAGGTTTTGGTTTTGGTTTTGGTTTTGGTTTTCAAATTACATGGTTTATTGAGTCAATTTTAAACACTACAGCAAGAGGAAGGAGAATGAGGCAGATAATCAGAATTAAGATAAGGTATCGGTAGCACGTATAGCAAATGTACAATACAGTGATTCAACAATTCTTTACTCAGTGCTTATCAAGATGAGTGTACTCTTGGGGCACCTGGGTGGCTCAGTCGGTTAAACAACCGACTTCAGCTCAGGTCATGATCTCACGGTTCGCGGGTTTGAGCCCCTCAACCGGCTCTGTGCTGATAGCTCAGAGCCTGGAGCCTGCTTCGGATTCTGTATTTCCCTCTCTCTCTGCCTCTCCCCTGCTCATGCTCTGTCTCCCCCTGTCTCTCAGATAAATAAACATTTTTTAAAAATTTAAGATGAGTGTACTCTTAATCCCTTTCACCTATTTCACACATGGCCCCCACCCCCACCCCCTGGATTACATATTAACTAAAAAAGAGAAAAGTTGCTTCTACAAAGGAGGGATATGTGATCTAATGTACTATCACTGATAATGAGTCAAACCGATATTATCTGTCTTCTGAAGTGATAAACTAGAAGGATACAGCATCATCTGTGTATTTAGCCTGAAACTAATCTGGGGGGATAATCAGGTAATTCTAGACTTGGGGACATCCTATAAGGCAACTTCCTTAAATCTTCAAAATTATTGTTAAGTAGGCTCCACATCCAGTGTGGAACCCTAAAATTATTATTACTCTTATTACTGTTATTTTATATAAGCTCTATGCCCAATGTGGGGCTTGACCTCACTACCCCGAGATCAAGAGTCAGATGCTCCTGAGTGAGCCAGCCAGATGATTCATCTTCAAAATTATTAATGTCATAAAAGACCAAAGAATGCAAGGGACTTTTCCAAATTAGATTAGAGACACATGAACATTGATTAGATCCTAATTTGGGAAAGAGAAAACCAAAACTATTTTAAAGGGCATTTGGGAATATTTTTAAAAATCTGAATATGTATTAGATAATAAAGTATATGTTATATTTCTGGAATGAGATAATACTATTGTAGTTATATAGCAGAGCATCCTCGTTCTTAGAAACTATATACTAGGTATTTAGGGGTAAAATTTCATGGTATCGATACCTTATTTCAAGTGATTTAGCAAAAATTAAATGTAAGTAGGTAGGTAGTAGGTAGGTAGGCAGACACAGACAGAGCAAGCAAATGTCTCCAAAGTGAACTAGGAAGCAGCCACACGTGAAGTAACTGCTTGAGCTAAAGCCGACCAGCCAACTAGGTAAAGGATATATGGGTATTCATTGTACTATTTTTTCAATGTTTTGTAGATTTAACATTTTCAAAACAAAAACTCTGGAAAGTTTCAGCAATTTTGTCATGCTTCTGAATTGTGCCTGGGAGTTTACACTGAAGGTGTGGACAATAAATTATACAGGAATGGGTCTGTGGGTCGCCGCCATGTTCAATGTTCATATCAGACTCTGACAAAACTCACATAGCTTCTCATAGGAATGGCATAATTCAGTAGAAAGTTTTAAAAATGGGAGAGGGAAAAAAGTCGCCAAAGGTCACACAGCTTACCAGGAGCACAGCTGGGATGTACACTCGTGTTCACACTTTTTTTCCCCTCTCTGGACAGCCAAAAGTCCAGAGGCTCGCTACGGTCCAAAATCGAGTAATCTACTCCTCAATTTTGTAGAGGCCAATCTTGAAATCATTTTTTTTAATGTTTTTTACTTATTTCTAGGAGAGAGAGAGAGAGAGAGACAGCGTGAGCAGGGGAGGGTCAGAGAGAGAGGGAGTCACAGGCTCAGAAACAGACTCCAGGCCCTGAGCTGGCAGTCAGCACAGAGCCCGTCGCGGGGCTCGAACCCACGAACCGCGAGATCATGACCTAAGCGAAAGTCGGACGCTTAACCGACTAAGCCACCCGGGCGCCCCGAAAATCATTTTTAAATCATTCCCAAGGGCTAAAGATAGTTACAGAATAAAAGGGAAAGAATGCTTGTGAAATGCTGCTTTATTAAGCCAAGCTTGAGAGTACATTTGGGATTTATAAGAGGATTTGAAGAATTTAATAAAAGTTGTTTAAAAACAAGAGAACAAGAGGCTCTTTGATATGGATTTAACAAGAGTTTTAGGAAGTTGGGAAAGACTCACTTCCAGGTAGTCTAATTAATGTGTTGGATTTGTTGGGGAGCAAGTGGAGAAATATCCTGAAAAATTATGTTTCAGGTAAGTCACTAAGTCTTACAGTGATGGACCTTTGTGTTTTTCTCTCCATCTTTCAAGCTTCTGTTCCGAGACTTGCTCTCATTTCTCTCTTTCAGTACCCTTATCTGCTGCCTTTCCTTTAACCAAGAGCTCAGTGTAAATTCTCTCCTAGAATCTGGATCTCTGGTCTTGGCCTCTTGCCAGGCCCCGCAAGTACATTTTCAACTGCTTCCAGAATTGTGTGACGGTATCCATCCAGTTAACATCTCACACTCCAAATAAATTCTTCATTCTCCCTTTAAATTTGGCCCTCCTGATTTCCTTGTTCCTGACATCATCACCTTCCCAGGTATCTGCTTCTCACCTTGGATTTTTTTTTTTAATCTATATTTTTTGAAAGACAGAGAGGTGCAAGCGGGGGAAGGAACAGAGAGGGAGGGAGACACAGAATCCAAAGCAGGCTCCTGGCTCTGAGCTGTCAGCACAGAGCCCGATGTGGGGCTCAAACTCACGAACTGCAAGCCCGTGACCAAGTCGGGCGCTTAATTGACAACCACTCGTGATTTTTTTTTTTAATCCCACCTTCTTCTCTGCTCTATAGATGTAGTCCTGCTCAAAACTGTGTATTCTAATTCCACAGAACCACTTGTATCTACCTTACTCTTTCCCTTCATGTTATGTAATCACCTCTAAGCCACATTACTCAAGTAGCATACTACTGACATTTCGGACACGATAATTTCGTTGTGGTGGGGGTTGTCCTGGGCATTGAAGAATTTTAGCAGCATCCCTGGTCTCTACCAGCTAGGTGCCAGTAACACTCCCTCAGTTATGAAAACGGAGCGTGTCTCTAAACATTGTCAAATGTCCCCAGGGGGACAAAATCACCCCTAGTTAGAACCACTGCGACAACTGCTATAAATGATTCCCATAGTTTCCTCTCAGAAACATCTTCTGGGGCACCTGGATGGCTCAGTCAATTGAGCGTCTGACTCTTGATTTTGGCTCAGGTCTTGATCTAGCGGTTTGTGAGTTCGAGGCCCATGTAGGGCTGTGTGCCAGCAGCATGGAGCCTGCTTGGGACTCTTTCTCTTCTTCTCCCTCTCCCTCCCCTGCTCATGCTCTCTCTCAAAATAAATACTTTAAAAAAAAACTTAAAAAAAGAAACATCCTCCGTCTACTAGGAGATGATATTCTAGACATTCCTACTGGTTTACTCTCCTTATGGTTTAGCCCTGATCATAATATTTCCCTGCCCATATATTTTCAGTGGTTCCCTACTGCCTACAGAGTAATGCACAAATGCCTCAGCTTAGCCTTTAAGCCACCCTACCATATGGCCCTAACTTAGGTCTCAAATATGTTTCCCACTGTTACTCTCTATATTCCTTGTTTCAGCTTTGTGGCCTCCAAAACTTTGCTTATAGGATTTATTTGCTCATTCAACAAGCCTTTATTGAGCAACTATTAAGTATTAAGTGCTATGTTGGACACTGAAGCTATACAGGGAGACACTGCCCCAGCCCTCCTGGAGTTTAGCCTAGAGAGTGGAGATTAACAATGGTCTGGATGCCAGTTGTTTCGGCCTGCCTACCATTCCCTTCTACTTCTTGCAGCAACACAGCCTCCCTATATTATGGGGACCCTTTCCATGAGAGTCACATAGGGCTGATTCATTATCCACCATTTTGGAGATGAGGAAACTGAGCCTTAGAAAAACTGATAAGGAAGCTCAGACTTGGGGAAAGTTCAGTGTAATTTCCAGTTGACTGGCTCAAGGTCACGGTGCTGGGGAATCACAGAGCCAGAACTTGAAGGCAAGCATTTGAACTCCAGAGTCCATATTCTTGACCATCATGCTGCACTGATTCTCAATGAAAGAAATCAGAGGATTAGTTTCATGACTGAAATCTACCAGGCATCAGTATCTCAGCTGCCAGAAGGCTCAGCCCATGCTTGAGTTGGGGAAATGTAATTAAAAACAAAATCTCCTCTCAATCCAGAAAAGCTCTCCACAAAAGTAGACAAAAAGAGGGAAACTTTATATTTGAATAAACAATAAATCCGAATCTGATGTGCCACACAGGAAACCCACTACCGGGATGGCAAAGACAGAAAGGAACCTCCCTCTTCTGTACAGCTAAGTGAGTATAACCCATTAGGTACGTTTTGCAATTTGGAGTCTGGTGACAGGTGAGCTCCCTCTCCTTCCAGGAAATGGGGAGATTGAGTTTTATCTTCCTGGAAGATAAGGAAACATTCCTGAATTGTGAGATTGGCCAAGGGCTTGGTTAGCCATTAAAAAGATTTACAGACTGGGATGCCTGAGGGGCTCAGTCAGTTAAGCGTCCTACTCTTGATTTCGACTCAGGTTGTGATTTCACAGTTTGTGGGTTCAAGCCCTACATCAGGCTCTGGGCTGACGGCATGGAGTCTGCTTGGGATTCTCTCTCTGCTCCTCTCCTGCTCGCTCTCTCTCTCTCAAAATAAATAAATAAACATTTCGGGGAAAAAATATTTACATACATTTGAAAAGGACAGAGAAAGAAATTCAGGAAGAAAAAGGAGAAGAGGACAGTCTCCTTCTTCAGTTTTTGCTGGGGGTGGGGGAGAAAATTCGTATTTAACCTCATACTTTCTAGTATTTCAGATCAGTCAATATTCTCAGATGAACATTATGTACTATATTTTTACTCCCTTTATTTACACTTAATTTTATGTTGCTTTGAACCTTTTTTGAAGTCATTTTCTTGGACCAATATAAACTCCTTTTCTATTAACTCACTATTTATTTATTTTTTATTTTTTATTTTTTTTGCCAAGGAGAGGAATTCAGTAGTCTTGTGAAATGATCGATAGCTTTCAGCTCCAAGGACTAGAGAGCAACTGTGAAGCTGTGGAGGTTTGTCCATCCCCCACCAGACCAGCATCAGGCTAGAGCTAGGCAGCGGGGCCCAAAGAGAGTAGACGAATCTGCCCTCTCAGAGGCTGTGAACACTCATGTCCCAGAGAAATATGGAGTAGAGGATATATTCAAGTCGATCTTAATATTGGCTCTCAAGTTTTATAGGTAAACCTTAAAATAATGCCTAGAATCTATCAATCCGCCTGCTACTTTCTTTTTAGAGTCAGTTCTACTCTTTATTTTATTTTTCTTTTCAAAGTAATTTCTATACCCAATATGGGGCTTAAACTCATAACCCCAAGATCAAGAGCTGCACGCTCTCCTGACGGAGCCAGCCAGCCAACCCCGGTTAGCACCACTCTTCAGGGAAGTATAAGTGAATCTGTTCAATGCTGTCCTTGGCATTAGTAACTGACCAAAAGAGAATAGCATTCGCTCTGATCAAATGAATGAAAAGTCATTTCCAAGGGTAACTAACACACAACTTACCAAGTAAAATGTGAGATCTAGGACAGAGACTTGAGACACTAACATTTAACCTTTGTTAAAAGATAAATTGAGGGGCACCTGGGTGGCTTAGTCGGTTAAGCGTCCGACTTTCGCTTAGGTCATGATCTTGCAGTTCGTGGGTTCGAGCCCGCGCGGGGCTCTGTGCTGACTGCCAGCTCAGAGCCTGGAGCCTGTTTCAGTCTGTGACTCCCTCTCTCTCTGACCCTCCCCTGCTCATGCTGTCTCTCTCTCTCTCTCCTAGAAAAAAAAAAAAAAGATAAATTGAGGCACGTTACTTTTTTTTTCTAATTACTTCAATTAAAATCAGGCAGCATCAAACTGGACGTGGTTATGAGGGCTCCACCAATTGGGGCTCCAGGAAAGACTTTCACAGAGGAAAGAGAGAAGCTAACTAAGGAAATTATTGACCGGCTACAGCTTAGAACTAGATGGCTGTTTGTGACTCGTTGGCCTTAGCTTTCCATTTCTTAACTTTGAGGCATTTACAGATTTAGATTTTAGTTCATTCACATAATTCCACTAAAGCATTACAACCACCTGAGTCTAATGGCCTCCTTGCTTAATTGATGTAACACCTTTTAGGATAACCTTGAAGCTGGCATTTCACTGGAGTTGTTTTTTTTTTTTTTTTAATTTATTTCCAGGAGAGAGAGAGAGACAGCGTGAGCAGGGGAGGGTCAGAGAGAGAGGGAGTCACAGACTGAAAAGGCTCTGAGCTGGCAGTCAGCACAGAGCCCGACGCAGGGCTCGAACCCACGAACCGCGAGATCATGACCTAAGCGAAAGTTGGACGCTTAACCGACTAAGCCACCCAGGCACCCCTTCACTGAAGTTTTGTAGTCACATCCGGAACCTCTTTTTTTTTTTTTAATTTATTTGTTTTTATTTAACTTTTTAAAATGTTTATTTAGTTTTGAGAGAGGGACATACACAGAGTGTGAGCAGGGGGAGGGGCAGAGAGAGGGAGACAGAGAATCTGAAGCAGGCTCCAGGCTCTGAGCTGTCAGCACAGAGCCTGACGCGGGCTCGAACTCACTAACCGTGAGATCATGACCTGAGCTGAAGTTGGATGCTTAACCAATCGAGCTACCTAGGCGCCCCTCATCTGAAAACTCTAAAGAGAGTCCTAGACTCCAGGGGCGCCTGGGTGGCTTAATCGGTTAAGCGTCCGACTTTTGCTCCGGTCATGATCTCACGGTTCGTGGTTTCGAGCCCCGCGTCGGGCTCTGTGCTGACTGCCAGCTCAGAGCCTGGAGCCTGTTTCAGTCTGTGACTCCCTCTCTCTCTGACCCTCCCCTGCTCACGCTGTCTCTCTCTCTCTCTCTCCTAGAAATAAATAAAAATATGAGAAAAAAAAAAAAAGAGAGTCCTAGACTCCTGTGTTAAAATGCAAACATTTCTGGCAGGAATCTCACTTTGAGCCTTTACCAGTGTAGTCTTCCTTAACAGTGTGCTGTCAATTAATACCTTTAAAGAACTGAAAGTTCCTCACATGACTTTGAGTGCGGGGGTGGGGGTGGCAGGTTGTGGTAAATCAGTGATTCTGAAGGACAAAGAGCCTGCCTGCCAAGGACAAATTGTAGTTACCTGTTCTGTTGAGGGTCTGACCCAAGAGAGAGAAATAGTCTGACCCAGGCAGTGTGTCGAGGGTTAGGGCTAAGCCCTATTTTTATGAGAATGGAACTTGTTTTCCTCACCTCTTGGGGCCTCTATATTGATTTTTCCCTCCCTTCAAAGCCCCAGAGCGCTCACATGGCTTGTCCCTGGCCTGCGACCCTGGCTGATTCCAGTCCAGAATCTTCTAAGACCTAATTCTCCCACCGTCCCACTTGCCAGCTTTGCATCTTCCCTACATCATAGCGTAACTATCTATTTACTCGGGGATCTGATAAACCAGGAGCCTGATGGATCCGTTAGACGGTCAAGATTTAGTTTTATTCTTTTTCGTTTCTCTAGCACCATACACACAGAGGCTGTGCAGGGATGATGCCGGCTGTGTTGATACAGATTAATGGAAGATCGCAGGTTCAAGTGTTTCCCTATTGAAAGCCAAAATCTTGGAAGAAAGTAGGCCTTCCATTCCTCACGTCTTCTTTCCAGGAGAACCACCGACTCCGTCCCCAATTGTTCTGGGGCTGGAGGTGACTTGGTCACTGCTTGGATGTGAGTAATAAAAAAAAAGGGAAAGACAGTAAGCCCCTGCCCCGCCCAGCCCCCAGGTCCTCCCTAGAGCAGGGGGAGGGGAAGTCTGGCAGGAAGGCTCCGGGGAAAGAATGAAACCAGCCTGGCTCTAGAGATCAGAGCACAGTCAAGTACTCTCTGTAACCTGATTCCAGCGTTCGGTTTTAATTTAGCCGTATTACCGTAAATTCATTAAAAGGAACCGAAATCTTCACATCGGTGCTTACTTACACTCAACCAGAATTTGACCCATGATACTCCTAGTAAAAGGAATTTAAATGGTTATGTTGAAAATGTGCTTACGTCCACTTATCCAGAATTTGACCCATAATACTCTCGCTGCTCTTGTATCTCACAGAATGTCCTAGATATACTGTGATCTTATTTCTAATAGCTGAATAAACTAATCCCCGTAAAGCCACATGAGTGCTTCACTGTGATGTAGTACAAGAATTAGGATGTTCTCAGTAGGCAACCACAATAAGCTACCTGCTGAGTCACTGAGCTGATCTATTTTTAATCCAATGAGCAAAACTTCTATTTGGTATGACCTTATCCAAATGATATCTTCCATAGAGCTTGTAAAAACTACACCACTCAAAAAAGAAATTGAGGAAATGGTCATTTCCATTACTCCCTGACAAAATAATTATGCTGCCTATTCAGTTGGGCATACATCTTTTAACTAGAAATCAAATAAATATTGCCTTAAAAAAGACTGCCGGGAAGCCAGGTTGTAAAAACAAAATAAAATGAAAAAAGCTCTGTAAAACTAAGTGTCTGTTTTTCTTTGAGAATTTATCTTCATAGAAATAATTACTGGAAATGCATTAGTCATGGTGAAAATTATATTCTTATTTTACATATACTTCTCCACTTGTACAGGAAAATGAAAATGACTAAGGTCACCATGTGATACCGCGTTTGATGGTCTTAAATTAGATGAACAACTGGTTTTGTTATTGATGGAAAATGTTCCATCAGAAGTTTGAAACTCCTGCTGAAAAAGGAACCCAGAGTGTTTGTAAAAACCACTGCCAAATAGAAATACTACCTAGGAAAAAAAAAATCTGGTAATTGGGTACTATTTGTTAGTGATTTCCTTTTCAATTTCCACAAGAAATAATTCGATGCTAATTGTTTGGAGAGGTTGAGAGAGGGGTCAATGTCCGGTGTTCATTTTCTCTTGGTAAGAAAATCATGCACCTAATACTTTTAGATCAAGGAGAAAGCCTCGTTATAAAATCGTGTAGGGTTAGAGGACATTGGTTTTATCAGATCTGAGAGTTTGGGGCCTAGGGAAATAGGATTCACTATTGAATCGCTATTTTAGATGAATTTCTTTTAATAGGCATCAGTAAATTCACCTAATTATTAAATATCTTGTAGCTGAGAAACACCACCTTCCTGGCCATAGTCTGTGAGGTCTGGTTCTAGAAACCCTATTTCCATTTTTGAGTCATATCTACTTGCAGTATCTTTCGCTTTCTGATTTTCTAGAGTTAAGGCTACTCTTAAAACTATGGGCAATAATTTCTCAGGAAGGTAGAAAACCCTCCACATAGTTAATTAAGGCTAACAATGGGGAGGGAAAAAAGACTAACAATGGGAAAATCTTTGGAATTTCTTTCACCTTCCAAATACACAGTGCGTATTTGTGAGGTCAAACCCAATTCAAAATTACCACTGAAAGTTACTTTTACCTTTCACTGTAGATGTTGCAAGTTTCCTGTGCCAAGTACTCTCTTCCCTTCGTCCTTCCTAATGGAAGTGTAATTTGTTTCCAGTGGCTGAGTACCCAATTAAAAATGGTGACTTCTCCATTCCTCTTCGAAGCTAGGGGTGGCCAGGCAACCCAGTAATGGCAGATGAGATATAAGTGATTTCTACTAGATGGGAGTTTTTCAGAGAAACTATCATTTTCCTGAGTCTAAGGGACACATGTTTAGAGGCTACTGTTTTCCTGATTCAAAGGGGTCAGTCTCAGCTGACTAAGGACTACTGTCTTCTCTCTTCCCTTTCCCCTATTCTTCCTGCCTAGAATTTGATGCCTGGAGGTAGAATATCCATCTTGTAACCACAGAGCACAAAATCCCGTCCTACCACGTAATGAGGAGCTTGCAGACATCTTCCGGCAGCCGCATCAGCCTGGACCGTTGGCTTCTATGATTGCCAGTCAAATACAGGTCATCAGTTAAGTGTGTGCATGAAACACCTCACACCAGAAAACACTTCATTATCCATCTGAAATTCAAATTTAACCAGATGTATTTTGGTGTGGCAGCCCTACCTGCTTCTAGACTTCTTGCTCTTTGAAAACATTCAAATCCCATTTGGTTAATAGAGTCAAAGCTCTACTACACGTGCTTGAAATCATGTCCCTAAGGCATGTTTAAGAAATAGTTATTTGCAAAAAAAAGAAAAAAAGAAGAAGAAGAAGAAAGAGAAAAAGAAAAAGTTACTTGTTTTAAATTAATTTAGACTTTTTCTTAAAGTCCTAATTTTAAATTTTTAACTATTTGGAATTATGAGCTGTGTGATAGCTTTCTTAGAAAATACAGTACAGACACAGCCATTGTTACATTAACTAAACAAGGAGGCCATTACACTACAGTGGTTCTAATGCTTTATGTGGTATTATGTAAACAAACCAAAACCCAAGCCTATAAATGCGCCGGGTTAAGAAAGCAAAACCTAAGGGCCACCAATCACTAATAGCCAACAAGTCTTTCCCAAATAAGGCAGCTGCCTAAGCTATAGCTGATCAAATAACATTGTTATCTAGCTTCCACCCTTTCTCTATAAAACTGTTTTCGTTAGGGGCACCTGGGTGGCTTGGTTGGTTGAGCATCTGACTTCGGCTCAGGTCATGATCTTGCAGTTTGTGGGTTCAAGCCCCACGTCAGGCTCTGTGCTGACAACTCAGAGCCTGGAGCCTCCTTTGGATTCTGTGTCTCCCTTTCTCTCTGCCCCTCCCCCACTTGCCCTTTCTCTCCATCTCTCTCCCCAAAATGAATTAATATTAAAAAATTTTTTTTGTTTCCCTGAATCCTGTCAGTGGAGCACTTTCTGGTTTGGCATTCCTGATTAATTTTAGCTCAAATAAGTTCTTAAAATTTTCACTCTCCCTCAATTTACCTTTCAACAATTTAAATGATTGGATATTTGCTCTATCAGTACTCGGCTCTCGAAACTTAATAGCATTAATAAACAGATTTCAGATTTGTTTGTCCATATGATTTACCAATTACAGGCACAATGATTTAAGACAATGATCCCAGTTTCAAAAAACCATGAAATATAAGTTAGTCATTTCAAAGGGGACAATTATTCGTGGAGTAACTGATGTATTTCTAGATTTGCTTATATTTCTTACTGCACTTATAATACCAAATGACTCAAATTATTGAAGTCAAACCAACAAATTCAATTGAATTATCAGCTACTATACTTATTACCATGCATAAGAAAGTTTCGATCATAAAGAAATTGAAAATAATATGACATCTACCCTCTAAGAGTTATAATCCTTTGAAGGAGAGAAAACTTAACAGGAATCAAACACCTAAGGATGAAAAATGAGAGAATAATGTATAAGATAAATTATGGCTAAAATGGAATATTTTTAAAATACTAAAACACAGAGTGCATATAATGGACTGCTAGGGTTTTTTTTTGTTTGTTTGCTTGCTTTTTGTGTGTGTGTGGTGGGGGGAAAGCTGGGGAAAGGAGCAGAGGGAGGGAGAAAAAAAATCTCAAGTAGGCTCACACTTAGCACACAGCCCGACGAGGGGCTCGGTCTCACAACTGTGAGATCATTACCTGAGCTAAAATCAAGAGTCAAAAGCTTATTAACTGAATGAGCCACCCAGGCATCCCTATAATGGACTGTGAAGACAGAAGTTATTGGGGAAGATTTCATAGAGGAGGTGGAATTTATAATGAGACTTGAGACTGATGCTGGCTGGTCAGGTCCGAGCACCCAGATGGGGGGTGGGGGGGTGGGGGGGGTGTCCCACAGGACAGCCTGGCTTTTAGAAAGATAAAAATCAGACATGAGCCAGCAGGAGGTGAAAGCAGAGTACACAGTAAAACCCTGGTTTGTGGAAACATGCTTGTAAATCCAAAGCACTCATATATCAAAGCGAATTTCAAGACCCATTGGCTCAGCTGTGATCATTTGGTGTTTGGCGACACGTGCTACTCATTGTGAGACATCGCTTGTTTATCAAGTTAAAATTTATTAGAAATGTTTACTCTCTTGCAGAACACTCACAGAACAAGTTACTCATAATCCAAGGTTTTACTGTATATATATGGAGGGAGAGAGAGAGAGAGAGACAGAGAGAGAGACAGAGAGAGAGAGAGAGAGAGCCTCTAGAGACTTAGAAAGGAAAGAGTAGGAGTCTCATCTTTGCTTGGGGTCTGGGGTTTTTATTGGTGGTTGTAATCTTGTGCGCCTGTCCTCTCGGGCATCCAGGAACTGGTCAGAACAACGACAGGGGCCAGGTGTCCTTTCTAAGTCATTCATTGCCTGAAGTGAGGGGTCTTGGCATCGAGGTGTCTGGTGCCAGTGGTCTTGGAGAATGTTCATGACCACCCCACCTGGTCACTCCTTAGATGCTATCTATTGTGCTGGAAGGCTGAAGACTCCAATGATGGCGCTGTCTCTTGGTCCCTTGCAAGGAGGACCTACGTTATTCGCATTAAAAGGCTCGTGTAGAGTGGGGTGGGGGTGCAGGTCCCAGCAAGAATGGAAGCCAGAAAAGGAGCAAAGGAAAAAAATGGCTTTTTTAATGGGGTCCCTTCAGTTTCCCTGTCTCAAGATTTGTCTGAGTCATGTCTGTGACATCTTTTTTTAATTTAATTTTGTTTTTTTAAGGTGAGCTCTACGCCCAACTTGGGGCCTGAACTCATGACTTTGAGATCAAGAGTCCTCCAGATCAGGGGCGCCTGGGTGGCTTAGTCGGTTAAGAGTCCGACTTTCGCTTGGGTCATGATCTCGCGGTTCGTGGGTTCGAGCTCCGCGTCGGGCTCTGTGCTGACTGCCAGCTCAGAGCCTGGAGCCTGTTTCAGAGTCTGTGATTCCCTCTCTCTTTGACCCTCCCCGGCTCATGCTGTCTCTATCTCTCTCCTAGAAATAAATAAAACATTAAAAAAAAAATTAAAAAAAAGAGTCCTCCAGATCAAAAGTAGCTTGTTCTATCAACTGAACCAGCCAGTGCCCACCCACCACCACCCCTGTATGTGATATCTACATAGCATCTCTTACTTAGGGCCAAGAATCTGCTTTGCTAGCTGTGAGGGATAGCCACCATTTACATCTAATGCTATGAGGATGAAGTCCCCTGGAGCTGTACAAGGAAGCATCACTGTCAGCCATTCTATGTCATGCCAGTGCTTGCAAGCCCAGGGTCTGATTAATCTAACAGCAGTTTATAGGGTTGTAGTAAATATAAAGCAGCAATAAATCTGTCATTTCCACGAATGTCCCAGTTGCACTCTCCATTCTCCAGTCCTTTTTTCCCTAAGATTTTATTTTTGAGTCATCTCTCCACCCCAAGTGGGGCTTGAACCCACAACCCTGAGATCAAGAGTTGCATTTTCCACCGACTGAGCTGGGCAGACCTCCGTGTTGTCCAGTCTTAACTAGCTCCCCCAATTTTATGAACCAGCTACCAGTTTAAGGCATCTCTTGCAGCTATTTATATCACACTGTGTAAAATAAAACTCATTCATAAAATGCAGATGATAATAAACCTTGTCCTACTTATCTAAAAATAATTTCCTATCTGCGAAATGGGGCTAATAATACCTACCCTATTGATTTCACAGTGCTGGTCTGAGCATCAGACTGGTTTCTAGATAAAAACAGATTGACACTCAAAGTATTGCACAAAGCCGAGGTATACTCATAGTTCTGCATAGCGCTGCTTAGCGCTGGAACCAAATCATTTGTGAGATGAGCAACAAGCTGTCCACTAAAATATGTTTGGCCACGAGGGGGTATGATATAGACTAGCCCGTGGACCCACCAAAATGTTTGTGCTACATTTTGTGTTTACTATTCTTGGGGAATAGTTACGTGTAAGGGAGTTGGCAAAGTCTATCCAACTAGAGTGACTACTTGTAAGCTTGCCCATGGTTTAGTGTTTAAAGCCAAGAAGGTGAATTCTATTTCTCCTCTTATTCTGCTCAGTTTCCCATTTCTTTCCACAAAGGGGAACATTGTTCAAAGCAGAGTCGTAGATAGAGCACTTTTCTTGTAGAAACTTTCTTTTTACCTCTGAGGCTGACTCCAGGTTGAATTCATCTGGTACGATCCTTAGAATTTTCTTCTCAGAAGTGAAAGGGGTATTGTACTACTGTTCTGGGGGATGAGATGCTCCCCACTGCAGGAACCAGAATTCTGGGTTCTTGTCCCAGCTTTTGTGTGACTTTAGGTCAATTACCTCTCTTTCTGGGCCTTCAGTCTCCTCCTCTACAAAATTATTGCTCTTCGGGGCACCCGGGTGGCTCAGTCAGTTAAGTGTCCGACTTCGGCTCAGGTCATGATCTCATGGTTTGTGAGTTCGAGCCCCACGTCGGGCTCCGTGCTGACAGCTGGCTCAGAGCCTGGAGCCTGTTTCGGCTTCTGTGTCTCTCTCTCTCTCTCTGACCCTCCCCTGCTCACGCTCTCTCTCTTTCTCTCTCTCTCATAAATAAATAAAACATAAAAAATTAAAAAACAAAAACAAACATTGCTCCTCAAGTTTTTGTTATGGTTAATTTTTTCTCTAATGAAACTAACTGGGGTGGGGGAAGCTTTACTGAGATATAATTAACAAACTATACAGTTCACCCATCTAGCGGGTACAATTCAATGTTTTCAGTATATTCGCAGAGAAGTATAATCATCATCACAATCACTTTCAGAATGTTTTCATCATCTCAAGAAGAAACCCTTTATGCTTTAGTTATCAACCCACTACTTCTGTACTCTTCACGGTCCCCTACCTCCCCTACCCCCACCCATTAAGTAATTGCTAATTAACCTTCTTGTCTCTGTAGATTTCCCTATTCTGGACTTTAGTGTAAGTGGAATTATCTACTATGGAGTCCTTTGTGATTGGCTTCTTTCAGTGAGCTAATGTAGTCAAGGCTCCACCATGTTATGGAATGTATCAGTTCTCTATACCTCTTTGAAGGCCAAATCATATTCCATCGCACAGATATTGCTACATTTTGTTTATTCATTTGTCTATTGATGGATATTTGAGTTGTTTTCACTTTTTTTTTTTTTGCTATTCTGTATAATGCTGCTATGAACATTCATATACAGGTTTGTATGTGGACATATCTTTTCTTTTTTTAATTTTTGAGGGAGAGAGTGTGAGTAGTGGGGAGGCGCAGAAAGAAGGAGACACAGAATCCAAATCAGGCTCCAGGTTCCGAGGTGTCAGCACAGAGCCAGATGAGGGGCTTGAACCCACGAGCAGTGAGATCATGACCTGAGCTGAAGTTGAACGCTCAACCGACTGAGCCACCCAGGCACCCCTGGACATGTATTTTCAATTTTCTTGGGTATATACCTAGATTCAGAATTGTTGGATTATATTATATTATTCTGTTTAATTGTTTGAGGAACTACTAAACTGTTTTCCAAAGCAGTTGAACAATTTTACATTCTCATGAGCTGTATATATAAGAATTCTGATTTTTCCTCTTCATCTACACTTGTTATTATCTCAATTTTTGATGTCTAGCCATTTAGTGGGTATGAAGTGGTATCTCATCATGGGTTTGATTTGTATATCCCAGATGACTAACAATGTTGAGCATCTTTTCATATACTTATTAGCCATTTGTTTTGTTTTGTTTTTTACTTATTAACCATTCATATATATTCTTTGGAGAGATGTCTATTCAGATATTCGTCCATAATTTTTTTTTTTAACTTAAGTGGGCTTTATGCCCAGCATGGAGCCCAACATGGGGCTGAACTCACAGCCCTGAGACCAAGACCTGAGCTGAGGTCAAGAATTGGATGCTCTGACATGTACCCCAATGTTCATAGCAGCACTCTCCACAATAGCTAAAACATGGAAAGAGCCTAAGTGTCCATCAACAGATGAATGGATCAAGAAGATGTGGTTTATCTATACCATGGAATACTACATGGCAATGAGAAACAATGAAATCTGGCCATGTGTAGCAACATGGATGGACCTTGAGGGCGTTATGCTGAGCGAAATAAGTCAGGCAGAGAAGGACAAATATCATATGTGTGCACGTATAGGAGGATTAGGAGGAACTTAACAGAGGACCAAGGGGGAGAAGAAGGGGGAAATGGTGGGGGAAAGGGAGAGAGGCAAACCATGAGAGACTCTTGAATGCTGACTAAAACTGAGGACTGATGGATGTGGGGGGGAGGGGGGATGGGCATGGAGGAGGACACTTGTGGGGATGAGCACTGGGTGTTATGTGGAAACTAATTTGACAATAAACTATTTGTAAAAAAAAAAAAAAAAAAAAAAAGAATGGGATGCTCTGGAGCACCAGCATGGCCTAATTGGTTGAGCTTCTTACTTTGGCTCCGGTCATGATCTCACAGTTCCTGAGTTCGAGCCCAGCATTGGGCTGTCTGCTGTCAGTGCAGAGCCCGCTTCGGATCCTCCTTCCTCTTCTCTCTCTGCGCCTCCCCCACTCATGCTCTCTCTCTCTCAAAAGTAAATAAACATAAAAAAAAAAAAAAAGAATTGGATGCTTAACTGACTGAGCCACTCAGGCACCCCTGTGATTATTTTTTAGAGGATAATTAACAAGAGAGAAGAAAAACTATCTCGCCAATAGACTTTCTAATGCTTGAAAACAAAAATATAAATAAGCTAACAATAAAATCGCTAAACTTTTGACCCTAAGTTTGTTTTTAAGCACATTTATTGGAAAAGCTAAATTAGTACAAAATCCTTTTGCTTTCTCATCTGTAATTTTTATAGCAGTGACCCTATTAAAGGGGCATATATAATAATCAGTGATCTACTCCAACACTGTTTCAGATATCAAAGATTCTTTTTGAGGAAATATGGTTATTTTCTGTGATGGTGGTTCTCAAAGTCTGGTCTGCCTCCCCTGTCACCAAAAGCTTTTTAAGAGGCCCATGAGGTCAAAAGTATTTTCCTAATAATATTAAGATATTATTTGCCTTTTTCATTATGTTGACATTTGCACTGATGGTATAGAAGCAATGGTGAGTAAAAATGCTGTTGCCTTAGCACAAATGAAAGCAGCTGTACCAAAATGTATTAATAGCCACTATATATATATTTTTCCCCCCCTCTGGGAGAGAGAAAGAGGCAGCGTGAGCAGGGGAGGGTCAGAGAGAGGGAGAGACACAGAATCTGAAACAGGCTCCAGGCTCTGAGCTGTCAGCACAGAGCCCAACACAAACCCAACTCACCCATGAACCGTGAGTTCATGACCTGAGCTGAAGTCAGACGCTTAGCCAACTGAGCCACCCAGGCGCCCCTAATAGCCATTATATTATTCACTGCTAAGCACAATGTAAACACATACATTGAATTTAAGATGCCACTCTCACTTAAGAATGTCTTTGGTGAAAAAGTAAAAATTCTTAATTTTATTAAACCTTGACTCTTGAGTATATACATTTGCTTTCCTGTCCATGTATTTTTACTTTTTTATTTTTGTGAGAGAGAGTGCAAGCATGGAGGGGGGCAGTGCAGACTGAAGGGAAGAGAGAGAGAGAGAGCGAGCACATGCAAGTGAGCATGAGTAGGGGAGGGACAAAGGGAGAATCTTAAGCAAGCTCCACGGCCAGCAAGGAGCCCAACTTGGAGCTCGATGCCACGACCCCGAGATCATGACCCAAGCCAACATCAAGAGTTGGACATACAACTGACTGAGCCAACTAGGCGACCATGAGTATATGTATTTTTAATAGTGCGAGTGATGAAATGGGAAGCGCACATTAAGCCCTTGTGCTTCGTACTCAAATAGGGGGAGATCTTTGAATTGCAAAGAACCAACTGCTTTTTTCATGGGGCTCTATTTTGACTTATGAAAATAACTGGTAGACAAATTATAGTATTCAGAACTTGAGTATTTGGCAGACATTTTCTCAAAATGAACACAGCGGGCCTGTCACTCTAAGGACAACAATTGGAAGTATTTGTTGCCAGTGATAGAATTTGAGCTTTCACGTGAATATTAGAATTTTAGGAACCTCCTATTTGCCACTGTGAACTTGACAACTTCCTGGTATTTAAAGACCTTTCCAGTGACATCAGTGGCAATATTAATGAATGTGATTTCAGGGGGTTCGTATAATGTGTGTGTCAACATTTGGAAGATATACATAGCTCAAAGAACCAATATTTTCTGAATGAAAATGCATGATGTTATAGAATCCTGCACAGGTAAAATACCCATTGAGATGGGTATATACTCATACCAAGGATGAGATAGGCAAACTGATTTTTTAAATCAATTTGTCTAAAATTTTTAATGTTTATTTTCCAACATTTATTTATTTTTGAGAGTGAGAGAGCGAGAGAGTGAGCGAGAGAGCAAGCGAGAGGGCCTGAGCAGGGGAGAGGCAGAGAGAGAAGGAGACACAGAATCTGAAGCAGGCTCCAGGCTCTGAGCTGTCAGCACAGAGCCTGATGCACGGCTTGAACTCAGGAACCAAGAGATTATGACCTGAGCCAAAGTCAGACACTTAAACTGACTAAGCCACCCAGGTGCCCCGTGATTTTAACATAACAGAGTATGAAAAGGTCAGGTTTCAGATTGCAACTAACTTTTAAGAAACCACAACTTGTCAAGTTTTGGTGTAATATCAAAGAAGACTATCCTTAATCATCTGTAAAGGCTATGAAAATCCTCCTCTTTTTCCAATTGCCTATGTGAAGCCAGATTTAAAAGAAAAATTTTTTAATGTTTATTCATTTTTGAGAAAGAAACAGAGAATGAGTAGGAGAGGGGCAGAGAGAGAGGAGACACAGAATGCAAAACAGGCTCCAAGCTCTGAACTGTCAGCACAGAGTCCGACATGGGGCTTGAACTCATGGACCATGAGATCATGACCTGAGCCAAAGCTACCCAGGGGCCCCAGGCCGGATTATTTTTAAAATTATTTTTCCAAGTAAGCTCTAGCCCCAATGTGGGGCTCAAAATCACAATCCTGAGATCAAGAGTCTACTGACTGAGCTAGCCAGGCACCCCTGGAGTGCCCCTGGAGGCAACCATGAAGTTCACAGATTAAAACATTTTTTTTTGCTTAAAAATGGCAATGGCTGTAAGTGCGACTTCAAAAGATTAGAATCAGGTTGGCTAGTTTCAATTTTTGGCTCCATTATTTGCCAACTGTGGAATCTTGGGAAAGTCTTTAACTCATCAATGCCTCAGTCTTCTCATCTGCAAAATGGGATTGTAACATTATCCTTTTTGTAGGGTTGTTTTGAGAATATAATGAGTTATATACTCATCAGGGTTATATTTGTTAGAACGATAAATTTAGAACAGTGCTTGGCACTTATTTTCTCAATACATTTTCTAGAACAGTCTAGAGGCTCCCACCTCCCAGCACGTACCCAGATATTCCAAAGGCTAAGGGGAATAATATCTTAGTATCTTGTAAGTCATTCAGAGACTGTGATGTTCTGCAGATCACATCCACACACATCCACACATCTCAACATATATAAACATAAATTCATGTGTTCAAAACAAACACATCTTGGGGCGCCTGGGTGGCTCAGTTGGTTAAGCATCTGACTTTGGCTCAGGTCATGATCTCATGGTTTGTGGGTTCGAGCCCCGCGTCTGGATCTGTGCTGACAGCTAATTCGGAGACTGGAGCCTGTTTCGGATTCTGTGTCTCTCTCTCTCTCTCTCTGACCCTCCCCTGCTCATACTGTCTCTCTCTCTCAGAGATAAATAAAACATTAAAAAAATCAAAACAAACACATCTAATGAAGATTTCTCTTCCCCGGAAAACTGTATTATGTATTAGTCAAGATAAGTTATGGGATGCTGTGCTAACAAAATAAATCCTGGATTCTCAGTGACTGTTGAGGCTGAATGTGTCCCTGCAAAATGCATATACTGAAGTCCCAATGCTCAGTGTCTTTGTATGTACCGTATTTAGAAGTTTGTAAAGAGGTGATTATGTTCAAGTGAAGCCATTAGATTGGGGCCCTACTCCAATATGATGGATGCCCTCATAGGAAGAGGATGAGATATCCGATACTAGGAAGGGACATCATATACCCACATGAAGAAAAGGCCAGGAGTAAACACAGAAAGAAGGTGGCAATCTACAAGCTAAGGAGAGAGGCTTCAGCAGACACCAAACCTGTCAGATATCTTAGCGTAGACATCCAGCCTCCAGAACCACAAGAAAATATCTCTCTGGTGGTAAAGCCACACAGTATGTGGAATTTTGTTATGATAGTATTCCCAAACTTGCAACCTAATATAGTGACTTAACAGCACAAAGAGTTACTTCCTTTTTTTTTTTTATAGTAGGCTCTGCACCCAACGTGGGGCTTGAACTCACAACTCTGAGATCAAGAGTCAGATGTTCTACTGACTGAGCCACCCAAGACTCTATTTTTAAGTAATCTCTACCCCCAACAGGGACTCAAACCCACAACCTGAGATTAACACTAGTTTATTCCACCGACTGAGTCAGGTGCCCTGAAAAAGTTATTTCTTACTCAAAGTCCAAATAAGGAGAGTATTGGGTGGCTCCGTCGGTTAAATATCCAACTGTTGATTTCCTCTCAGATGATCTCACTATTTGTGAGATCGAGACCTACATCCGGCTCTGTGCTGACAGCACAGAGCCTGCTTGGGATTCTCTCTCTTCCTCTCTCTCTGCCCCTTCCCTGCTCATACATGTTCTCTCTTATACACATATAGTAAATAAATAAACTTTAAACAAATAAATAAACAGGAGTGCCTGGGGGGCTCAGTTGGTTTAAGAGTCCAACTTCAGCTCAGGTCATGATCTCACAGTTTGTGGGTTCAAGCCCTACATTGGGTTCTAGGCTGACAGCTCAGAGCCTGGAGCCTGCTTTGGATTCCGTGTCTCCTTCTCTCTCTCTCTCTCGAAACTAAATAAACATTAAAAAAAATTCTAAACAGACAAAGTCCAAAGAAGGTTGGTGAAGCTCTCCTCCATTTGGTGACTTAGGGGTCTAGGCTCCATCTCTTATGACATTACCATCTCAATATGTGGTTCCATGTCCACAACTCCCAACCTCAGACCAGAAGGGTCACACAGCATATCACTTCTGCGGGGTCTCCTGCAAAGAACTAGTCACACAGGCCTAAACTAACAACAAAGGAGTTGAGAAATTTAAGAAAGCAAATGGAGGGGCGCCTGGGTGGCTCAGTTGGTTAAGTGTCTGACTCTTGATCTTGGCTCAGGTCATGATCTCACAGTTCGTGAGTTCAAGCCCCATGTCGGGCTCTTTACTGTCAGGGTGGAGCCTGCTTGGGATTCTCTCTCCCCCTCTCTTTGCTCCTCTTTCTCTCTTTTACCCGTTCTCTCTCTCTCTCTTTCTATCTCTATCAAAATAAATAAATAAACTTGAAAAAAAAAAAAAAGAGTGCAAATGGAATAGTGGATGAACTCTTCCCCTGACACAAAAATAACTTTTCAAAAACTTGGTTCAAACGAATAAGTGTAGTTTGCTTGTTACCCAGATTGTCTCTTAGGAAGAGTAAGAGAAGACCTATTTATCCCTTTGTGGAAAGAAGGACTTTATTAGTATTTAATTGCAAACAAATGGGAATTCTTCCCATTGTTTAAGAAATGCAAGCTGACTTCTTTCCTCATGTTACTTTTAGCCCTCTTGAGATTTCTTTTTTGGTTTGCTTTCATCCTTGAGCACAAAATTACTTTACACTTCTGTTAGAATATAATTTCCAATGAAAATAAACTGTTGAGCAATCGTAGGAAAACACTGGGGAAAACGGAAAAACTTATTACTTGAACCATATCTATTCCAAAACACTTTTTGTATCAAATCCTATCTCTACAGACTATCCCTTCAGACTCACCCTTGGGGTGCCTTGCTGGCTCAGTCGGCCGAGTGGAAGCGTGTGACTCTTGATCTCGGGATTGCAAGTTCAAGCCCCATGTTGGGTGTAGAGATTTACTTAGAAATAAAATATTAAAAAAGAAAACTAAAAAAGATCCTTCCTGAGTAATCATCCCTTCTACTACACACACACACACACACGCACGCACGCACGCACGCACACACTCCTCTAGCTTTTGTCTTCTTTTTTGAAAATGGGGGTTTTGCTCTCACAAAAGCTATTTTCAATGTAAAATAAATTAATAACCATTGATTCGGATGCTATGCCATTTGTTTTTAACCCCTTGGTAAATTATTAGCAATAATAATAGTATTCTAGAGTTGGTAAATTATTAGCAATAATAATAATACTCTATATTTTATTAAATACTTTTTATATCTTAAATGCTAAGATTTTTTCTTTATTTTTGAGAGAGAGAGAGATTGAGAGAGGGGGAGAGGGGCTGAGGAAGAGAGGGAATCCTAAACAGGCTCCATGCTCAGCTCAGAGCCCAATGTGGGGTTCAATCCCACAACCCTGGAATTATGACCCAAGCCAAAATCAAGAGTCAAACACTCAACCAACTGAGCCACCCAGGTGCCCCTGAATGCTGTAGTTTTCTTATTGTCAGATCATAGATGCTCATATTAGCTTTTATCCATGATCATCCTGCCTGGGAGGGATTCCAGTCCTGGATAATTCAACTCTATCTTATTTACTAATGAAAAACTGAGGACCACATAAATTTCTAGTAGTAACGGCATACATAGTCAATTAAGCTATAAAATACTGACGTTATATAGCTAATGAAGATGCCAGCAAGGGGACATATCAACATATTAAATAGATATAATAACAATACTATGTAGTTTATTGACTGCTTCCTGTATGTATGGTGCTAAGTGATTTTATATCCATTACGTTACTTAATTCAAGCCATAGTTCTATCAAATAGGTTAAATTATCATACCCAGTTTACAGATAAAGAAACAAGGGCTCAGAGAAGTAACATGAAGCCAGAAAATGCTACTGAACCCAGACTGACAGACTCAACCCCAATGCTATTCTCTCCTACAGGTATAAGAAATAATATAAAGTTTAAAAGACTAGTTGATAGAAAACACCAAGTGTGTACAGTGATTGCTACCAATTGAACGCAAATGTATATCCACTCAAAAAGATTGACAATACACTTTTAAGTTAAAAAATTGGGGAAAGTACAGAAAAATATTAAACAGGAAAGAAAAATACCCTAGTCAGTATTCTATCATCCTAAATCAAAAAGTTAATACCTGGTGTATTTCCTTCCTATTTATATCTTCCATGTAGTTTTGCATACAGAATTTTCTCTCCAGTATTGTTTTCATTTATCATGATCCCAGAAGCCTGTCTCGATGAAAAACACCAGACAGCTTCAAGTTTTGTAAGTTGGTAGTAGTTTGTATTGGTTAGGATTCACTTCAGCTATGAATGAAGGATAGCCAAACAACAATGGATTAAAGTTTGTGTCTCGAATAAACATGGCCAATTTGGGGCTAGTATGGTGGCGTCATGGGCTAATCAGGAACCAGCCTCCTGGATTTTTGCTGCTTTTCTAGCCTCAAAATACAGCTTCTGCACCACGGCCCAGGATGAGGTCTGTAGCTCCTACTGTCAAGGTCCCAGTCCGTTGACCAAAAGAGGAAAATGGAGAGAGATAGTAGCCTCCCTCTCTTTAAGGGTGTTTTCTGGAATTTTATCCCATTAGTCAGAACTTGGGTACATGATCACATTTAATGGTGAAGGAGGCTGGGAAATGTAATCTTTTTTCCAAGCGGCTATGTATGTGGCTTACAATAGGAGTTCCACCACTGTGGAATAGTAAGAGATGAATTTCTACAAGAAATCTCCTTGTAGCTGAGTTCTTGCTTTTGCTATAAAAATTAGTAAGGCTGATTTATTAGTTTATAATCCTTAATACATTATAAGCTCTTTTGAAACTCTAGCTCTTGAATAAGAAGGCATTATTCTATCTATATTTTTTGCTTTCCTCTTCCACCCTCAATATTAATAAAATATTTGACATACAGTGGTAACTCTGTAACAGCCTAAGCTCCTTTCTAATGATAAATGAGAAAGAATAAGCGTTTTTCACCACCTGCTATGTCTTACACACTTTGTTTCATTACATCCTTTTTTCCCCTCTATGAGTAGATATATTATTTTCTTGGCATATGTAAAAGACTTTTCTGACTCATGTAATGAGAAATTAAGCAGCCTGCTTGAAATCACACCGTTGGTACTTGGCAGAGCTGAGGTTTGAGCCCAGGACTGTCTAATTCCCAGATCAATCCGTCTTTCCCACAGCACAAGTGCGTCAGAGCTCAGAACACCATTAGAAAGAAGTGAAAAGTTCAGAGGAGGAGGTATTTTCATCTCTAAAACTATAATTTACCATATACGAGAATAGCACAAGTCCCTCCATTTAAGAACTCCTTTTCACTTTTAACTCTTGTGTCAGATTATGGTTTTCCTAATATCTGAAAAGTGTGCCTGTGTTCGTTTATTCACACATTCACCAATACTTATTAGGGACCTCTACATTCCCAGCACCCTGTCAGTCTCAGGGGGTCAGGACGGGGGTGTACAGAGATTAAAGAAACAGCCCCTATTTGTGAACAGCTTACTTTGCCTTAAAGGCAATGTAGCCTAGGGGAGTCAGGGCAGGCTTCCTAAAGGTGATTCTTAAAGAGCTTTTGGAACAATTCTAGAAGCACAGTCCAAATTAAGCGAGGCAAAGAAGTATTTCTGTGCAGGGTGCAGAGCACCAAGATATGAAAAAGAGAGAATGTGGGACATTGAAGAAGTAGTTTGAAAGGGTGCCTGAGAGGTTCCGTCGGTTGAGCATCCAACTTTGGCTCAGGCCATGACCTCATAGTTCATGGGTTCGAGCCCCATATTGAGGACTCTGTACTAATAGCTCAGAGCCTGGAGCCTGCTTCAGATACTGTGTCTCCCTCTCCCTCTGTCTCTCTCCTGCTCATGCTCTGTCTCTGTCTCTCTCAAAAATAAATAAAAACATTTTTAAAAATTAAAAAAAAAAAAGTAGTTTGGAAAGGCTACCGGCACCTACCAGACTGCCATGTTGCCTGAGAATCACCCCAAAACTTAACAATACAGATTTCTGGCCCCATCTCCCACAATTTTTGATTCTGTAGACATCAGACAGGACCCAGGGAACTGTAATTTTAGTAAGCAGTGATTTTCTTAGGGATGGTCTAAGGACTACACTTTGAGAAGCACTGAAAGTGAAGAAAGAGGGTAAAGGTGGAGACAAGGCTGGTGAAGTAGGTAAAGGCACAACCAGGCTGACTCAGGAGTGTGAAGTGTCCTCTGATGTCAGTGAGACAGAGGCTTTTAAGTGAAAGAGAACTGGGTTGATGTTTTAGGAAAATCATTCCAGATCTGGTTTACAGGAGAGAAAGGCTGGAATCCTGGGGACCCTAACCAAGGCAGTGAGGACAAAGATAGAAAAATGAGAATGGTATGCATGTATAAATGAAGTAATCTCTACACCCAACACGGGGCTCAAACTCATGACCCCAAGATCAAGAGAAAGATGCTGTACTGACTGAGCCAGCCAGGCACCTTGAGAAGGAGTTTGAATAAATATTTTGTTTTTATTTATTATTATTATTATTTAAAATTTAAGTAGGCCTCACGCCTAGCACATAGCCCATTGTGGGACTTGAACTCATGACCCTGAGATCAAGACTTGAGCTTAGATCAAGATTCAGGCACTTAACCAACTGAGCCACGCAGACACTCCCCCCTCCCCCCCCCAAAAAAAAAATATATATATAATGTGCAGTTTGATCTCATGACTCTGGGATCATGACCTGAGCCGAAATCAAGAGTCTGATGTTTAACCAACTGAGCCACCCACAAGCCCCCGAAAGATATTTTAAAGGTAGAATATCCCAGATTTGGACTTGAATGTGGTGGTGGGACAGTGCTGAGCAGGAAGACTTGAGGATACTTTCAGAATTGCTGCAAAACTGGAAAAGGGGCAGATACATCAATATAAAAATAAAGGGGCAATGGAGCGTACATGAGGCCAGGAAAACTATTTTAAACAGTTTTAAATTTTAATAGATTTTAAAATCTTTTTGTATCTGAAAAACCTTTTCAAAACCTGCATTTTATTTAGTTTCTGAACCTTAACAAATAAAATCACCATTAAGATTCTTGAGAGCTTCTGAAAACTGGGCATTTGAACCTCAGGTTAAACATTGGGTCCCAGCAAAACTTCTTTTTCAAGGACTGTCTGATCACTCCTTCTGGCATCACAGAGGAATGAAGGAGAAATCAACTCTTACTTCAGAAGCAGCCCTTCTGTAACCTTCTTTCAGAATTATAAGAACAGGGGGGCGCCTGGGTGGCTCAGTCAGTTAAGCGCTCGATTTTGGCTCAGGTCATGATCTCACGGTTTGTGGGTTCGAGCCCCACGTGGGGCTCTGTGCTGACAGTGGGCTCAGAGCCTGGAGCCTGTTTTGGATTCTGTGTCTCCCTCTCTTCTGACCCTCCCCTGCTCACGTTGTCTCTCTCTCTCTCTCAGAAAAAAAAAAAAAGAATTACAAGAACACATTGCCACCTTGTTATGGAATCAGTCTACAGGTATACAAAACCTGATGGGTGCCTTTAGAATTTAAATTATTTGCATTAGTGCATCATGCATAAAGGTAAAAGGATAAAATCCACTCATATTAAAAATACACACGCATTAAGGAATTTCTCAGGAATAAAGAACATTGTGTCTAGAGGCGAGGAAGACTGTTTTCACATGGTTACCTAGTGAAAGGATGTTGTAATTTGTAAGCGAGGCCTTGTCACCCTGCCACGGCCAGAGCCTCAGCAGAAAACAGGGGCAGGGTGAAGTCACAGTTATGGAGTAATAACTGGCACTAAGAATAAACCCGACTCAGAACTGGAAGGGTCTCAATTATACCTTTCTGAGTCAGACCAGTCATTCTGGTTTGCCCATTAGGTAGTGATAGCACCCTAGTCAGCCTGGCACTCACGGGAGATCGGAGATTGGCAACCTTGATCTTAGCAACTGAATGTTGTCTCAGTCTTATTTACTGAGAGAAAATGATAGCCATTTGCTCCTTCTCAAGAACACTTCATTTGCTTTCGTTGATAGAAAATTTTCGAAAACCTGGCTTGCCTACCACCTCCTCTGACATCCCTATACTCTTAGAAGGAGAAACTGTAAAGAACTGATTTTTCTATCATGGAGCTTACCATCAAGGGGCATAAGGAAGGTCAAGTACACAAAGTGCCAGGCAATATGTCATATCTAGCTCCAGAATGATAGAAATGAAGTCCTATAGGATTAGAGAGGAGATAAAGATCACTCTTGGGTGATCAGAAGTTTTCACAGAGAATTAGAAGTGAGTTGTGAAATATACAACTCCTGCTTAATTGAATTCAGGTATCTATTTATAATAGTTTTTTTTTTTTTAAGTTTATTTTTGAAAGAGAAGGACAGAGTGTGTGCATGAGCAGGAAAGGGGCAGAGAAAGAGGGAGAGAGAGAGAATCCCAAGCAGAGAGAATCCACGCTGCAGGCACGGAGCCCTACATGGAGCTGGAACTCATGAACCATAAGATCATGACGTGAGCCAAAATCAAGAGTCAGATGTTTAACTGAGCCACCAAGAACCCCATTTATATTAGTTTTCTACTGCTATATAACAAGTTACCATGGACTTGGTAGCTCAAAAAAATATTCATTTATTAGCTCATAGTGGTGTAGGTCAAAAGTCTGGGTAGCCCAGCTGGGCTCTCTGCTTAGAGTTTCATAAGGTCAAACTCAAAGTGTTGGCCAGATTGGGCTCTTTTCTGGAGGCTCTCTGAAAGAATCTCTCTCTTCATTTGGGTTATTGGTAGAATCTGGTATCTTATGGCTGAGGTCCCCATTTTCTTGCTGGTTGTCATCGGGGGACACTCTCTGCTTCTAAAGTTTATTTCTCTGAGACGGAGGGGGCACAAGCAGGTGAGGGGTGGAGAGAAGGAAAGACAGAAGGAAAGATGGCGACTCCGCACCATCAGCGCACATTTCAAAGCCACAAACTGCAAGATCATGACCTGAGTAGAGATTCAGAGTTGGATGCTTAACTGACTGAGCCACTCAGGTGCCCTCCACCTTTTTAAAAAAAGTTTATTTATTTATTTTCAGATAGAGCACAAGCAGGTGAGGGTACACTTTCTGCTTCTAGAAGCTACCCACATTCCTTCTCACATAGCCTCCTTCATCTTCAAAATGAACGATGGCACACAGAGTCCTTCACTTCCAATATCTCTGACTATTTCTTCTGCTACTGGCCAGAGAAAAAGTCCGGCTTATAAAGGGCCCCCCATATCCTCAGGTCAACTAACTTGGGATTGTAACTATATTTGCAAAATCTCTTCACAGCATTACTAGATTACTTTTGATAGAGTAACCAGGGGACAGGAATCTTGGGGGCTACCTTTAGAATTCTGCCTACCATGGGGTTATTCTGCCTTAAGGTGTTTATCAATCAGTTTATCAGTTTGATTGTCTACTGGCCACTTACTAAGTGCATTGTACCAGTCACCGTCATGCTGAGTGGGATCTTAATTTTAGTCTGAAATATTTTTCAGACGCTTCAAAACTTGAAGTCTACTCTAGGCTTGAAAAAAAAAAAGTCAAATACTTCTAGTAAACAAATTTTATCTATCTATCTATCTATCTATCTATCTATCTATCTATCTATCCATCTATCCATCCATCCATCCATCCATCCATCCATCCATCCATCCGTCTCCATATCCAATGTGGGGCTTGAACTTACAACTCTGAGATCAAGAGTCACATTCTCTACCAACTGAGCCAGCCAGGTGCCCCTAAATATAACCAGTTTAAATGATATTTCAAACTGTTTCAATAAAGAGGAGTGCCAGCCCAACGTAGAGAGCTTTTTAAGCTACACACTACTTTCTACCTCATTCCTCATTTCCACCCAGACAGCAGAAGGTTAATCCCCTATTTCTCCAATCCTTTCTCCCTCCCTCCCTTGTCCTGCTCATGGAGAGTCACCACCATCATGAATCATTGTTATCCACTTCTTCATTCATGATGATCTCCTCTCTGATCCTCACATGTGCTTCGTTCTCTTTCGCTTCAGGAACTTTCATGCATGTAATGCGTTCCCAATCATTATGCCTCTCAACACTTCGTCCACACTTTAAGACTTGGCTCAAACTCTGCTTTCTCCATGCCTTCTGACCCTATCTGGACTTTTTTCTGCCTAATCCATTTGGCAGTCGACAGTATCATTGTGCTGCATCACTTCTATTTCAGTCTTCATTGCATATATACATATATATATGAAAAAATTCTTAAATCACATTATCTTTTTTTATTTTCCCCCAAGGTATTTAGCACAAGAAAGACGTTGAAAAAAATTTGCTGGTGTGATAGAATTGCTCCGGTTGGAAACTTCTGACAGCTTCCCATGATTTACTGCTATTAATATTATTTATCTAGTCACATTTCTTAAAGAATTTTTTAAAAACTAATCAGGGTTCTGACAAACAAGCAATATATAATTACCTGATTGTGGTCCCATGTTTTCCATTTATGAATAGGCTTCTATCTAAACAAATTTTAAAATTTTTTTATGTTCTTATTTTTGAGAGAGAGAGAGACAGAGTTTGAGCAGGGGAGAGGCAGAGAGAGAGGGAGACACAGAATCTGAAGCAGGCTTCAGGCTCTGAGCTGTCAGCACAGAGCCTGATGAGGGGCCTGAACTCACGAATGGTGAGATCATGACCTGAGCTGAAGTCGGACACTTAACCGACTGAGCCACCCAGGAGCCCCTTCTATCTGAAATTTTTGAGGGTATACATGGTCAGGTATTAACATTACCAAGCAAGTAATTATAAAATGTTCTGGAGCTAGAGGCACTCTTACTGGTTAACGGTCTCACTTAGATATTTTTGATAGTTTGCTTTCTTTCTTTCCACTTATGTGATGGAGACAGTAGCTGCCCACCAAAATCTTCCTCATCTGTGTCAAGAGAGTTGTGGCTGTAAACATCTGCTCAGCCTGGAACTACATTTCCCACCAGCCTCAGAAGCCATATGTGACTACGTGACAAATCTTGATGGGAACCGATTTGTTCCAGTCCTGAGTGTCGCTCTTTAGGAAGGTGTTCACTCTTACTTTCCCCTAATTGGACACAGACAGACAGAGGCCCTAAGGAAATGAAATCCCAGGGAGAGGAATGTTTCCTCAGGTGGAAGAAAGCTGTTGACGTCTTGGACTATTTGCCCTGTTTCATGAGTAATAAATGTTGCTGGATTTCAGCCATTATATCTTGGAGCCCATTTGTTTCAGCAACTTGGCTTGGTACAAATTCATTTAGTCCAAATTCCTAGCTAGTACAGGTCATTTTTGTATTCTGTGTCAAACATCTACCTGCTATGTAGTGTGGCTCCCATACATAAACTTATTTAGAAATCATACACAAGAGGCGAGATCTTAGTAAGTACTGAGGAAAATGCCACCCAGCTCTGCTTCTGAGGAATAGCTGTTTTCATCTCTATGAGAAGAAATAATCTTAAGAAACTATTTATAGTAATTGAAAGCAGAACTTCTAGTTAGCAACACCCCTGAGGCGATGTGGTTTGGGTTCATCTGTTTGTGGCTTATGGTCAAGGAGCCTTTCTGGATGGCCCATCTCTGCTTCATCAGAAAAAGTAGAAAGAAGCTAAATTCTAGTCTACCTAAGCCTACAGCAATGTCCTCTGCTATCAATCTCCTTGAATCTGAATTCTTCCCAGATGTTATATCTTCCAGAGAGATTACCTGACCACCACACTCTCCCCACCACGGGCAGGATAAGATGTCCATTCACAAAGTATCCCCAGGGCTCACTGTAAATCTCTGTCACTGTTCTCGCCAAACCAAAGCCTCTGCCACCTCACCCCCTCTAGTATGTCAGCTTTGTGAATGCAGGAACACAGTCTTCTTCATCTTTGTGGTCCCTCTGCCTAGTATAGTGCCTGGTAGAGAGAGATTTCACCAATGATGGCTGAATGAATGGACCTTGAATTTAAGACTCTCATGGGATGGTATTTTTCTGCTTACTTCTATAGGAGACAACTTCATCATAGTCATCACTGACATCAGTTTCCATCCCCTCCAAATCTTTTAAAAATTATTTGGTACCATGTCTCATTACTTTATACTAGTCACCATGCCTCGTTACCACTGGCTTTGCTTAGATCAGGCAGACCTATGTGCCTTCTTGGCTTTGTCCCTTTGACAAAGATAGATAGATAGATAGATAGATAGATAGATAGATAGATCAATTGTTAATTTTTAATATTCTCAGAGCTTTACTACATTGGACACAGTGTATCAAGAAATAGGAGGTCGCCTCAGTGGCTCAGTTGATTAAGCGTCCGACTTCAGCTCAGGTCATGATCTCACGGTTCGTGGGTTCGAGCCCCTTGTCAGGCCCTGTGCTAACAACCAGTGCAGAGCCCTGTTTCAGATTCTGTATCTTCCTCTCTCTCTGACACTCCCCTACTCATCCTGTCTCTCTCCCTCTCTCAGAAATAAAACATTAAAAAAAAAAAAGAAAGAAAGAAATAGGATTGAGGAGTAAAGAGAGACCTGGACTAGTATTCAGGAAACACCACATCTCTTTATCTCTTATGGCTTCAGTAAAATGCCCCCACCCCCAAAAAAGGCCACCATAAAATGATAGTGAATTAGAAAAGAGTAAGCTCTAGAATTATTCTTCAGACAAAATGCTACCTAGAAATAATAATAAATTTTAAAAGGGTTGAAAGCTTGGTATGGGGCTTATGAGAAGCAGAGTTTGCAAACCACAAGCCTGGATCATCTCAAAAAACCCTTTCACCTGTAAAAGCCTATGGTTCTATATAAATTAACCGCTCAGCATTTTTTATATGTAAATGATATAATCTTTGGTACCTTCAAATCTGTCTAATAATCAGCGGCACTGTGTACTAGCCGTATCTAATAAAATGGTCTCCTGCTGACATAGCATTTTACAGGGGCATTTATGGGGGCGGGGGGGACACTGTGGTTACCAGCATGGACCTTACAGGAAGACTATTGAAACCGAATTCCAATCCAGACACTTCCATGAACTAGCAATGACTTGGGCAAATTACTTCATCTCTCTAAGGCTCCGTTTCCCCACCTGTAAATGAGCAGAAAAATGCCTGCATTACTGGCTGCTGGAAGGAGGAAGTCGGATACAGTACAGAGAACACTCAACACGGGGCCTGGTGTGTGCAACATTCTCTGTGGAAATTCGCTGTAGTTAATTTCTCATTCTTCATTTCACTTAATCCTCGCAATACAAGACAAGTGTTACTCTTATCCTTATTTATAGAAGTTGAGACTCAAAGAAAGGAATGACTTGCCAAAACTCGCCCAGTAAGGGCAGAACCGGGTGCTCTTTCCACGGCCCTGCTCAGAGTCTAACTGAGAGAAGGAACTAAGGCAGATAAGCTCGGGGAGGGGGAAATGGACGGGGAGGGCAGAGGCTGGGAGCCACAGGAACAAAACTTGCTGACCACACACGGATGCTCCCCCCCGCCCCATACGCACACAAGGTAAGCCTGGGGAGGAGGATTCCAGAGACAAATGTGGCTAACTGGTAATAGCGTGAGACTGAGATTCTACCTGAGCGTAGCACGAGCCAGGATGTCACGGCGACCTCTCCACCCAGCAACTTCCAAGTCCACGGCAGAAGCGGGACCTCACCTCAGCCCACCTCCGGCTTTTGCGCCCAGCAGGTGTGCCTGCTGATCATTTGCTCAGTGGCCTGGGTAGGAAGCCTTCGTTTGTTACCCCCCCTCCCTTAATTTAGAAGACCTTCCCTGTCCTTGGAATCATGAGAAATTAAGGACTTTTCTTCTTCCTTC
Source organism: Proteles cristata cristata (assembly GCA_017311185.1). Taxonomy (NCBI): domain Eukaryota; kingdom Metazoa; phylum Chordata; class Mammalia; order Carnivora; family Hyaenidae; genus Proteles; species Proteles cristata. The sequence continues at coordinate 288,956 of JAESUZ010004347.1, read as the reverse complement.
CTCAAAGCAGAGGGAAGAATCCTCCCTGACAATTCAGTTTTGTATAAAGTAGTTGATTGATCCTGACAGTTACTCCATTCACTTTTTAAAAAATATTTTTATTTCTAGGAGAGAGAGAGAGAGAGAGAGAGAGCGTGAGCAGGGGAGGGTCAGAGAGAGAGGGAGACACAGACTCTGAAATAGGCTCCAGGCTCTGAGCTGGCAGTCAGCACAGAGCCCGACGCGGGGCTCGAACTCACGAACCGCGAGATCATGACCTAAGCAAAAGGCGGACACTTAACCGACTAAGCCACCCAGGGGCCCCAAGCACCATTCACTTTACTTTAAACAGTAGCTCTACCTTTCTTCCCTCATCCTCCAGCTCTCCACACCGAAGTCCTGGTGCCTGATTTAGTCCCTGGTCATAATTTCTACCTTCAGCAAGCTGATATCATCTCAAGGAAGCACAGCCCCAGGCTACTCAAAGAGAAAGAGGCAGAGACCCAAGAAAGAAAATTAAGGAGCTTATTCATTTCCCCCCTCCCCTTCCCTGTCCTCTCGCTTACTGAATGTCCTACTGCATTACGGAGCCTGCTCCTTCACAAGAATATCCGTGGTTCAGAGTACATTGTAGAGACACCGACTGAAATCCCCTTATTGCTATGGTATATTTCAGTACATATATTTAAAGCACAAGAGGAAATGCAGGAGTTGGTTTTCTTCCTTCTCATGGATTCATGTATTTGAGCTGCTTTCACTTTAGAGAAAACTACAAACATAAAGGACCAGAAGGGTTAAATAATCACAGAACAGCCTGTCCTCATTACTTGTGTGAAATCCCCACTGCATCACAGGGACAGCATGTGAAATCAATAGAGACTTGAGCTGTTAATTTCCAAAAAGGAAGAGATGATTGAACGAAAAGGGTCTACATTGAGTCTCTGCCCACAGGGAACGGGAGACCCTTTATTTCCAGGTCTTTCTACAATTAGGTACCTTTCGGGATCACGAACCTCTTTACAAAATTTCCTGCTTTGGGTGGGGAGGGGCTACTCTGTGGACACAAACAGTTTAGTTTTGCACAGCACTGAGTTCACAGCAAGGTGGGAGGAGGTGTGGGTTTGTAAATAGGTGTATGAAGGTGATGAAGGTGGGGTGAGGCTGGAGAGGTGGGGATACATCAAGATCGGTTAATCTTTGTTACTCTTTTATCTCAAATGATCTCCCCTCCATCCCCGCTGGGCTATGCCTCTGCCGTTAAAACCCAGCAGAGGAGATTTTGCTTTGACTTCTCACTGATCCATGGCCCTCTCTTTTTATTTTATTTTATTTTTTATTTTATTTTATTTTATTTTATTTTTTACCATGCAGAGGCTGAGAAAGAGGCTGTTTGCATTGCATGTAGCCCTTGATCAATGATTTTCTATCAGGTTGACATGATCAAATACTTGTCGCATCTAGGGAGGACCGGTGTGATAAAATAAAGGACAGCTTTTACTAGAAGTCATTCTGTGATGCCACTTCTAGGTGCGGCCATTTCTTGTGAACTGTAATAGTCATCATCATCCTGGTGACCTTTTACATATACAGATTGTGGAAATCCACAGAGAACTAGGCATGTTTCAAATAAATGTCAGCTGATTGTAGTTTCTTAATGAGTTTCTCCCTTACTTTTTCTCTCATTCTTGGCCATGACCTCTTCAAACTAAGAGTCTGCTGCAGCTGGCTGGGGCTTCGTTTCTTATCCAAAAAAAATTCCTTACATTCTTAGAATGGACACGAGTTCTAAACTGCCATCTCTGAGCTGCTCCCCAGGAGAAGTGAAAGGCAGCTCCCCAGTGGCTTCCTCCTCTGCTGTTGGAGGGGATATGAAGGAAAAGAAGGTGTGCCAGCCTGTCACCTCCCAAAGGACCTCCTTTCTCCCGAAGAGCAGCTGGTTTCTTTAGGGGAGGAGCTGGAGAGGCAGGATGGGGTTTTGAGACCAGGAGAGGTGTGTCCATTAGCCTCATTTCTGCTGCCCTTGTCTTTTCCTGTCCCCTGCCACTTGATCTGTGAATGGGCCAGCTCTAGTGCTCAGCTATTCCCAACCAGGGCAGGTAAGACAGTAGCAGTCGGTCCTCACCATGCATTCCTTCATTTACACCCAGGGGACACTCTGGGGGCTTAGGGGCAAACTCAGTCCCTGCTGGTCTCGGAAGTATGGCACTTCTTCCCCTCTCTGGACTGGGCTGTCTTTGTTTCATTTTATTTGTGTGTGTGTGTGTGTGTGTGTGTGTGTGTGTGTGTGAGAGAGAGAGAGAGAGAGAGAGAGAGTCTTAAGCAGGCTTCACATGGAGCCTGATGTGGGATTTGATCCTATGACCCTGGGATCATGACCTGCGCCAAAATCAAGTGTTGGATGCTCAACCGACTGAGCCACCCAGGTGCCCCTGGGTGGTCTTCAGTTTAGAGTAGTGATTCTCAGCCCTGCCAATACCTGAATTTCCTGAAGAGCTTTTAAGGATTCCTGGTCCTGGGTCTACTTGAAGCCACACCTCTGGAAGTGGGGACCAGTGTGTTTTCGAAGCCCCAGAGTGAGGGTGAGAATGTGCTTCCCGCGGTCTCGTGTCAGCTTATGGTACTTGGCAAGACATGGCAAGGCCCTTTGGGCCAGGCCATCAGCAATGGCCCTGTCATAGTCAAATGCTGCACGCAACCTCACAGGGACCTTCTGCGTTCACTGTCGGTCTTCCCCGTCTTGTTCTCCATCGGCCTGCATGTTGCCTCACTCCTGCTCACTTAGCTTTTCCTCTCAAGATGGCATCTGGCCTTAATTCTACTCAGCCAGCCATCTCTCTGCATAGATGGCAAAGGCCACGGGGACCCACATAGGTCACCCTCGCAATGTCACAACTGATGATGAGCCTATGAGTTTATTTAGAGCTTCTCTTCCTACCCTCCCTTCACCCGAAATTTATTGAGCATCTATGATGTGTCAGGCTCAATGCCAAATACCTTGTAAGTTTAATCCTCACAACAGCTTAGAAAGAAGTGCTCTCACTGTACGGCGAATGACACAGACATTCTGAGATGATACATATCTAGGCCGGGGGGGTCTTACTCCAGGTTTGGTGTTCAAACACAGGTCTGGCTGACTCCAAAGCCCACGGTCTTCCCATGCTGTGTTGCTCCTCAGTGAAAAACACCGGATTTCTGCCTGAAAGTGCTCACAGTCTGGTTAGGAAGATACACACAGGAGACAAGCAGAAGTTAAGAGGGAGACTGGGCAGTGGGAGCAAGTGGAGAAGCACTTAGCCAGAGAAGGAGTCCTTGAGAAGATGATACCTTTTTTGGTGTTAAGCTTTATTTATTTTTCAGAGAGAGATGGAGTGTGGTGGGGGAGGGGCAGAGAGAGAGAGGGAGACACAGATCCCGAAGCAGGCTCCAGGCTCCGAGCGGTCAGCCCAGAGCCCAACACGGGGCTCAAACTTGTGAACTATGAAATCATGACCTGAGCCGAAGTCGGGTGTTTAACCATCTGAGCCACCCAGGCGCCCCTGAGGAGATGCTAGCTTGAACTGAATCCCAAGAGATGAGCAAAAGTTTCTTGGGTGAAGAAAGTGAGAACCTCATGTACACAGCTGTGGAGTGCAGAGAAGTCAGAGCTTCCTCACGGAGCTGCAAGAAGTTCAGTACGGCTGAGTGATGACATGGAGGAAGCGGCAGGAGGCGATGATGGGCAGCAAGTGGGGCCGGTCATGAGCCTTTAGGTCACTCTAATAGGTCTTGTACTTTATCCTGGGGACAGTGGGCACCAGGTGAAGGATTTTAAGCAAAAGAGAGACAAAATGAAAGTTGTATTTAGGGGGAAGGGTTGGCAAAGAAGGTTCTTGCCTAGAGATAGGCAGAGCAGGTAGGAGGCTGCAGTGCAAATTCTACTGAGAGGTGATGGTGACTAGAACTAAGCGAGGAGGGGAGAAAATGAGGAGCTATTCAGAAGGCAGATGCAACTGAATTTGACAAAAAACTAAATACAGTGGGTGAGGAGGAGGAGTCGAGTGTAAGTGCTCTCCTTGGGACAAAGGACACAGGAAGAGGAGCAGGTTGGGGAAAGCTAGTAAGTTTCTTTCGACATTTAAGTGTAGGGGGTCCACTGGGCAGCTGGATATAAAGGTCTGGAGTCCAGGAAAGGGAGATGGACTGGAGATCCAACACAGGAAGTAATTGGGGCACCTGAGTGGCTCAGTCAATTAAGCATTGACTCGGTTTTGGCTCAGGTCACGATCTCACGGTTCATGAGTTCCAACTCTGTGTCAAGCTCCCGTGAAGATTGTGCAGAGCCTGCTTCGAATTCTCTCTCTCTCTCTCTCTGCCCCTCCCTGAGATGCTTGCATGCTCTCTCTCAAACTAAATAAACTTAAAAAAATAAAATAAAATAAGAAGTCATCAAAACCGTCCCTGACTCCAAAGATGTAATGAGGGGTCCAGAGAAAGTGGGCATGATGAGAAGAGCTGTGTCAGCAATGGCCCCTAGAAGGGATCCCACCTTCCCTCTAGAACTTGAGAATTATTCTGACCTCCAGCCCACTCATACCGGGTCCTGATGCCTGCCCTGCTTCTCGCCAATTTCTTTCCTCAAAAGAAAACATACTCTTCTCTGTGCCCTCATCCATTTGCTGGTAGCCTTCATGAATGTTCACCTCTTCCAGGACCACAACCCTACTGGATCCAAACCCTGCAGTATAGCTGCTGCCTGGACTCTCCCCCGTCATCCAGCAGATGACAAAGAGGACCCTGTAGGACCATTCCATTCCCAGCCTTTCTTTTCTCTTTGGGCCCTGTGTCTGAAAGAGACCAGACACCGCTGTAGGACCAGCCTCTGAAATCAGGTCAGTTCCTAGGCTCTGAGTTGGGACGGGCCTTCCCTCATTTCCTCTTCCTTCCCGTTGGCCCAGGGCTGTGGCCTGATCCAGCACGCCTCACTTCACAGCCCACGGAACAGGCATGCAGGTCCCTGAAGGTGCTAAGACTGAGGCCGATGAAGAAGCCTGGGACGGGGTGACGCTTCCCCTGTCCATCCAGCCCCACGGAGGAGCGAGAGGAAACACAGCAGAGGCTGACAGCACGGCAAAGTGGAACACCAGAACTTGCTCCCCAGGGAGACTGGCTGTGGAATACCTTAAATTAGAAGTCTTAAAAAATGTGTTAGGGATCCCTGTTGCCCTGGTTGGCTTTGGGTGTGGTTCTTTCCAAAGGAGAATGATTGGTGGAGGTTTTCCAGCCCTGTAATTCTACTTGTGATGAGGTGGAATTAAAGCTGAAATGTGAGTTCATAAATTGCCTAGTTGGTGAATAATAGAGTTTAAATCTCCTCCTCCAAAAAAAAAAAAGCTAAATACGAAATCATATTAAAATTCATAGCCATCTGCCTACAACGATCTGATTTAAAAATTGAGCACAATTAATTTTTAATCCGAGGTCAGTTTCCCACCCCCACCTGTCTCTCTCCTCACCACCTCCCCCATAAGACAGTCTGTGTGTGCTCAGAGAACTCGAAACCATTTTAAATATTAACTGGAGCCACACATACCTACGAAGATGAATCCACACACACACATCTTCCCCTTTTCCGTCTATTATTACTAGCATAGCTGCTCACATAGTTCTAAATGTAGTTCTAGTTAAAAATAAATTCTGTAAACTGGGAATGTGGGGTGTGTCTGCCTCCATAAAAATCCCTTTGTTCTCTGTTGAGAAGTGAACAGAGATGCAGACGTAAAAAGCAGGGCTGTATTTCAGGAAAGATCCTGGGCCAGGGTTTCAGTGTCCATCTTTCTGGTAGCAATAGGGGTCACCGAGTCTGGGGAGAGATCTGGATACTTCCAGACTTTACAGCATAGACCGTTTGACTTCCTTACCCAGCTGCTCCGTTTGGATGGGAAGAGATTCCATAAGAGAGGGTACAGGAATAGGCAGAAGCAGGGCAGGCTAAATAAAGCCAGTTATCACCAGGAAACGACATGATCAAGCATCCTCCAAAAGCAGGCAGGCCAGGGCTGAATCAGCGAAGTCCGGAAGCTGCTTGCAGCATCTTGAGAGGCCAGCAAGCACAGTTCGGGAGAAGAGCTCTTCTGACGGAGATCCTCTGTTGCATGAGGCCTTTCCTCTGGGTGAACTGAACCAAGCAAATATTTAATGAGGTTTGCTCTCCTCAACATCGGAGTCCTCATTTTCTACGACACACCCCCTCGCCCTTGGGGGCAGGAACATGAGGGTTCCACATCCTGGCAAGAGCAGCGATCCTTGTAGAGAAAGACGAGGAGCAGGGCAAGGAATCCTGGGGGAAGGGTAGACCATGCTCGGTGAAAGCAGAAACCAGAGAGGGTCGCTACTCACGTGGCAGCATTCTAAACAAACCCTTGGGTTGCTCACAGTCCAAGGCCATTAGTGGGGTAACCTAAAGGTCGTAGACCCAAAGTATAAAGCCCAAAAGGAGAAACAGAGGTCCAAGAGGCAACTGTGAATGCTGTCATGTGCGTTTAGTTTAGAAGCTACCAAATGTGTGATCACCTGTACTGAAGCCGGTACTGGCCCCTAAGACCTTCCGAAGAAATCAGTGTTGGCTGTTTAATAACTGATCTCAGATGTGTGACTGGGGAGACTGTAGTGTTGAGGCCTCCAGCAAGAAGCCACAGAAGGTTAGCTGGAGCTAGGTTCTTTTTTTTTCAAGTGAACTCTATGTCCAACAAGGGGCTTGACTTCACAACCCCAAGATCAAGAGTCACGTGCTCTACCGACTGAGCCGGCCAGGTGCCCCAGGAGCTAGGTTCTTAAATGGAGATGAAAAGCTATGATTGAAGAATGACCCATTTGGGGAAAATAAAGCCAATGATGGGAAATTGGCTGCATCTGAGGTTAGAGTCTCTTTTTAGTAAGTCCTGAGCTTGAGGGCATTTGGGGGCTGAAAATTCAGAATGTCAGCTAAATTTGGCCTCTGCAAAGAGAAATTAGGTCACAAGTGCAATACTTTTGACCAAAGATACTGCAAAGAAAGAAATCTAAAGTAGTTACCAGTGAACGAACAAGGCAATTATCACTATCAGGAAAAACAAAAAGTAACAAAGAAAAATAATAGTACACTGCAATGCTCTGCTTTCCTTGCATGTGTATAATGATGTAAACACCAAACAGTAATCTAACTAATAATTATAATGTGTTGTAGGAAAGGTTAGGGAGGGGATGGCTAAAAAGAGCACTAAATCCTCATTTACCAATATAGGAAGATAACACGCCTAAATTGTTGAACCAAAAGAGAATAGCATGCGTGGATTACTTAAAATATGGCAGAGCTCTGGGCACCTGGGTGGCTCAGTCACTTAAGCATCTGACTTGATCTCAGCTCTGGTATTGATCTCAAAGTCATGAGTCCAAGCCCTGTGTCGGGCTTCATGCTGGCTGTGGAGCCTACTTTAAATGAATGAATGAATGAATGAATGAATGAATGAACGAACGAATAAATAAATGAATAAATAAAATATGGCAATGTGCAAATGGCAAAAAACCCCACCAAGACTTGGTGGGAATGAGGAAAGCAACTGCTGTACTTTATTGGACTTTTAATATTATTTGATTTTTTCAATTATGTGCACATGTTCATGAAAACAATGTTTAAACGGTCTTTATCCAAAAGGATGAGACAGAACAGAACATCTTTACAGTTAAAAGTGTGTTGAAAAGACAAATTAACTTCAGGCCCCAGATACCCTGGATAACGGAGGACAGTCAGGAAGCAAGAGTAAGGCCTAAATCTTCCTTAGTTGATTTAGGCCTAGTTTGATAACAGTTAAGTTTAATAAAAGGAGTCCTTAGTTCATAGCTAGATCTTACATAATTTTATTTATTATTATTATTTTACAGTTTATTTCTTTATTTTGAGAGTGAGTGTGTGAGTGTGCAGGGGAGGGGCAGAGAGAGCGAAAGAGAGAGAATCCCAAGCAGGCTCTGCTCTGTCAGCACAGAGCCCAATGCAGGGCTCGAACCCAAGGACCATGAGATCGTGACTTGAGCCGAGACTGAGTTGGATGTTTAACTGACTAAGCCACCCAGGCACCCCTAGAGCTTACATAATTTAAAACTTGCTATTATTTATGTAGTATTTATAAGAGAATTAATTAAAACTTCCCTTAAAAAGAGGTAGTTTGGGGACATACCCAGTGGCTCATACTCTGTATATCTAGATCTTTAATTGTCCACCTAGGAAGAGTGCCTAACCAGGGGCCTGTGCATTCGTAAACATTATTGTTATTCATGAAGGACCAGCTACCTGAAGAGCTAGCATACTCATCAGGAGGAATTAATCATCTTCCATTAAGACTTGAGACTCTGATTGTCATAGATTTAATCTATTTCTTTATTTCTAGCTCTCTTTCAGAAATGCGCAATGTAAAGGAACCTGGCAAAATTTGTCTTTTGGTGGCAGGTTAACACCATTTAAGCAAACTTGCTGTGACCTTGAATGGATGATGAAAGTTGAGTGGACCTTCACCTTTTGACCCACGGTTCCTCAACCTCAGCACTGCTAACGTTTTGAGTGAGATAATTCTCTTTTGTGGGGGTCTAAACTGTGCATTTTAGATGTTTAGTGCTGTCCCTAACCTCACACACCAGATGCCAGTGGCATCCCTCCTCCCTGGTTGTGACAACCAAAAAACGTCTTCAGTGGCTCATCAAAGATAGATCAGGCTTAGTCTATATTACTAACTCTGGAGCACAGAACATCTAAACAGTGATTAAAATTTATTATACTATTCTGCATCTGATAACTGAGACATGTTAAGTGAGAAGTTTCTCCCGAAAGTATAATTAGGCTATGTAAATTACCTAAGTATTTTAAAATCTGGAATAAAATTGAAAACGTGAAGAATCTCATCATGACACTCTGACACACTGGTAGATCTTTCTCCAGGGAGGAGAATCTTGCTCCCAACATCCTTATAATCTCGCCTTCAACTGAGCTTGCTTCAGCTTCCAAGAAACCTTGGAAAGGAGAACCCATAAGGGGTTTGAGTGGGCAAAAGGCACTCCAGTAAGGATTCCCCGGCCAGAGTAGGGAGAACTGGGACATAAAAACCTGCTTCATCATCAAAGCCTCCTCCTGCCCAAGAGAAGGCTTTCATGAGAACTCAGGCTCATTGTGTGAAAATTCAGATGACTGAACTATAATTAGCTCGATTAGTCAACATTTTAATTCATAGGATTCTGGCTTTGATGTGCTCCTTTCTCACAGAATCAAAGCTAATAATTCTGGAATCATAATTGGGAGCCGAGTGCCAGCTTGAAGCTTGGGGAGCTCCCTCACCTTCTTGGCAAGCCCTGCTTCCAAGATGGATGGATGCTTCCTGGCCATGAATGAACCCAGCCCAGGCACCTCCACCTTGCCCTTTGGCTCCTTGCTTCAGAGGACATTTCCTGAGCATTTTCTCTCTGTTAGCCAAGATCTCCAGCATTCAGTTCTAAATTGGCAGTGGTTGCATTAAACTACGATGTCAGTACCTCTGAAGCCTGAGCACCTAATAGGTGCTCCATAAACCCTTTTTTTTTTTTTTTGATCTTGCTAAGCAAAAGGTGCAGCAGATAGTTGGTTGGTTGTCTATTCAATAGCCATTCTTCCTGCTTCAGGAATAAAACCTGATTGAAACAACCAATTGGGATTGGTAGTGATTGTCTTCTTGTTCAAATATAAGCACATGAGGGGCGCCTGGGTGGCTCAGTTGGCTAAGTGTCTGACTCTTGATTTCAGCTCAGGTCATGATCCTACCGTTTCATGGGATCGAGCCTCATGTCAGGCTCTCCACTGACAGTATGCAGCCTGCTTGGGAGTCTCTCTCCCCCCCTTCTCTCTGCCCCTCCTCCACTGATGCAGGCACACACACACATACTCTCTCTCAAAATAAGTAAATAAACCTAAAAAAAAACAAACAGCATATAACCACACAAGATAATTCTGGTTGATGAGATAGGATAAGTATTCCAGGTGAATTTCAGAAAGATTTCCTCGCTTAAAAAGACATACACAGGAAGGGACAGTCCTCTCCTGCTATTGGATATGTTTATGTTTCCAAGCGACATCTAGAATCAAGGACCCACCATCTTGAAACCATGAGGAAGACAACCAGAGGATGAAGCAGACAGGCTGAGGATGCAGGTCAGAGAGATGGAAGACTACGTGGCCTCTAGGACATTGTTAAGCTACGATCCGCCACCCCTGAAGCCACCTCTGGATTTCTTAAGTAGGTGACACACTTCCCTTACTGCTAAGCTCAGCTGGCTTTTCTGTGCTTATAGTTGAAAGCCTCCTAACTGATATAAGTGACTCACCAGATACTTTTTTTTTTTACAAGAAGGAATTTAGGTAAAAGGTTAGCCTAGTGGGAACTCTATTTTATCAGCGACTGCTTACTGAGCACCAACCATGCACGTGACCAGAATCAAGTGAACTCTAATCCTCACGATAACTCCACGAGGTGATTTTTATTATTTGCATTTCAGAGATGAGGCTCTGAGGGCATAGGTAAACTCGCACACAAACCATCGGTTACTATGCAATCTAGAGATGAAGGGCAGAGTCTGACTGCTGTGAGCTCCCACGGCTGCAGCTGTGGTGTGGGACAGACTGGAGCTCATCCTCGCACCATGGCCAACGCCTCCCCTTGGCCACCCTCCCCTCCCCAGCGCCCATCAGCTTCGTCCCTCCAAAGGTCCGCAAAGGCACACGATTCCTCACATTTCCTCAGGCGCTGCAAAGAACTGAATAATGAGCGAATCTCTACACACTGTACACCCCAAGGGCTCTCACTGAGCTGGCATCCTAACAATACTGGAGAGGCAGCGGAGAAGGCCCAGGCCTCCTGGATCTGGCACATCCACGGAAACAGAGGCAGGAAGATGCGTCAACACAAAGAGTGTCGTCCCAACGGGCCAAATGCGACTGACAGGCTGAAAAAGTTGAAAGATGACCAGCCGATGAAGCCAATGTGGAGCTTCCTGGCGAGAAGAGCAGTTTAGGGGAGCAATGTGGGCCTGAAATGCTAACGGATCCATGGAGGAGAGAACAGGAGGGGAGAAAGTGCCTCCAGACAACTCTTGGAAGAAATTTTTGCTGTGAATGGGATCAGAGAGCTGGGAGAGGATGTGAATCTAAGAAGAATTTAAGATAAGAGCTATCAGGGCATCTTTGTCTGCCAATGAGACTATTCCCTTCCAGAGGGAGAAGCTGACCGTGCGCGTGAGAGAAGCAGTATCTACGCAAGTGGAGCCTTTAGGAAGGGGAGAGGTGGGGGGAACCTGGTTCTCCCAGAGTGAGAGCTTTCTGGCAACTTCTCTTGCTCTGGTCTTCTAACGGACATCTGCTCTGTGTGCCCTCGAGAAGCAGCCTAATCCAGGCCAGGGCCAAGAGGTACTGGAAGGATTCCATGCCCCCCTTAGCTTTCCATGCTGGCCTCGGGATCCAAGCTGTGGCAATCTGCTGCATGGTTTGCTTTCTGACTTCCCAGGGCGCCCTCCCCAAGGGCTGGGGCAGGTGAATCTGCCCCGCATTTTTCAAAGGTCAAGAATTTTCCAAGGTCTGATCTCCCTCAGCAGTATAACCCTTACTGCGGGCCAGACATTGCATTTATCGACTCATTTACTGTTATCATTCAACCTTCCGCATGGGGAAGCTAGGCATGGAAATGTTAAATGAACTGCCGGAGGTCACACATCTGGTAAGTGGAGGAGCTGGGATTTGAACCCAGGCCGAGGAGCTGTGGGAGCCCACCTCCCCCATCCCCCACGCCCCGTTCTGTTTTTTCCCTTCAGCCCTTCTCCCGGAAGACCTAGGATCCTTTCAACCAACAGAACCCTTGTGGCCTGTCTTGACTCAGAAGGCCCTAAGTCCGGTGGGGGGGGGGGGTCAGACTCACTCTGCAGTGCCAGGACCCCCTCCACGCCCCACCCCTCCCCAACATACACGCGGAGACCATCCTGAGGTCTCCGTTCAAATGAGAGGTCATTCTGATTCACCTGCGACTGGTCTTGTACTCATGAGGAACGCTGCCCGCACAGGGGAGGAAGACTCAGAGCTGCTGCTTTCCTGCCTTCCTATTTATATCAGGCCAGACCTGGGCAGGAAACAGATGGCACACTCAAATTGGGTAATTTGAAGAAAGTTGAATAAAGGGGCTATTTACAAAGGTGTGGGCAGGATGTAGGGAAGCCACAGAGGCAGCGCAATAAGTAACAGCTACTTGACCGCCCCTAGGCCTGAAGGGGCAAGGGGAGGTGCGGTCACCAAACCCTGGAGAGTGCACCCTGTGTGCTGCTCAGAGCCACCTGACAAGGGCTGTGGCCACGAGAAAAGGGAGGCAGCCAGCCTGGGGGTGCCCCCACCCAGGTCTCCTACCCGGTTTTCCCTCCCTCTGCTCTTCCACCTGGGACACCCGCTGGCCAAGGCAAATAGAAGTATCTAGCCCACTAACCAACTTCTCACTGAAGTGGTGGCAGAGTGGGGCTCCTCAGCCAGGCTCCCGGACTTCGCGTGCCAACTGCCTCTTCCTCGCCAAGTGCCTCTGGGGAAGTTACTTAACCTCTCTACACATCAGTTTGCTCCTCTGTAAAGTGGGGATTATAACCCAACCTCACGAAGTTACAGTGATCATTAATGCTTAATTGTTCTCACTCAGAAATAACCTAGGTAAAGCACTTAGCATACGGTACGTACTCAATAAATGCTGGTCCCTTTCTTCTCTCACCTCCTTCAGGTAGAACGAGTGGGGAAAAGGCCCTATCCTTTGTATGTGACAGCATTAGACGACGCACTCCATAAACAGTGCTCGGCTGATGGTTGAGGGGCCCTCTGCTCCTTGGAGGCTTCAGATCATCCTTTAAGAAGTGACCTATGTGGTGTGTCCTTGAAGGCTGCAGCAGTTACTGCGGCTTAAAAAGTTCTTGGCGAGATTGCTGGCACCGCTCTGTCTCCTTTCATGAGTGGTTGCAAGGTTACTAAAGTATTTGCCTTATCATTTATTCATTCGTATGTTTGTTTTATGCTGTCGTCTGTATTTGTTTTAGAGTTAACAATTAGAAAGTTCTTGAAAACCTTTTTCAAATTTCATCTAACGATGCAAACAAATGTCATTGTTTGCTTTCTTTCCATTGGCTCTTCCCTGTGATTAGGATGGATCCGAGGTATCGCCAGGTTCGTGACAAAAGGCATTTACAAAGGCAGTTTCACTGGTGATAAGTGGATCTGGGGCTGCTTTTTTCTTTCTATTCATGTATTACTTCCGATTCACAGAGGTGACACACGGAAGCCAGGTCTAAAGCTTGGCCTACGGTAAGCAGCTATAGGAAACGCTCCTTACTGCTGAACTTTGGAAAACTCCATGGTTCTTCGATGCACCACTGGACCTTGAGCAACTGTCGTGTCATCGTCTTTCCTCTTTCCGCCTCCTTCGGTCTCCTTAGAGCCTCTGAGTGCCTGGAGTGGAGGTTTCCTCTTCCCCACTAACAGCTCTGCCACCGTCGTTGGGCCCTGTCCCCAAGCCACTCTTAAGTAGACCAAAGTGGAGGCCCGCTTTCCCCAAACTATTTACCTTCGCTCTCCTCTTCTACTGCAATCTCTTTCAACCCCTCTTCCATCATGTGCTTTCCAAAGGGAGCCCAAATCCCCTAGGACTATAAACACGACGGGACTCAAAGTTCTGCGGTGGCAGTGACCGTGACTTTTCATGTTCTTATAACCTATTAGTGCCTGTCTGGGGCTATCTGATCTGACGCAGATCAGGAGCTCAAGCAATGGTCGTGAATCAAACCAAATTGAATTTTCCTTCCTTTCCTGCCTACGTGGAAACCATCTATTTCTCCAGGCCAGTGTGATCATGTCCCTGGACTGTGCGTGACATGGGGGAGAGGACTTTGTCCTCTCTGGGAGGTGGTTTATATGTGACAGCAGCGGCAGGAATGCTAAAAGAGTGAGATGGGGGGTGCACACAGGAGAACAGGCCCTTACAAAACTTTGAGGCTCATTTATTTTTAACATTATAGATTTTCTCTTTCTTTCCTTTAGCATAAGATGTGTCTAGCCTCTTCTTGTAAAGGATTGCATAACTGAAGAACTCTCTTTGTTTATTTTGCCTCTTGCACAGTTATTGGCAAACTCCGTGCCTTCCAATCCCCGACCCACCAAAGCTGTGCAAGAGAGAGCAAAAGCTCCAGGGCTTTCGGGGTTTTCACTTGTGCTCAAACTACCCAGGCCTGGAGATGAGAGTGCGCTTGACCATTTAGCTCCTCTGGGACTCACCTGTCTTCATCAGTAGCTGGGTAGTGTGGGAGTAATAAATAAGTGAATGGTGCTTCTTGTTATTGGCATGAAAAGTTCCAGCCTGTGAGATGTGTGGTCTATGAGACATTCAGGTGCAATTCCTGGGTGAGGGTATCTGACGCAGGGACCTGAGCTTCAAGGTGTCTCCGCACAATGAGTCAGGACACAGACTGGCCAAATCAGCTGTTTTCCTTATTCGTCCAAGTTCCAAAGTCCACATGTTTTCCTGCTGAGTAATTATTTTATAAAGTGGAAAGGGAAGTAAAAAGTTCTGCGGACTCTCAGCCTGCTCTGGCGGTGCCTCCCAGACATCCCTGTCGTATCTGGCCTCCCCCCTCTCCCTGGTTCATGCCACTCTCGTTTGGGCTCCAAAACTAAAGTGACCCTGAACCAAGCCCGTAGCACATACCAACGCGCAGCTTTCCCGTCTCCTAAAGATGAAATTCCGAGTGTTTGCAAATAAATACTCCCCGCAGCAAAATTTCATTGTCAAGAAGGACATCGCGCTTGTCCGGACGCCCACACGAAGGGCCTTTTGCCAAAACGAATGGATAATCATTGGCCCAATTAACATCCTGTGATCTTAGATCTAAAAATGACCCGGAGCCGGGTAAACAAGGTGACGTAAGCTGCAGGGCAGGGAGCGGCTCTCTCCTGCCACCTGGAGGAGAGCGTTTGCAATGGCGCGGAGGCTCTGGGCGGCGGGCAAGCGGACCTCTGCTCCCGGTTAGGGCCTGGGTTCCGGCGGGTATGAGCTGAGCAGCCCCGGGGAGGGGAAGAAAATGAGGGAGGACCCCAAACAAAGAACAAGGACGCTCCTCCGCGACCTCAGCTGGAGGGAAAAGGGGTCTGTGTGATCCGGGCCGCTGGACGTTGTGGCGCTGACCCTTGCCGGCGTCCTCCTTGGGAACATTCCTTTTACAAAAGGACTCGGGCACCGTGAACTGTCGCTGGAAAAAATCATGGCTAAAACTAGTGGGACAGGATCCTCAACGCTGGAGACCCCGGATAAGGACAGTTGGCAGTTTCTGAAAGGAAGAACAGTGGCGTGGCTGTGCTAATTTAAACACAGGGCCACCAGATTTTCTGTCTTACTCTGGACTTGGCAATGACTTAAGTGGGGGAGGGAGTGCCGGAGTGTAACAGTCCTAATTTACTTTCTTGTCAGGCTGATGTGAGAATGAGGCTGCAGAGCTTTCTGCGTTATGCAACCGGCATGCTGGGAGATGCCCCAGAAATATGCTGGGGGCTAGGAGAAGGTCAAGGCTCAGGAGCGTTATTACTTTACCCCCTGTGGATGATCCACAAAAGGAAAACGAGGAATTGATTTTTAGCTTGATAAAAACAAAAACACATCGAAACCCACTTTACTTTTGGCTTAGGCGGGTTTTGCTTTGGCGCAAACTACCTCAGGGTCTCAGTGGCTGGGGTCAACAGGCATTTATTTTTCTTGCTAAAGGGTCTGCAAGTCAGCCTTGGCGTGAGCTCCGCTGGCCTCCAGGCTTAGGGTCAGATGCGGTTCCACGTGATTCAGTTTCCTGACCCAGGATGAAAGGCCAAAGGCTACCTGAGCCTGCGTGTCTAGCAGAGGGTGTGCCCCGTTCAAGAGGCCAAGTCAAAATAGGCGAACACAACCGAAGTGTGTCGCGTCAGCTAATATTACCTTGGGTAAGGCAGGTCTAATCAGTGGGGGTGAGGGCAGGGGCGGGGGTAGTGGGTTTTACTCTGCTTACTCTGGTGAGCTGATCTCCACCAGGATTTGACCAATGGGTCGTTGTCTGCTCACTGCAGACCATCTGCTTCTTGTGAAAGAATTGCAAAGTGGGGATGGCCTAGATAATCATTATACACTAGCAGTGGTCCTCAATATGAATTCAGTTTTGCCTAATGGAAAACATTCTTAAAGTTTGTTATTATTATTTAGTAATCCCTAAGCCCAGCAGTGGGGCTCGAACTCACAGCCCCAAGATCAAGAGTCACATGCTCTACAGATTGAGCCAGCCAGGCAACTTGCCTAAGAGACACTTTTAATTTCCTTTTTATCCACATCTATCCCTCGTGACATTATGTGCTCCTAATGGACAAGGGACACAATACCCTTGTTTGCCTGGTCTACTTCGTGACATTCTGTCTCATGGCAGGTTTACACAAAACTTCCTGTGCCACAGAGGCAGAGTTAGCTATGCAGGTGTCACCTGCAGGATGAAAACGACAGGGAGGAGCCAGAGAAGAGGACTGAGAGGAAGACTATAGACTTGAGAATCAAGAGACCCGAGTTTCTAGTCTTGATTCTGCCAGTGTCGGAATTTGGAAGGGTCAGCAGGAGCCAGAAACCAGGTGCCTTTCAAGTCTTGCTCAGAAGCTTGGACTTTATCCTGTGCACTGGGGCACAACAGGCTCAGATCAGAGGTTTTGTGTGTTCTTTTTTTTTTTTTTTCCCCAGCCTTTTTGGCAACAGTGTGGAGGGTGGATTGAAGGAGAAAAATTCGATTGGAGACGAGGAGATGAGCTAGGATATAGTCCGGGTGGGAGGTAATGAGGGCATAGACCAGGAAGGAAGCCCTGGAGATGGAAAAAGGGATGAATAAACAGCTTTCAGAAGCAGAACTGAAGGAAGAGCTTGAAGACAATCAATATGAGGAGAAGGAGAAAGAAAAGGGCAAGAGGGAGTCAAAGATGAATCTAGGGACCAGAGCACATCACCCCAATCGTATTAAATGTGGTTTCGCAAAGTCTTTCTTACAGCTGCGTACGTGTATGATGCATGGGCTGGCAGGCTTTGTAAAATGTATTTCTTTCCAGAAATGGTCCCCAAAATGACACAAAAATGGACTATATCCATGTCTCTCAAACTTCAGCCATTCACAGTTTCTACCATATTCAAACACCTGCACCATTAATACTCAGTATTGTTCCTTCTTAATTTTTTCGAAGATTTTATTTTTAAGTTCTCTCTACTCTCAGTGTGGGGCTTGACGTCACAACCCTGGCTCTACCGACAGAGCCAGCCAGGTGCCCCTGGTACTGTTCTTTAAATGAAGTCATTTATTTTTAAACCTCTAAACACTTACTGCAGGCTCATCCTTATAAACCATACATGTGAGATGATGACTTTGTTGTACCAGTTATGTGTTTATCCATAAGGAGACAGATACGAGGCCATTACAATTTTAAATGTGTCTGTCTACTACCTAAAAGTATTATTTCTCGTGGCCGTAGTTATATGCAGGCCAGGCTTAGGGAAACCCTGCCTCGGGCGATAGCTAAAGCCACTAGGATTATACATATTTGCTTTCTCTGGCCTCCTCTTAGTTTCCATTCAGATTGTATCAGCGTCCAGTCTGGTCTTTGTGTCCACCATCGGTAAGGCCTTGCCCTGCAGGCAATGACCTTTAGCAGAGCTGGGCTAGAGGTTGTCGTCCAAACAAATGGGGGCTGACCTGGAATGTCTTTTTAACTCAGTGTCTCACATCCTGAGCCTCTGAAAGCCACGGCAAAGAGCAGCTAAGCCAGATGAGCTGGGTACCTCGTATTCTGCAGACAGGAGTGCAAACAGGGCCTTGGGGTCCCCCTTGACATCTCAAGCATTCTCCCAGAAGCCGCACATGCAGGTCTGAATGTGGAGGGCAGCAACTTCTTCCGTTCACGTTTGATGTATAAAGATCTCTAGAGAGCATTTTCAAGGTAAAGTTGACTTAATTCTGCACAAATGGGTTGGCTGCCATAAGGCACGTCACTGAACTTCTCTTAGCCTCAATTTCCCTCCGTAAAATGGGGGCTTGGGCTGGTGATCTGAAGAGTGTCTCTCTTTAACGTCATAACTGCGCTCAACAGTGTGGGGACACTGTGTTTCTTCTTTGAACTCCTTATTCAAGCCGTTGTCCATTTCTTGCAGGGTTGTTTGTTCCTATATATGCAATCTATTATGGTCATTGTAAGCAAGTGTTTTATGCATATTTTACCTTGGCGCTTTGTCAGTTAATATCGCAAGATTTCCGGAACACGTGGGTGGCTCAGTCGATTAAGTGTCTCACTTCCGTCAGGGTATCATCTCACGGTTCATGAGTTCAAGTTCATGAGTTCAAGCCCTGCATCGGTCTCTCTGCTGTCAGTACAGAGACTGCTTCAGACCCTCTGTCCCCCTCTCTCTCGCCCCTTCCCTGCTTGTGCTCTCCCTCTGTCTCTCTCAAAATAAATTTAAAAAACTAAAAACTTTGTTAAATATTGCAAAATTTTCCCTATTATTATTTCAACCTTCTTTCTGTGGGAGGAGACATTTTTATTTTGCTGTGGAGATGTTTTAACTTCAAAAGCAAAAAAAAAAAAAAAAAAAGCCCAAAATGACAATCGTTTTCTTTGACAATTTCTACTTAAAAAGAACTTCCTTACTCTAAGATTATAAAAATATACACTCAGTTTGTCTTCTGGAATTTTAATGGATTCATTTATTTTACTTTTTAATTTTTAGAACTTTTAAAATGGATTTTATGTGAAGAATGAGATCGAGATTTTATTTTCCTTTCTTTTTCAAACAGGTACCTCATTTATTGAATAATGTCTTTCATACAGATTTGAAAATATGATGTTTATGAAATTTTTAATCATATTATATACTTATAGTAGTAAAAGTTATCATCAATTTTACCATAGCATATTTTAACTGTCGTACTAATGGAATTACTATTTTTATCTTATATCTTAGAACCATAGCAACAATATTTATTTCCAACCTTCCTACAACCACTTTAATGCATTTAAAAACTTACCATAAAGGGTCACTATAATTGTTCATTTATAAAAGCTCCAGAAGGAGCAGACTTCTCTTTTCCATCATGGGAATTAGTAACCGTAATCGTAGCAATAGTAGAAGTCAAATATGAATCGTAATCGTAAAGAACTCAGTTGCCGTGATTTCGGGAAAGTAGGACTTGGACCTAGTTAGGTTATTTCAGAGACCAGGGCTCCCAGGCAAACTAGGAAGTTAGAGATGCTTCCTCCCCAGAGTGCCCCCTCCCTGCTCCAAGTACCCACTGTTCTCCCCTTCTCTCTACCTCACTGCTCTCAGCATCTACTCTCAGATAGTCATTCACACTGAGGTGTTGATGACTGGTTACTGTCCAACACAGCTATTCTCATTAGAGTGTGAGGTATGTGGAAATTGACTTGTTACTAATTATAGAATGCTGAAGTTTCAAATACTTTACTTTTTAATAAATCCGAGTTGACTCAGTGTTTCCTCTGAAATGAATTACCCTGATCTTATTTGCAAACTTCTTTTGGGAGTGAGCGAGAGAGAGAGAGAGAGAGAGAGAGAGAGAGGGAGGGAGTCCTTTGGGAGATAACAATGTCCCATTCATTGACAAGGCCATTTCAAACTGCCACTGAGTTGGGCTTATACGGTTACTTGTATTTTCTCTTTAGTGGTGCCCTCGGATCAGTTTTTAATAATGTCGCTGAATCTGTATTGCAAGTGAAGAAGAACAACGCCAGAAACATATCTGTTAGTGAAATTACAAAAACTATGATTACTTAATGAAAGACAGATGAAGTGGGGCGCCTGGGTGGCTTAGTCGATTAAGCGTCCGACTTTCGCTTAGGTCATGATCTCGCGGTTCGTGGGTTCGAGCCCCGCGTCGGGCTCTGTGCTGACTGCCAGTTCGGAGCCTGGAGCCTATTTCAGAGTCTGTGTCTCCCTGTCTCTCTGACCCTCCTCTGCTCACACTGTCTCTCTCTCTCTCTCTCTCTCCTAGAAATAAATAAAAAATATATTAAAAAAAAAAAGACAGATGTACACTGCTGTTATTCACCCTAGGTGCTCAGTAAATAGTTGTTTCGTGAATGAATATTTAAAGGTCATTGAAATCTGTGTTTATGTGGTTAACAAATGAAATCGGGTTTGTTTATACTTTTCTGGGATACCTACTCATTTTTTCCTATTCACTTTTAATATCATTTGCAATGTGAAATCAGTAGTTTCAAATATGTTTTTCAAAATGAAGTTTAATATTCCTTTAAATGTTATTTTTCTATATTTTTCATCGTAAAATCATCTATTTTAGAATAAAAGTCTAAGTGATGGAATAAGACATGGAGGGCAAGAGCATGGTCACGTTTGAGGGTATCAGCCGACCTCTAAATTTCGTCTAGAATCTTTGGCCTCCGGAATATCTTGCCTTAACCATGTAGAAACACTTTAATGAATACCTCTGCACTTTTGAAATATTTTCAGCAGCATTCGCTTTATTTATTTGCCCACTCCCCGGAAGCTACTTTGTTTGCTAAGTTAAACTCAACTGGGATGTCTGATAGGAGTACGTCTGTGCCGTCCAAAGGGAGGAAAAAGTTTGAGAAAGAAAAATTTGAGAGCTGGGACTATATGCTAATATTCCCAACATGCCACACACACGCACGCGCGTGCACACACACACGCAGAGTGCTTCAAAGCCTAAAACTAGAGGGAAGAGGCCCCAAGAGTAAAATAGAGGCATGAGGCAACACAGAGGACGTCTGGAACCAGGCCCGTGGGCAGCCGCTGCCCCCCCGCCCCCCCACCCCATCCACACGCAGAGTCAGCCCTGCTGTGTCTTTGCGTTCCATGTGTCATTCCTGATTGCGAAGGACAGTGGAGCTGGGACCATTAGCGGGAGCCACTGACCAGAAGTGCTGCTTCCACCAGTTGGGCAGAATATAAACAACCCTTCCTCCCTCAGCTTGCTCCCCCTGCCCTCAAAGAGAAGGATAATTGAGGTCCTTGGTTTGCAGGAGGTGACAAACATTCACCCCAGGGTCCCTTCCAGGGGACCCAGTGACTTGGGATTTCAGTTCCTACTCCCCAAGCAGCTTTCTCAGCACAAAAGGTTTTCAGTTCTTTTAAATTCATCTAAGGACACAAATTCTGCAGCGCTGTCAGGATATAAGCCATGTGAGCAACAAATAACAAAGTATAATTGCATCTAGTGGGCATAGAGTTTCAGTGACTTCACGTTGGCTAAATATAGGCGAACACTTGGTGTGTTGTGCATGCCAGGGAGAACCATGATGCAATTACCCCCTCCTCTCGATGGAGGGGGAGGACCAGGGTCAGAAGCAAGAATGAGATTGCCTAATAAACGGTCACTTGTGATGGTCCCCAACTCTACTTGCATCCAAGGTTTGTACACACACACACACACACACACACACACTAAAACAAAGGAAATATTACTAGATGGCTTTAGATAAAACCACATAAATACTCAGCTTCTGACCATGGTTAAAAACAACTGTTTTATTTTAAAATGGAATTGTTTTAATTTTCTTTTTAATATTTATTATATAAGAAATTCACATCCATGTTAGAAAGTTTAGAAGTAAGAATAAGTCCTAATTCTTGCTGAGCACTTAACAGGTGCCAGGCACTCCCTGCTATAGATGCTTTCCATCATCCTCATTGAATGCTGACAATAACTCTCTGAGCTAGGGACAGTGATGATTTCTGTTTCACAGCTGAAAAAGAACAAGGGATGAGTTCAGTAACTGGCTCAAGGTCACCTAGTTAGAAAAGTGAAGGCTGGGAATCGACCTCAGCTGTGCCCAATAGCAAATTTCATGCTCTTAAACTCTAGATCAGTGCCACTCAATAGATATATACCGTGAGCCACATACATGATGTAGAATTTTCTAGTAGTGACATTTAAAGAAGTAAAAAGAAACAAACGAGATTCATTTTGATAATGTTTTATTTAGTTCAGTGTATCCAAAATCCAATCATTTCAGGGTGCGTGGGTGGCTTAGTCAGTTGAGTGTCCTACTTCGACTCAGGTCATGATCTCATGGTACGTGGGTTTGAGCCTTGCATTGGGCTCTGTGCTGGCAGTTTGGAGCCTGGAGCCCATTTTGGATTCTGTTTCTCCCCCTCTCTCTGCCTCTCCCATGCTCGTGCTCTGTCTCTCTTGGTCTCTCAATAATAAATGAATGTAAAAAAAATTTTTTAATCCAATCATTTCAATATTTAATCAATATAAAAAGTAACTAAATGAGATACTTCACATTCTTCTGTTCATACTAAGTCTTAAAAACTCAGTGTGTATTTACACTTACTTCTCAATTAGGACTAGAGAAATTACAAGTGCTCAATAGACACATGTACCTAATGGCTGCTCGATTGGACAGTGCAGATATAGAACATTTCCAACATGGCAGACAGTTCCATTGGCCAGTGGGGAACTAGATTATATTGACAGTCAAAAAGAAAAAAGTCACCTATAAACTCCCCATCTGTTTCAATGTATCACATCCTTCCTGTGTTTTCTTTATGTATTTACATGTATAAATTTGATTTCCAATAGACGAAGGTCATGCTCTAAATATGGTTTTAATTGATTTATCTCTTTTTTTTTTCCAGCTTATCTCTTTAATGAAAGTGTGCACTCCTCTCATGGTCTTGTCTCCTGGTATATATGTGAGGCAGTGCTGGTGTGCTGAAAACAGTATGGGACTTGGGAGAGTCTGAGGACTCCATTATTTTCCATCTGTGGGTCATTGGGTGAGCTATTCTCTAACGGTTGGTTATCTCAGGTGAGGGTTAAACAGGATAATGTATGTGAAAAGTGCTTTATAAATGAAGATTTATTGTTGTTGTTGTTGTTATTATTATTATTGCTTTAAATTTATTTTTAAGTAAAGCCCTAAGCCCAATATGGGGCTTGAACTCATGACCCTAAGATCAAGAGACACGTGCTCTACTGAGTAAGCCAGACTGGCACCCCAATGAAGGCGCTTTAGAGGCACAAATAGTTCTTCTTATAACATTTATATATATATAGTGTGTGTGTGTGTGTGCGTGTGAGAGAGAGACAGAGACAGAGAGACAGAGAGAGAGAGAGATCAGACTACAGAAATTTCAATGATCAAGCCAAAGGGTCCAGTTTTGTGCTCCCAACCCAGGCAGAGCTGTTGTTGGTCAGTGATAACTATGGCATTTCCCCAAAGTAAGTGAACTCGCTCTTGCTCTTTCCACCACTCTTTGCAGATGAATTTTGAGATGTTCTTTTCTCTAAGCCTGGCAGAAGTTGCTACGTGCGGAAGAAGTTTGATATCAGGAACAATTTATGTCTCCTCCACCATGGTTGATGTGGTTTGCTTCCTAGAGGTAGAAAGTTCCACAGCTCACCACGGGAAGCCTAGTGTAGGCCCAAAATGAGAAGAGTATTTAGGTGCAACTTGAGGCTACCATGGCTCCTTGCTCTCCTTAAGCTGTGAGCAGATTTTGACTACAAGGGAAGAAACCAGTCATGATTCTCTACCTCCAGAGCTAGATGGACAGCAGCACACACTCTCCAATCAACAAGAAATCTACAGGGGCACCTGGGTGAATCAGAAAGTTAAGTATCCAACTCTTATTCTCAGGTCAAGTCTTGATCTCAGGGTCATGATTTCAGGCCTGCATTGAGCTCCATGCTGGGTGTGAAGCCTACTTAAAAAAAAAAAAAGAATTTGGTGGGGTTTCAAGATACGCTTCCCCCAAATATGGCACTTTGGTACTCGGAATATTTTAAACTGAAGGATTTTGAGAAAACAGCAGAAGGCAGGTGTTTTTGACCTTTCTCTTCCTGGCTCCCCAGCGGCAGGTCATTAGATCCTCATACCTGGAGGAAAGTGCTATTTTTATATCCTAAGATAGAGAGATGCAGAGAGGAACATGAATGAATGGGCCTTACTAAGTTTCCCATAGCTTATTACCTTTAGCTCATCCCCTTTTTTTCCCATCATGTTTCTCCACACTTCTCGCTTCTCATCAAACCTCATATGCTAAGATTTAGCAACCAACTTGGTTTTTATTTTTGTTTTCTGTTTGTTCATTTTAAAGTTTATTTCTTTTGAGAGAGAGAGAGAGAGAGAACACACATGTGAGTGGGAAAGGGAGGGGCAGAGAGAGAGGAAGAGAGTGAATCCCAAGCAGGCTCCACACTGTCAGTACAGAGCCTGATGTGGGGCGAGAACTCAAGAACTGTGAAATCATGACCTGAGCCATAATCAAAAGTTGGGCACTTAACCGACCAAGCCACCCAGGCTCCCCAACAACCTCTTTTTTTTAAGGTTTTATTCTATTTCTGAGAGAGAGAGAGAGAGAGCAGGGGAGGGTCAGAGAGAGAGAGACACACACAGAATCTAAAGCAGGCTCCAGTCTCTGAGCTGTCAGCACAGAGCCCAACATGGGGCTCGAACCCACAACCTGTGAGATCATGACCTGAGCTGAAGTCGGATGCTTAACTGACTGAGCCACCTAGGCGCCCCACCAACAACCTCTTTTGATCTTTATTTCCTTATGAAGGCTCTCATATCACATAAAACTTATACTAAATGTGTATGCTTTTATCTTATTAATATACCTTTTATTTCAAACACCCAGCTGAAAACCTAGAAGGGTAAAGGGAACAATATTTTTTTCCTTCTCTACATGTTGTCAGGGCAATAGGGCCCTGCCGATTTTATATAGATACTTGAGTAGACAAATTCCTGTGGTTTCCAAGGTAGATTCCCAGCAACATTATCAAAAAGAAGATAAGCATAGGCTTCTAGACAATGAGGAAAGCCTTAGAAAATGGCCTGGCATCACTAGGCATAGAAATACAAAAATATCTAGCTCCCTATAATGCCAAGTAAAATAAGTCAGTCAGAGAAAGGCAAATACCATACCATCCCCACTCATATATGGGATTTAAGAAATTAAACAAATGAACAAAGAAAAAAAGGACACAAACCAAAAAACAGACTCTGAACTACAGAGAACAAACTGATGGTTTTCAGAAGGGAGGTGGGTGGGGGATGGGTGAAATGGATGAAGGAGATTAAAGAGGACACTTATCATGATGAGTGCTGAGTAATGCATAGAATTACTGAATCTCTAGATTGTGTACCTGAAACTAATGGAAAGCTGTATGTTAACTATACTGGAATTAAAATAAAAATACCCAGCTCCCAACAAGATAAAATTCGCAATACCTAGAATCCAATCAAAGATTTCAAGGCACAGAAAAAAGCAGAAAAATACAATCCATAAACAGGAGAATAATCAGTCATAATGGATCTAGACTGACACAGGTGTTAGAATTAGCAGAGAAGGACACCAACGCAGTTTTAACTGTATTCTACATAATCAAAAGTTGTGTGAAGAAATAGAAAATATAAAAAAGACACAGATTAAACATCTACAGAATGAAAACTACACTATTTGAGATGAAAAAATACACTGAATAGGAAAAATGGCAGATTGGTAGATATTAGAGAAGAAAATATTAGTGAATTTGAAGATATAGCTAAAAAACTACAATAACAAGAATACAAAGTACCCATCCAAAAAAATAGAGAGAGAGAGGGAAAAAGGCATGAAAATAAGTAAGAGCATAAGTAAGTTGGGATAACTTTGAGCAACCTAATAATTGCAGTCTCTGAAAGGGAGTGTGGGGGCACAAGAAATCTATTTGAAGGAATAATAACTGAAAACTTTTCAATTTGAGGAAAATTATAAACCCAAAGATCCGAAAAACTCAATAAACCCCAAATATAAGAAATGAATAAAAATACCTCTAGAATGTTTCAAGTAGAATAAATATGCATTACTTACCCTATATATTTAAGATTGGGCATGAATTTAAAATTTGAAAAAAAATCTGTCCTCTGCTAGCACAGAAAAGCTTAAAGCACCTTTGACAGTTTTCATGGGTATAATGGAAGACTCAAGAAAATGCACAATTTCTGTCCTCAAGGAGGTGTGAGCCACCTGGGTGCACTAATGTAGGAAACACTATTCCTTAACTCCACAATATCCATGCTGGTACACCCCTAGCTGTGTCCAAATATCCACTTCTTGCCCGCATGACTCCAGAAGGAAAGACCCTATCCGCAGACCTAGGAATATGTGAGGGTCTGATTCCCTTTGACAGTAATTGACATGGGCGTGGCTATCTGACCCATTTCTGGCAAAGTGCTGGGGGGGGGCGGGGGAGAGAAATGCTGGAGGATTACTGAGAAGGATTCTTTGCTTCTGAGGAACGGAACGTAAGAGGAAGAGACAATTCTCCTCTTCCCTTGGACGCTGAAGTGCCTGACGCCTGAACTTCGGCGCATTCATTTTGTGACTAAGCAGGGCCAGTCTGAGGTCAGCATCAACATCCTGAGGATGACAGAACAGTGGAAACAATTTGGATCTTTGACGATGTTATTGAGCCGCTGAATTAAGCAACTCTGGAGCTCCTTTATGAGGGAACTTTTTCTTGTATGATATAATAACATTTCCTTATTGTTTAAACTAATTTGAATTAAGTTTTGTATTCCTTATAGCTCCAAATATTCTATTAGCAGTAACTAAATATTTATATAACTAATTCTACCACTTTGGGCAGATAACTCTAGGGCTCACATTTCTCCTATGGCAAGTGAAGAATGTGGACACAACATATTCTAGGGTCCCTTTGGGTCCTAACCAATCCACCGTCAATGTAACTGATTAGTCTAGGCAGTCAATAATAACTGTCATGTGTGTGATTCAGAAAATAGGTGCTCCATGACTCAGCATTCATCTCCTAGGGATACACCCCAGAAAAATGAGTACACCTATCCACCAAAAGACATATATGAGTATGTGTATAGAAGCTTTATTCGTTGTAGCCCAAATCTGGAAACAGAGAAACAGATTGAATAGGACATATATCTATATCGATATCGATACCATCTATATCTATATCTATATCACCTATATCTATATCACCTATATCTATATCTATAAAGAAATTTAAGGGGCCCCTGGGTGGCTCAGCCAGTTAAGTGTCTGACTCAGCTCAGGTCATAATCTCACAGTTCGTGGGTTCGAGCCCCATGTCAGGCTCTGTGCTGACAGCCAGCTCAGAGCCTGGAGCCTGTTTCAGATTCTGTGTCTCCCTCTCTCTTTGACCCTCCCCTGCTCACGCTGTCTCTCTCACTCTTTTTCTCTCAGAAATAAACATTTTTAAAAATTAAAAAAAGAAGAAATTTAGGAAATTGGCTCATGCAGCATCTCTGGGAGGAGGCTAGCATCTCTGAAATCTATACAGCAGGTCAGCAGGCTAGAAACTCAGGAGTTAATGCTGCAGTCTTTTTTTTTT
This sequence comes from Proteles cristata cristata, assembly GCA_017311185.1. Classification (NCBI taxonomy): domain Eukaryota; kingdom Metazoa; phylum Chordata; class Mammalia; order Carnivora; family Hyaenidae; genus Proteles; species Proteles cristata. The sequence goes on along the minus strand of JAESUZ010004347.1, from coordinate 261,518 downwards.
TTTTAATGTTTATTTCTGAGAGAGAGAGAGATCGTAAGCATGTATGGGGGAAGGGAGAGAGAAGGAGACAGAGAATCTGAAGCAGGCTCCAGGCTCTGAGCTGTCAACACAGAGCCTGATGCAGGGCTTGAACTCACAAACCATGAAATCATGACCTGAGCTGAAGTCGGATGCTTAACCGGCTGAGCCATCCTGCTGCCCCAATGCTGCAGTCTTGAAACAGAATTTCGTCTCTGGGAAACCTTGGTTTTTGTTCTTAAGGCCTTTAACTGATTGGAAGCCCCCCTCCCCCTCCATTATCAAAGGTAATCTCCTTTGCTTCAATTCAACTTGTTGTAGATGCTATCACATGTACAAAATATCTTTACAGCCACACCTACATTAGTGGTTGGTTAAATGACTGGGTACCATAGCCTAGACAAGTTGATGCAGAAAGCTAACCATCACAAGAACAATGTCCATTTGCAAAAGAATGGATCAATTATGGTATATTCATATGAAGGAATACTCCATAGCAATAAAAAGAATAAAATGGCAATAAACAGTATGGATGAATATCATAGACAAATATCACAGGATGAAGAAGCCAGATACAAAAGTACATACTAGGTGATCCATTCATAAACACTTTAAGAACAGGCAAAATTCACAGATGGTAAAGAAGGCTAATGGTGTGTATGGACTGGGAAGGGGCACAAGGAAATCTTCTGAGTGCTAGAAATAGTTGATATCTTGATCTGATGGCTATACAGGTTTTAGATAGATATATATATACACACACACACATATATATGCATATATATAAATTCATTGAGCTATACACTAAAATTTATTATACTTTAACACTTAAAAAAATCTTTTTAATGCCTATTTATTTTTGAGAGAGAGAGACACAGCATAAACAGGGGAGGAGCAGAGAGAAAGGGAGACACAGAATCTGAAACAGGCTCCAGGCTCTGAGCTGTCAGCACAGAAAAATACACGGGGCCTAATCCATGAGCCGTGAGATCATGACTTGAGCAGAAGTTGGACACTTAAACCGACTGAGGCACCCAGGCGCCCCCATATACTTTAACACTTAAAAACCATAGTCCATCAAAAAGATTTCAAGAAAAAAAGCACTATGAGAATTTAGAATGGGAGAGACCGTTCTGATCTAAGAGGTCAAGGGAAGTCTTCATGGAGACTGTGGAACTGATCTGGCCTTTGAAAGGTGAGTGGAGTCTGGGAGATAAAAAGAAGTAAACAAAGTTATGAAAGAGGAAATGCATAGTACATGGTCAAGGGATGATATTTTTTCACTTAAAAATTCCACTTTTACTCAGAAAACACAGTGAAATATAGTACATCAGAAGCAATGTAGAGTAGCAGTTACAAGAATAGGCTTTGGGGTCAAGATACCATGGATTTGAATCCTGGCTTTGAGGCTTTCTTGTTTGAATGAGTGCTTTGGATCTCCTTTCTCATCTCTGAAATAGAACTCGTGCATCCTTTACACAGTTGTGAGGAGAATTAAACAGAATAATACGCATCACATTCTTAACACAGTGCTGTGTCCACAGAGTTAAGTCCTCAATAAACGGGAGCCATTGCTATTACTACTATGTCTATAATTGCCAGTCTGGGCCATCTGGACACCTTCACTTGAGGCTGGTACTGCCCAAGGGAAATGGGATGGCCTAACGATCACTTTGACTTCTTTCAAACTCTCACATCTATGCCTAATTACACCCAAAAGACTGAATCAGAGCAAACAAATGACTGAGGTTTACCCTTCCAAGCCATCTTGATATCATTTACACACACACACACACACACACAGTCTAGTCCTTGGTCTTTCCTAACTATACTCCTTGATCATACCAGCATATATCTCTGTTCCAGATAAGACAGCTTATGCTCCAAATGATCTTACATGTTAATAGTTAATTGATTAAAACATTCAACCCAGCTTTTTTGCTGAGCCTGGGGCTACCAGTACTGCCAGATCCCTCTGAAGGGGGTACTCTCTCCATATTGACCCTTGCTCTGCCCTCCAGTGATGGACACAGGACAGAGACAGGCAGTACGTATCAGCACTGCACTTTCATTCTGGCCTCACCTCTAAGCAACTATTATGCAGCGCTCACTCCACCACCCAAACAATGATCACCTGTAGTATGTATTACCTGTATGTGTCTGCCTTCGCCAGCAGGGTGTGAAAACTGGATGCACCAAGAACACACTAGAAGGCACTCAACAACTTAGGGTAAAAACAAACCAGCCTAAACAAATATGGCCAAAGAAAGCCTTCTCAGGTAAGAGGTAGAAATTGCATTGAGGGAAATAAAGGCCACCAGAGTGGGGACACTTCAGAGCAGTGCACAGACAGGTATGGGGAGGCAAAGGATGGGGCCTGGGCCCCGACTGCCATGTGCTCCATTTCCTGTGCGACAGGCCCCCCTCTCACCTGATCCGACCTGATGTTACCCCCGCTTCCCTACCCTAGGGGTGGGAGGTGGAAATGTATTTCTCATTTCAAATGTACTTGTTATAACCTTTGCCTCAAGAGGCAAAAGAAAATTGTAGCCAAGCCTACACACCAATGAGCAATCTTGTGACGGAAAACCTCAAACAACTCTTGTACTTTGGATTTTGATCCACAGTAAAACTTTCCACTAGAAACCATTGTTGACTTCTCTCGCCACCATCCAGGTCAGTGAAGCTTCATGAATCTTGGATGTGACCTGCTCTTTCTCCAGTCCTTTTTCTCTACACTGCCCACCACACCCATGCGTATGCATTCGCATTCGGGCCCTTCCCGGCTGATTAATTAAGAGTGTTTCCTCCTGTCCTTTGAAACACAGATGGTAACACTCAGATGTCAATCTGGGAGACTTGTTGTTCTTGCCGTCATGGTAACGTCTGCTTTTGGCAGGCTCTAGGGGCACTTGGCAGAAGCTCCCATGTTGCTTCGGTTCCAGGTAGATCATGTGGTTTGCTTAAGGCAGCCTCTGGACGCTGGTAAAAGGGACGGGAGGAAGTCTCTAGGCTTGTACCCTCCGGCCTGGAGAGCGAATGGTCAAGTTGCCCTGCACTGATCTCACATTGCTCTCCTGCTGCGGATGTATTCCTTCCACTCTATGTATGACCTAGTAATCAGTACCCAATCATGCAGGAAGTGCCCCGCACCGTGTCCTTTACCTGTGTTATCTTCTCTGTTCTCCCGGACAGATCTAGAACACGGTATTACTACACCAATCTCCATTACTGACAAGAGAGTGAGCCTTGGAGCGGGTAGTTAACTTACCCAAATCCTCACCGACAGTAGCTTGCTGCGTGAGGTGAAACTAGTTCTGCCTGACTGCTAAACCCTTGCTCTTAACCTCTGTGGCATACGGCCTATGCCACGTTGCTTCTCGTGTTAGTTGCGTTCGTATTAGTCTTCGTTTAAAGATGAGGAAAACTGAGGCTCAGAGAAGGTAAATAACTTATCCAGGTTCATCCAGCTTATGAGGTGATACCAGGGTTCAATCCTTGATCCAGGAGTCTGCAGTACTTAGCCATTGTTGACATAGCATCTTTTGTTTGTGCCTTTGCTGACGTCCCACCTCTGCCTCCACTTACCCCTCTACCTCTGCCAGCTTTTAGCATAACATGTCCCTCCCTCCCACTCTTGACTCCTGTCTTCTCTGCCTAGGTAAAATACTCTCATTCTGGCCCTACTCAAGTTCTGTCTTCTCTAGGAAACTCTCCAGAAGAGAGCTCCTGAAGTTCTACTCGTCCCGGCCATCCATTTGTCAGGTTCAATATCACTGTGCCCTGCCATGTGCATTTCTTGCCATGAGCATCCGTAGTGGAGATGCCTGAATTCCTGAGCTGGACCACATGCTCCTTGGTCTTGTACTTCTTTGCAGCGTTCACTGCCTACTGTGTCTGGCGCTCAGGACGAGTGAGCATCGGAGGATGGTTAGTTGAAATAGTGCTAGCAAGTCTCGCAAGTATTTATTTAATGCCCACCCTGGGCTAGGCCCTCTCATACATGCTGCCTCACTTAAGTCTATTTGAAATGCTCCTACATGCTCATTGGCTTCTCTCTTGACGCAATGCACAGGATTATGGCTTCTGTGTCCTTACGGGGCAAAAATTGGCCTACCTGATTCTTATGAAAAACAAAACCAAAAGAACACATTCCCTGAGTTTCAGAAGCAGGCAGCTACTTATATATTGATGCTTCAAGAGGAGTTAGATGAGATTCTTCACTTCCAAAATGTCCTTCCCATTGATGGCCATTATGCCATTATAACCTCATTCTCATAGACGAAAATTTTACCTCTGAGGTTCCTTCTAAAATACAATGCACCCTGTCCCTGTCTCCCCCATGAGCATTAAGTCTTATCAGCAGACATAACATACTGGGAATGAGGAGGAATGGGACACAGGGCAAGTACCTGGGGGAAGGGAATACAGTCCAACTCCTTAACATGGATCAAGATATCCATCGAGATCTGGTCCCTGCCTGCCTCCCCAACTTTTTCTCTTATCACCTTGTCTTTGTAATCCTCCAGTCCTGACACACCTAACATCTCTTGTATCTTTCACCATTCCCTGCCCTCTTCTGCTTTCTGGCCTTTCAACATACTATAACCCATTCCTTTGGCTGTCTGACTCCCATGCATCCTCCAAAGTACAGTCAGACATCACTCCCTCCAGGAGGCCTTTCCTACTTATCTCAGTCTGGGCTTGATGCCCCAGCCACGTATCCCCATGGTCTCCTGTGTTTTCCTCATTATAGCACATAATGCACTGTATTATATGATCATTTATTATCCATATACCTGGTTCACTATGAGCTCCAAGGGCTCAGGTTCTGTGTCGGAGTTTTCACTATCCCAGCAGCAGACACTGCCTGGCACATTGTAGTTACTCAAGGAACACCCACTGAATGGATCAATAAGCTGGGCCTGAACAGGCAGACGGGAGTAGTGGTGACAGATTTCACCTCCCTCACATGCTGTCAAGGACCTGCGTTGCCAGAGCTCATGTAGTTTTCCTAACTCCAGAGAAGCCCCTCCTAAAAAGCATATTATAGATCACAAAGGATTCTGAGAATGTGAATAGTTCTGTACAGAATCATTCCCAAACCTAGATGTACAACTCGGAGCACACGTCATTTTTTTTTTTTTTTTGGATGGTAAACAATGTGCCAATGTTGTTAGAAGTCTATGTGGCCACCTCAGAATGTTTAGACATCACCATAGGCCACCAATACCATATTAGCATGAATAGGGTTTCCAGAGTCCCTGGGAAAATTATTAACGTGATCTTGGAGCCAATGGTCAGATTCCCAATTGTACAAAGATTGGAAGATAAAGACTGTCTTTTAATCCCTGAGACAAGTGCCGAAGAGAAGCCAAGAACTCTGTTTGATTCAGGAGAGTAATGGATACAAGGCACTCTGCCTTGAGTACTGTAGGCAGCTCAGGTCATGCTATGCTTAGTAGCTTCCAGGGAGGCATGCTCCAGGTCTCTGGGGAGACAAAGAGAGGAACTTAAAAGAGCAGAGCTCATTTGAAGAGTTGAAAGAGATATAATTACAAGAAGCCAAGCCTTCCAACGTTGACTGAAAGGCTCACTCAAGGAACACTTCTTTCCATCTGAGGTAATAATCATGGTAATAGTCACAGCTGGCCATTTTGGAGAGCGTACAAAGTGCTCACTCCTGTTTTCGGTGCTGTACAAATATTACCCAACTAATCCTCACCATGCTCTGTGATGGGATAGGTCCTATTCTTACTCCTGTTTCACAAATGAGGACACTGAGGCACAGATGTGTTAGGTGACTAACCCAGGATTGCACCAGTAAGTGGAGGAGAAGGAGTTTGAATCCACACCTTCTGGCCTCAGAGCCCACAGTCTTGGCTGACATCCTTGGTAGGAGTGGAGGGCGCCAGTCATCAGTGTAGACGGTGGGAACGATGACCCAGCTGGCTGGCGGGGGCTCCCACATTGTATTCTCCTGTGCAGTACTCGTTAGCGTCTTCTGTGCTGTGTGTCTGACGCTGGGTCAGGTACTAAGGACATGGGGGTAAGTAGAACCCGGTTCCTGTCCTTGAGAGGCTCTTAGTCCCTGTAATGGCTGAGATGTGGGAGTCAAGATGGGGAAGCCTCTTGCCTGGGGGAATGGATGGAGAGAAGAGGCATTCACCCAGCTCTGGAAGAGTGGGAGCTGTGATTCTGGCTTCATCTTTTTGCCTCCCAGCATTGCTAGGAAATACCTAAAAACCAGGACAGTGTTTTTACTTACCTTCATGTCCTCAAGTGCCAGCACGATGAATGGCACATTGTAGTTGTACAATAAATGTAGATGGAATAAATTAATGAGTTAGCTGATTTTACAGAATTGATTGTAAAGAACTCTAATTTGAGAGCAAAAGCAGGCAAACCAAACTTTAAGGAGATCCAGAGTGGGTGATGCACCATAGGGAGGGAAAAAAAAATCCACATGCAACTCATTGCAAAGCAAGTCTGTTGGGAGTCTCTCCTCTGCTCTCTGTCCTGTCCCTCTCTGTTGTCTGGAAGGGCTGAGGGCAGAGAGTGGTTGTTCCCTGTAGGGTCCTCGACGTGTGACTTTGTATCTGGAACCTGGGCAGTAAGGCTACTTTCCAGAGTTAGCAGAGTCCTTACATCACTCCAGAAAGCCTTCCAAACACCACAGATTGCATGGCGACCGGCGGCTCCTGGAACTCCAGAAGCCAGCCAGCAGAGTGGGACCTGCGTCATTTTATCGCTGTTCCCAGGTCACCTCTGGGCCTCTGCAGATTATTCTCAAGGTGGAAGGGAGTGGCGAACCCCCAGTGTCAAGTTCTCTGCTTTTAATGTCACCTTGCCACCAGTACCAGGTAAGGGACTATGAAAGATCTTTTTTTTTTAACTTACCAATTATCATTATCTCAAAAATTAAAAATCTAAACTAAAACGAAAAATTAAAAAAAAAACCTAAATATCTAACAAATGAAGACCAGCTAAATAAATTACAGTATGTCCATGCAATGACATGGTTTATCAGCCATTATTTTTAAGTTTATTTATTTACATGAGAGAGAAAGAAAGTGAGAGTGGGGGAGGGGCAGAGAGAGGGAGGAACAGGAATCCCAAGCAGGCTCCGTGCTGTCAGCAAAGAGCCCAATGCCCGGCTCCAACCCACGAACCGAACCATGAGACCGTGAGCTGAGCCAAAGTCAGATGCTTAACTGACCGGGCCACAAGGCACTCCGATATTGAGCAGCCATTTAACAGAGTATAGATATTAGGGACACCTGGCTAGCTCAGTCGGTTAAGTGTCCGATTCATGACTTCAGCTCAGGCCACAATCTCATGGTTAGTGCATTTGAGCCCTGCAATGGGCTCTACACTGACAGCTTGGAGACTGCTTGGGGTTCTGTCTCCCTCTCTCTCTGCCCTTCCCCCAGTTATGCTCTCTCTCAAAATAAAATCTTTTTTTTTTTAATGTTTTTATTTATTTCTAGGGGAGAGAGAGAGAGAGAGCGTGAGCAGGGGAGGGTCAGAGAGAGAGGGAATCACAGACTCTGAAACAGGCTCCAGGCTCTGAGCTGGCAGTCAGCACAGAGCCCGACGCGGGGCTTGAACCCACGAACCACGAGATCATGACCTAAGCGAAAGTCGGATGCTCAACCAACTAAGCCACCCAGGCGCCCCTAAAATCTTTTAAAAAGGGGGTGTAGATTGTAGTCTTGGTGGGAAAGCAAACTGGTATAGCCACTGTGGAAAAGAGCATGGCGGTTCCTCAAACTGAAAAATAGAATTATCCTGCAACCCAGTAATCATACTACTGGGTATTTACCCGAAGAATACGAAAACACTAATTCAAAGGGATACATGCACCTCTATGTTTATAGCAGAATGGGTAAAGAAGACATCATGTATGTATATATACAAAGACACTGGAATACTATTCAGCCATAAAAAAGAATGAAATTTTGCCATTTGCAATGACGTGGATGGAGCTAGAGAGAATAATTTTAAGTAAAATAAGTCAGTCAGAGAAAGACAAATACCACATGATTTCACTCTGTGGAATTTAAGAAGCAAAACAAATGAACATGGGGGCGCAGGGGAGGGGAAGAAGTGCAAACCTCGAAACAGACTCTTAACTATAGAGGACAAACTAATGGTTCCCAGAGGGGAGGGGATGGATTAAACAGGTGATGGGGATTAAGAAGTGCACTTGTGGGCCGCCTGGGTGGCTTAGGCGTCCGACTTTTGCTTAGGTCATGGTCTCGCAGTTCGTGGGTTCGAGCCCCGCATCGGGCTCTGTGCTGACTGCCAGCTCGGAGCCTGGAGCCTGTTTCAGTCTGTGACTCCCTCTCTCTCTGACCCTCCCCTGCTCACGCTGTCTCTCTCTCTCTCTCTCTCTAAATTAAAAAAAAAATTAAAAAAAAAAAAAGAAGTGCACTTGTGATGAGCACCAGGTGATGTATGGGCATGGGGAAGCACTAAATTCCCCTGGAACTACTATTGCTATTGTAATGTTAACTAGCTGGAATTAAAAAAGAAAACTTGGGGGAAAAAAGCAAATGGTGTCGATTTTTATTGGCATGAAAAGTTATTTAAGAAATATTAATAAGTGGAAAAATAAGTTATAAAACAGCTTGTAGATATATATGTGTCTGTGCATAGCTATCTACACAGGGGGGGAAAAACTGGGCCAGTTGTACATCGGAATGCTAAATGTTGGCCATTTCAGGCGGCATCCTCATGGATAATTTTTATTTTGATTTCTATCTCTATTCTTTTTTTTTTAAATCTATCTCTATTCTTAATTTGCATACAATGAGCAATCAATGAGCAATCATAAAAGGTCTGAGTGAGTCTCTGGGGTGAGGTTAAAAGCAGCGAATTTAACCCCGGGGTTTCATCAGCCCCTCCCTACCTTTCAAATAATCCGAAAGGCCCCAAGATGATGTGGAATGGGTCACGTCAGGTCACGTGCTGCTGATTGGATGTTGGAGGGACAGGAAGCTGGCAACTGAAGTAAAATCTGCAGTGCTTGGGAGGATTTGGGGACAATAACAGAGTTCTGATGGCAGGTGTTCTAATTCTCTCCTTTCTGCCGTAGTTTCCCGAGTCAATGGCGGCACCATCAGGTGAACGTACCTGGGACTTGGAGGCGAGCGCTCTTCCAGAAGGCAGAGATGGTCCAGGTCAATTCTGATAAGCCTCTAGCACCTTCCAGTTTTATTTCCTCTCCAGTCTTTTCTCATTTCAGTCAGGGGTGAGCCTGGGCTGGGAGCAGATCACTTTACTCACCATTATTTCATTGTCTGCAGTTACCTCCTGCCCAAGAGGCCAGCTCACTTTTCCACTGTAAATTATTTATATACAAAGGCTCAGAAAAGATCCTTGATCTTCTCCTCCCAATTCCTCCAGGGTCTGGCCTCCAGCATTTTAACTCTCCCCCTCTGTTGTCTTCCTGGACACCTCCCTAGCTCTGGTGTCTGTCTTTCCACTACATTTGGGACTAAAGTTCGGGGGACACAGAGAACTGAGTCAAGGGAATAAGTTCCGGCAGAACAAACCCTTTGGCAATTTAGTAACATGAAGGCTCCCCTCTCTGGCCAGGATTAGAATGGCCTCCATGGTCATGCTGAGCTGCTCCATCAGAGAGGAGAGGGGAGCTCTTCCCCACTCAACCCTTTTCCACACATGCCAACAGGTATCTCCATACATGTGCACACAGAGGAATATACCACACACACGTATACACGCACGGTCCATATACACATCCTCAGACACACTTGACAGCTCCCGACATGTGTTCTCCTAGGCATCCACCCCTCTCAGTATATCCACATAGAAAACACACAGGCATTCATACAGGCACCGGAGCACACACCACAACATGCAGGCACAGACAGACACAACTGTGCATTCTTACACGTGCGGACGTCGATACTCGCACACATATTTAACCCCTCGGACACGAGCACACACAAATCTACTCCAGGCAAAGAGGAGAGCTGACAGATCTTCCCTAGGCAGAGACCATTATCACTCACCCCGACACTGGGATTGCTTTGTTTCGTAGGAAGTTTTTGTACAAAGTTGGCTGCGCCTTTGACAACGAGTGCAGCCCGCTTCCGCCTCCTGCTCCCCAGCCGGATTTCTCCTCCCTGCCTCCTCGCAGCCCCATTTCTCATCCATTGCTGTGCCTGGCCAAGGGGAACGCTAATCGCCATGACAGGAACTGTTTCCACCTGTTTACATCCTGCTCGCCTCCCCTTCATGCCATTTTAGGCTCTGCCGAGCAGCGGAGGAGGCCTGCTGCGCAGGCCATGGCGAGGGGGGGAAAGAATGAGCCAGAGGACAGTTGGAGTGTGAAAAGGACCCGTCGCTAAGTGACTCCCCGTTCCAACAGCCACACACAAGATGCACATAATTGCTTTTAGCACAGTGGGATGGATAGAGATACAAAAGGTCAAATCAAGGATTTGTCCCATAATATCTTTGCTAAGCAGCAGCGTCAGGCGTTGGAAAAGCATATTCATGAATCGAGTCGCCAGAGTGTGGGGCAGGCCTTTCAGAGGCGGCTGTGTGTTCCCTCTTTGAGGTGTGCCTGCCGTGGTGATTGGATTCACACGGAGCAAGTGACTTCTCAATGCTCAACAAAGCTCTGCCTGTGAATTGGACTAAATAGACGGCTTGGCAGGCAGCTGAGATAACTATGCTAAGTGAATTTCAGAGCTGCCCCCACTCTCCTTACGCCCAAGTCTACTGGAAAATGCAGGATAAAGGCCAAACTCCTGAGCAGGACACTGAAGGCCCTCCATCTATCTTTCCAGGCACTCCCCGACATGAATGTTGGATGGCCACCCCACCGGGCCCTTCTCCGATCTCTGAATACATGGGGGCCTTGCTGCTTTGGGGACCCTGCCTGTGGCCTTCCCCAGCGTGCACTGTCGCCCCCTTACCCATTCAAATCCTCTCTGTTTTTCAGGCTTGACTTAGTCCTAATTCCACCAATTCTCTCCTTGTTGCCCACTTAGATGTGACCGTGACCTTCTTGGAAGGGGGAGGGCAGCAGGTTATTAGAGAAAGAACATGGTTCTGGACCCTGTGGGCTGACTTAAATGTGAGCGAGCTCACTAGCTCACTGGGGCTGGTGGGTTGAGGACATTCTGTGAGGCAGGGGCAGAGCAGGGGAGGAAGGCAGTTTGGAAGTTATTGTGATCATGAGGTGTGGGGGGTGGATGGTTTGAACCGGGGAAACTGCAGTGGGGATGGTGAGCAGAAGTTAGATCCTCTTACGTTTTTGAAAGCAGATTTGAAAGGTATTGCCCAAGGACTGGTTGTGGGATAAAAAAAAAAAAAGGTGAAGATGATTACAAGATTTTGGACCTAAGTATGAACGGGCATGAGGCAAGAGGAAACGTGGATGTTGGCTATTAAGAGTGTAGTTTGGGGCATACTTTGGCTGCCGATTGCACATCCAAACAGAGATGCCAAGAGTGAGGACAAGTAGTGAGACAAGAAAACCAGGAGAGGGTGGGATCCTGGAAGAAAGCCTTTCAAGGAGGAACCCATGATTGGTTATGTCCCAATTGAGCTAATAAGCCTAGCGAGACACGGACCAAAAGCGACCTGTGGTTTTGTGAAGTAGCGGAGACAAAAGCCCAAACCTGAGAGGTTTCAAGAGAGAATAGTGAATTTTTGAGAGGTTTTACAATAAAGGGAAGTAAATCAATGAGGAGGAGTAGGGAGATCAAAAGACGAATTTTGGGGGGCACCGGGGTGACTCAGTCGGTGGAGCGTCCGACTTCGGCTCAGGTCATGATCTTGTGGTTTGTGAATTCGAGCCCCAGCACAGAGCCTGCTTCAGATCCTCTGTTTCCCTCTCTCTCTCTGCCCCTTCCCTAGTGCACTCTCTGTCTTTCAAAAATAAACAAACATTAAAAAACAAAACAAAAAAACGATGAATTTTTCCATGGGGAAAAAAATACTGTCTTCAAGACCCATTTGCCCACACCTTCCACTCCCTTCTGTTCTTCTCACCCAGGGACAGGCACTGTTTTAGTTGTTTCAGACTAAGTCACAGCCGTTGGGTTCTCAGCGACTAAAGGGATCCCCACCCCAAGTTTCTCTGAAAACTGGGAGCTGCTTCTTATTTTAAGTGCTGTCCTGTGACTCTGGCCACAGCCACCTCTCTCTCTCCTAACATCATGGCCAATTTGTCGTTCTTTTCCGAATTTCTCATGTCCACCCAGGAGGGCAAGGGGACCTTTTTCAGGAGAGTCATAGACTTTCCAGTAAGTAGTACTAGCAAATCAGTTTTTCCTTGCAACTTAAAAAGATATATAAATGATTCTAAAATGTAATGTTCTTCTCTGTAGGAAAAAAGTATATGTGTCCGGCACATCAACTGCAGAGATAAGTGTATTTTCGGTTTTGGGAAAATACACTGTGTGTCAGGTACATAATTTCATTAGCCTATTGTGCTCAGCGAGCTATTGTTAAGGGGTCCGTCATGTCTCCATCATTCCCAACCCCCATTGGGGTTTAATCATATTCAGGGCTATTTGCAACTATGGTTTCCCATTTCAAATGGCATTAGGCTAAAATGAAGCCTATAACTTATACTTTGAGATTTAATATGCAACACTTTCCATCAGCATATTATGCTGGTTAAGTTGCTTCTGAGCAACGTAAAGGGAAAATAAAATAAAAATATCCAACTTAGTATGAGAACCTGAGAACCATTCATTTTGTAATTTTCCTGAAGGTCATCTCCAGTAGGGAAATAACTGGGAAGGCCACTCATCTTTCATTGGCTGTGTGGCTGAAATCATGTCAGTCTCATACCAGTGTTGTGAAAAGGTCAGTTGCCCCTCTCCAGGCAATGAGCTTGGTGGGTTTTTTTTTTTTTTAAGATTTTATTTTATTTTTAACCGTATTATTACTATATTTCATCATTAAGAAAGCCACTTCTATGACTGTCACAAAGCACTGGAGGTAATTACACCAGACTCTGGACTTTCTGGTTATAAGCACTGTCTTTTTCTCTCTACCTCAGCTGAAAACCCAGACTCATGAGACCTCAGTCCCTGCTGAGTCCCTGTTCCTGGAAGATGCCAAAGCCAACAATTAGGAGACTTTTTCAGAGGAGAAGGGGACTTTGTCTTCCCAGAAAATAAATCCTCTACTTTGCTTTTTGAGTCAGAGGGCAACCCCAAACCACAGAGAGGTTGGGACCTGTGCAGGCCTCAGTGGTTAAAAATTTTAACTTTTTAAAAATTTTTTTTTAATGTTTTATTTATTTCCAGGAGAGAGAGAGATAGTGTGAGCAGGGGAGGGTCAGAGAGACAGGGAGTCACAGACTCCGAAACAGGCTCCAGGCTCTGAGCTGGCAGTCAGCACACAGCCTGACGCAGGGCTCGAACCCACGAACCGCGAGATCATGACCTAAGTGAAAGTCGGACGCTTAACCGACTAAGCCACCCAGGCGCCCCAAAAAATTTTAACTTTAAGTAGTCTCTGCATACGACGTGGGGCTCAAACTCACAACGCCAAGATCAAGAGTCACATGTTCCAGTGACTGAGCGAGCCAGGTACCCCAAGGCAATGACTATGTTTGAAATGATGATTTGGGGTTGGCACTGGGATTCCCTGTGGTCTCTGACTTCACATAGAACCGCCAGTTAGAATTACACAGGGTGGGAATGGTGCTTTCTGGAGTTGTGCAAGTGCACAACTTACACAGCTATGATCCTGCTTCAGGGAGGACCTGAAGAGAACGGCAGGATACAAATACCTGAAGTTTCTTCATCAGTGGTTCTGCCTTCATGGATACTGAGTCCCTCTCTGCTCCATTCCAATGGAGAGGGCTGAGGCCCCTAAATGTGTCACTGCTGCCATTCCATTCAAAAATGTCCCGCATGTCACATCGACTGTTGGGTCTGCAACAATGATGCTCCAAAAAATGCCCCCAAATACAACTGTGAGTTGGCTCTACTCCTATGTGCTCAGAAAAATGGCTCCTAGGTCCCTATACAGGAAGCACCATAACCGCACGGTAGCCAGAGACCTCGTGTCTTGCACACCCCTGGCTAAGGCCGAACTGCTAGCTCCCACTGTGTAAGAAGCACAACCCGCAGGTATTTGGGAGCTCCTCCTCTCACTCCTCTTTTCCTCCTCCGTGGGCTCCCTGGATTTTTCCTATACCTCTGCCCTCCACAGAACAGAGAGCACTCAGTTCCTTGAGGTCCTTGAGGAGGTTCTGGGTCTGTCAAAGAGAAACTTCTATAAGGTAATGGCCTTTCTTTTATTAATCAGTTATATCTTATGAAATACCCTTATTATAGACTGAATGTGTGTTCCCCAAACATGAATGTTGAAACCCTAAAGCCCAATGTTATGGTATTTGAAGATGGGGACTTTGGGGGGGTAATTATGGTAGATTAGGTCATGAGGGTGGGACTCCATGATGGAATTAACATCATAAGAAGAGCGAGAGACTTGAGATCCATCTCTCTCTCCCGGCCATGTAAAGATACAGGGAGAAGGGGGTGCCTGGGTGGCGCCAGGGAAGGTCTCCAGCAGTGTAAGGAAGGGGTGGCCTCACTCTGCCGGTCAGCTGCGGTCACGTACCCAGGAGAGCTACGTCTCAGTCTGAGCTTCCTCCATCGATCCCAGCCTCTCCTCCCATAATGTGACCCAGAATTTCCACTTTATAGGGTGCATTACTTGCAGCCAGTCCTCACAAGACTCAATCCTACCACTTCCATGTGACTCTAGAACGAGGGAGGTACTGCCTTGTTGTACACAGCTCCCCGCTCAATGGTCTCTGATCTCAAGGTGTTCTGTGTCCACTGAGCTGACTTTCCTTCAGTGTTTCAGCTTCTCGTTGAGCTTCCACAGCCAGCCCTGTGCCCCGCCTCCTTCCCTCCCATGTCCTCAGCCCCAGGTGGGGAGCCTTTCCCGAATCTTCTCCGATCTAATCTAATCTACAGCAAGCAGCCTCTTCTGCTTTCTCTCTCTGACAGACTTGATTGGTGTTGATGCATTAACCTTTGGGCCTCAGCAGCCGTGCTGACCTCTTTAGGGAGCTCAGTTCTTGTGGTGGCCAGGAACCCCCTCTCCTGAGGGCTGTATCCACCGGTTCTTCACCACCGTGGATGATGTTTTTTTTTTTTTCTATAAAGGATCTGGGGGGGCGCCTGGGTGGCTTAGTCGGTTAAGCGTCCGACTTTCGCTTAGGTCATGATCTCGCGGTTCGTGGGTTCGAGCCCCGCGTCGCGCTCTGTGCTGACTGCCAGCTCAGAGCCTGGAGCCTGTTTCAGTCTGTGACTCCCTCTCTCTCTCTGACCCTCCACTGTTCACGCTGTCTCTCTCTCTCCTAGAAATAAAAATAAATAAATAAATAAATAAATAAATAAATAAAAAGGATCTGGGAGGGCAGCGCACACGGTGACTAAGGCTGTCAACATCTCTCCTTTCTTAGGAGGTCTTTCTTTCTCTCTCCCTCCAGTCCACCCGGCAAGGGCCAGGGGTGGGGGGCGGGGTGGGGGGGTGGAAACCTCACCTGCTCTCACATCAATTAGGTAACGGGTCTTTAGACACTGGATATGCTGACAAAAGGGGCAAAACATTATGTATCAAATCATGTTTGTTATATTTTAATCATATCATATCTGTATTCATTTGCTAGGGCTGCCATAACAAAACCCCACTGAGTAGTCCGCTTAAATGGCAGGAATTTATCTGCTCCGGTTTTAGAGACAGGAAGTCCAAGATCAAGGTCCTGGCAGATTTTGTTTTCTCTGAGGCCTCTCTCCTTGGCTTGCAGGTGGCCGTTTTTACTGCCTCTTCATGTGGTTGTCCCTCTGCACACGCACCCCTGGTGTCTCCCCGTGTGCCCAAATCTCCTCTTCCAACAAGGACACCAGTCAGATTGGATTAGGGCTCACCCTACCAACCTTAATTACCGCTTTAAAGGCCTTATCTCTGGGGCGCCTAAGTGGCTCAGTGGGTTAAGCATCCGACTTCACCTCAGGTCATAATCTCGTGGTTTGTGAGTCTGAGCCCCGTACTAGGCTCTGTGCTGACAGCTCAGAGCCTGGAGCCTCCTTCAGACTCTGTCTGTTTCTCAATAATAAATAAGACCGTTAAAAAACTTAAAAAAAAAAAAAAAAGAAAAGAAGCCTATCTCCAAATGTAGCCACATTCTAAGGTACTGGGACAGGGGGAGGCCTTCAGTGTATGACTTTGGGGGGGGACACAATTCATCCCATAACAATATTTTCCCCCAATCCTATCATCAGCTTGTGCTGAGGTCATAGCAAAGAGAACAGTCTCAAATTGCAGGGAGGGAAGTTTCGGCTAGGTGTAAGCAAGGTCCAGTCATATTCCAAATTGAGTTCCTGGGGTGGAATCTCACCTGAGGTGAGGAAAAAGAAATAAAGATGAAGCCAGGCATCCCAGAAAATACACATTCCCATCCATTTGAGTTTCCTTCCAGGAGGTTAAACGAAATTTTTTTCAGTCTCAACATTCGTTAGTCATTCATTTAGCAAACACGCACTGAGCCCTCACCAAGTGCCAGACACCAAGAATCCAGAACTAAACCCATGAAGGTTCTTGCCCCCCACAAAGGACTTCTGTATCTTTTTTTTTTTTTTTAATATTTTTTATTTATTTCTAGGAGAGAGAGAGACAGCGCGAGCAAGGGAGGGTCAGAGGGAGAGGGAGTCACAGACTGAAACAGGCTCCAGGCTCTGAGCTGGCAGTCAGCACAGAGCCCGACGCGGGGCTCGAACCCACGAACCGCGAGATCATGACCTAAGCGAAAGTTGGACGCTCAACTGACTAAGCCACCCAGGAGCCCCAAAGGACTTCTGTATCTTGATAGCTAAACCCCCGAATGGGATGGGAGAAGGACAGGAGCAGACAAAAGAAGTGTCAAGAAGACCATGAGGCTTGAATATTAATGAAACCACACACCTCAGCCCAGGCCAGGGTCGGCACAAGCTTGGGTAATTCCTTGCTGGCACTTAGCAGCCCCCATCCTCAGGGCAGGACCCTCTATTTGACGGAATCTTGCAAAAAGCATAACCTCCCTGGGTTTGGGAGACCTGAAGGACCCTGCACCTTGAGTCAGCCAGAGGGAAGATGGGGACATTCCTAAGCCCCACACCCAGGGCAGGCAGGTAGGAGAAGGGCGTGGCTGGCGCCGCAGTGGAGTCACCGTAGCCACGAGCCATGAGGTTTGGGACCCAATGAGCCCTGACCCCGATCCTACTGTAGCTGCAGGCAGGCATTTCCAAAGCAGCCACCTCCTCCCCTTGCTTCTCACAAAGCTTAGTCACACCCTCCCTGGGGAGCCCACCAGATGTCCCTGGGATCTGCTTCACAGTGTGTGGCAGCTGGAAGCGGACACTAACAGTGCTGGGGCACTTCTAGCTACAAGGGCTCAGACACCTTAATCTGGAAGGTAAGCCTGCCATCTAGTGTCCAAGTCTGAGAGGTGCAGGGGCGAACAGGCTCTCCTCGCCCTGGTGGCCGGGCTCGGCCTGTGGCACGGTCTTTGGCCACCCTCCGTGAAGGCAAACCACTTTGCTTTCAGAGTGGATTTGATTTTTTAGAAACAGCTAAAAGTCATTCTAAGCCAAAGGGTTATTGGTGGGAATGCAAAGAAATAATACAGATTTTCCTCTGTGGTTTGTAACCATCTAAAGGCAAGTGATTATTTTGAAGAATGTATATACTCTCAATTAGCGTATTGAGATGAAAAGTCTCATGATTTTATTTTATTATTTTTAAAATGTTTTATTATTTATTTTTGAGAGACAGAGAGGACGCGCACACAAGCGCGAGAGGGAGAAATGGAAGGGAGGGGGACAGAGGATCTTAAGCAGGCTCCAGGCGTCATGACCCCAGTGAGCCCGATGTGGGGCTTGAACTCATGAATCGTGAGATCATGACCTGAGTGGAGGTGGGCTGCTCAACCAACTGAGCCACCCAGGTGCCCCAAGTCTCATTTTAAAGCCTACAATGTATACCATGGAATCCTACTAAAGTACTTTTTTATAGAGAATCTAAAATACATTTCCTCCCAGAAATGAGTGTTGGTGTGGCTTTTTCCATGCAGGCCCATCTTTCATAAGAAAAGAAGAATGGTTTCTTTGATTTATTCAGCTGCTGAGACGGGAGTCATCCATACAGGCTGGCAGAGCCCAGTCTTCCTTTGGGTGCTGGTCCCTCAGAACTGTATATTGAACTCAGAAATTGGGTCTTGTTTGCCGTGGAGCTTTCTTCAGAAGCCTTCAGATCCAGGAAAGGGCTTAAGGGGGGACCCTAGGGAGCATTTCAGCTCTATTCTTGTTTCTCAAAGAAAGTGAGGAGCTCAATGCCCAAGCCAGGGCTGGCAAAGGGTCTGGAGTCTGTCTGAGAACACAGAGGGGTGTGCCAGAAAGCCAGAGCATCAGAGACTCAGACGTTTGGTCCCTGGGGTCAGTGAATGGTAGATACTTCCCTGAAAAAAGCAGGAGGGTCAGAGCCTCGTACAGAGCCCGACTAGGGTGGGAGAGGCTAAAGAAAGTCCTTTCCAAACCAGCAAATCTCCTGAACAGCCCTGAGCTCCCTAGGTCTTGGGAAAAAAGGCCCTTCCTGCAATGCTTAGAGCCCTCTTTTCCTGAAGCAAAAGGTAGACCTCTCTCCTAGGATACTTGCTAACTTCAACATTATCTGACTACAAAGGGCCACTTCAGTTGGAATAAGCCTGGGATTTAAACTGGGCCATTAGGTGGTGAGGAGAGCGAACTAATCATTTCTTTTTTTATTTTATTTTATTTTTTTTAAATTTATTTCTAGGAGAGAGAGAGACAGCGTGAGCAGGGGAGGGTCAGAGAGAGAGGGCGTCACAGTTTGAAACAGGCTCCAGGCTCTGAGCTGGCAGTCAGCACAGAGCCCGACGCGGGGCCCGAACCCACGAACCACGAGATCATGACCTAAGCGAAAGTCGGACGCTTAACTGACTAAGCCACCCAGGCGCCCCTGAACTAATCATTTCTTAATATGGAACAAGATCAGGAAAAGAGGGCCCTCACTTGGCCCTGAGTGCCTGGCAACTCGTTTATTCCCTGGATCAGCAGTATTCCAGAGCTGGAAGAGTCCCAGCTCATAAATACAGAAGAAATAAAAAAAGGTTTTCAAAAATCACAAATACCCCAAGTGAAATAATGGACCTAGGTAACAACCATCAATGAGTGCTAAAATCATCAGGTGGAAGATTAATGGGGAACTCTGTGAGCTGACACTACCTCAACCTTGACTCAAGATCAATGTTGCAAGCGTTAAAAGTGAAACACCCAAACATGCCTCACAGTAACTGCAGCACCCTATGAAATGGGTGCCTAAAAATATTGATCTTGAGTCTAATTGGGGCCCTAAATATAAGTTTACAGGGAATATGGAGGATAGAGGTACATGTTCCCTAACTCCACAAGAAAACAGTCCAATGCAAGGAGCACCTGGGCGGCTCAGTCGGTTAAGTGTCCTACTTTAGCTCAGGTCATGATCTCATGGTTCATGGGTTTGAGACTCAACGTTGGGCTCTGTGCTGACAGCTCAGAGCCTGGAGCCTGCTTTGGATTCTGTGTCTCCCTCTCTTTCTGCCCCTCCCCTGCTTACTCTCTCTTTCTTTCTCTCTCTCTCTCTCTCCCTCTCTGTCTCTCAATAATTAACGTAAAATATTTTTAAAAAATAAGAAAAGGAAACAATCAAATAAAGAACACAAGACATTATACAGAGCAAATGATCTGGTTCCTCTTCACATCAATGGCCAGGTAGACTGCCTCAGAATAAGAAAGATCAAGAGACACAACCATATGCAATATGGAGACTTTGAAAAAAAATCAACTGTAAACATGGTGTCTGAGATAATCAAGAAATTTGAACATGGACTGGGTTTAGATGATATTGAGGAATTACTCTAAATTTTGTTAGGTAAAAATGACATGGTGGGGTGTAAACAAATCTTATCAACTAGAGATAAGTTGAAATGTTTCAGGTGAAATGACAAACTATCTAATATGTGTTTAAAATACACTAGCAGAGGGGAGCCTGTGCGTCCAACTCTTGAGTTCTGCTCAGGTCATGATCCCAGGGTTGTGGGATTGAGCCCTGCATCAGGCTCCGCATGAGCGTGGAGTCTGCTTAAGATTCTCTCTATCTCCTCTCCTCTCCCTGTCCTTCTCCCCTGTTGGAGCTCTCTCTTTCTCTATAAAATAAAATAAAATAAATAAAAATAAAGTACACTAGCAGGAAAAAAAGGGAAAGACAGATGAAATAAGGTTCGCAAAATGCTGACAATTATTGAAGCTGAGTGATGGATACTGGAAGGTCCTTTCATTCTAATTTTAAGTATGTTTTGAAATTACCATGATAAATACACACACACACACACACACACACACACACACACACACACACACTGTGGTGCCCTTGACTCCCATGCAGATCTCAGTTTGTATCATTTTATGTAAAATTCAGCCTCAGTCTGGGGTCTGGGGAGATCAGGAAGAGGCAAAAAACACCCCTGGGCAAGTTTGGGAGACTTCCCTCAATCATTATGGATTTGAAAAGACAACTAAAAACAGCGAGATGCACAATACACCTATTAGAATGCCCAAAATCTAGAACACTGACAATACCAAATGCAAAATCCTACAGCTACTCGGTATGATAATATAATGATGGATACGTGTCATTATGCATTTGCCCAAATCTACAGAATGTATAAAACCAAGAATGAACTCTAATATAAACTATGGACTTTGAGTGATAATTATGTATCAATGTAGACCATCATTTGTAACAAATGTACCATTCTGGCTGAGGAAGCTGACATGGGGGAGGGGGGGTTCTATGCACCTGTGAAGGCACAGGCGGTGTATGGCAAATCTCTGTACCTTCCTAACAATTTTGTTGCAAACCTAAAAACAGATTTAAAAAATAAAGTTTATTTAAAAGAAGTCAGGGGTGCCTGGCTGGCTCAGTCAGTAGAGCATGTGATTCTTGATCTCAGGGTCGTGAGTTCAAGCCCCATATTGGGCATGGAGCCTACTTAAAATATAAAAAATAGGGACGCCTGGATGGCTCAGTTGGCTGAGTCTCTGACTCTTGATTTCGGCAGGTCATGAACTTGTTGTCATGAGATTGAGCCCCATGTCGGGTCCTGCACTGGGCGTGAAGCCTGCTTGAGATTCTCTCTTCTGCTCCCTCTGCCCCTTCTGTGTGTGTATATGTTCTCTCCCCCTCTCTCTCTCAAAAAAAAAGTAAAAAACTTAAAGAGACCGGTGAAATGATCTTTCAAAATCTACTCTGAGTGGCTCAGTCAGTTAAGCTTCTGACTCTTGCTCCCAACTCAGGATCGTGAGTTTAAGCCCAACATTGGGCTCCATGCTGGGTGTGGAGCCTACTTTAAATTAAAAAAAAAAAAAATGCTACTGTATAATCTCCAAAATGGACAGAATGAGACAAAATGGACTCTTCTGTGAAAAGAATCTAAAAGGCTACTTCTTGGCAATACTGGGGACTGACTACTAACTAAGCCAAAATAACCAGCATCTCTCACAGATGCACGTGCAAAGGCACCTTCAAGGCACATATCGACAAGTCAGAACCCAGAGGAGTAGACAAAGACGTGTGTTGACACACCCAGGAAGGCACGCACAGACTACACACAGGTAAACCCACCCCAGCAGACACACCAGCACAGCCACCTGTGTGTACAAATGTCCAAATGCCCACAGGGCATGAGTATACACCTGCTTCCCAGGCACTGCTGAAATACGAATCCAGAGACAAACAAATGAACTTTCTAGTACTGAACATAAACACAGCTAGACAAAGGAAGAAGGTTTGGCGATTAACCAATTGCCTCTCGAGTAACCTGAGGGCAAGTTTAAAGTTGTGTATCAACAAGAAAAAAACGTCCATTGTAAAAAGACAGCATATGATCTTGTTGTGCTTCATTCTTCTCACGCCACACATTCCCTCTAGGGAACTTCATCTCAGCTAAAGCCTCATTCAGCGCGTAGATACCAACCACTCCCAGCTTTCAGTCGCTGGTTCCCACCACTTTCCTAAGATGCTGACATGTATGTCCAATGGCTTATTGAATATTTCCTCTAGGAGGTTGTCTTGTAGGTAAGGCACAGACTAAGCTTATTTTTCTCTCCTGTACCAATTCAGAGGTAGTTGGCCCAGGGCAAGTTACACGGCACTGGCATCGTCAACATTTTCCTCTCCGAGCCCCAGCTGGCTTCTCCAGTGCTGGTTATCTTCTCCCCCAAAGGAGAAAAAAGGCAGGAGAGTTCACACCCGATTCTTCTAGAGCAAGTGAGACACACGGCACTTCTTCTCACATCCCATAGGCTGGAGTCTGGCCACATGGCTACTTTCTCCAGGGGAAGTTGGGAGGTAAAATCTTTAGCTGAATGCCGATGTGCCAGCCACCACTATCCTCACAGGAGGGCAGAAAGGTGCTGGGGGATAATTGGAGCTCACTTATATCCCTCGGAGACTTCAAGTCCAATATAAGTAAGTGTAACCTCATCATGTTCTTTGCCGATGTTCCCAACTGTGAGTCTTCCAATTCCCACCTTAACAAATGACCTCCCACTTATCCAGCCCCCCAAGTAGGTTTTCTGGATATTGAATTAAATATTAAATATTGACTTTGAATTCCAGATAAACAAATAATCCTTTTTTAGTATCAATATGCCCCATATATTGCATGTATTTTTATTTGCTAGATCTAACAACCCTATCCCTATACCTAAGCCAGAAGCCTCGGAGCCATTCTGAATTCCTTCTTCCTTTTCCACTTTCAATTACCCCCCAAGTCCTGCTGATACTTTCCTGTAATATTTCTCATTCTGTCCCTTCTTCTCCATCTCCACTGTGACTTGTTTGGTTTAGGCCATCATCTTCTCTCTCGAAGACTCCTGTAAATTGTCTCCCACTTGGCCTTCCTGTTTCCAGCCTTGCTCCTTCTAATTCATGCTATGCACAACAGGTCAACTGGTCTTTCTTTCTTCTTCTTCTTCTTCTTTTTTTTTTTAAGAGAGAGAGGCAAAGATATAGAGCATGTGCATGTGCACATGAGTGGGAGAAGGGCAGAGGCGGAGAGAGAGAGAATCTTAAGCAGGCTCCATGCTAAATGTGGAGCCTGATGTGGGGCTCAATACCATGACCCTGGGATCATGACCTGAGCTGAAATCAAGAACTGGACACTCAACTGACTGAGCCACCCGCATGCACCAAAACTAGTCTTTCTAAAAGGCAAACCCGACCACATCACTCCTCTGCTTAAAATCCTTCTATTGCTCTCCATGGCGTTCAGGATAAACTTCAGGCTGATTAGCTAGGCTGATAAGCCCTTGATCATTTGGTTTCTTTTTCTCCCTCGGTCAGCCCGTTCCTCTCGGGCTCTAACCCGTCACCCATGCCCCAGCCACATCAAGCTTCTGGGAGGTTTATAAGGGAGTCCTTTAGGGGTGCTCAATGCTACCACCATCCCCACATGCACCTCACTCTTTTCCCTTTGCTTGGGTAAATCCTAGTCGTTATGAAACCCCCGGCTTAAATGTCACTTTCTCCTGGAAGATTTCCTGACTTAGATTATTCTAGGCATACATGTTTGCTCGCATAGCCCTTGACACACTGCATTGCAATAGTCGACTTGTCTGTGTGTTTCCCCAAGCACATTTTACATTTTCCTTCAAGGCAAGGACTATGTCTTATTGACCTTTATACACTTATCTTATTTATCTTTATACATTCAACAAGTATCACACATACATTCTTTATATATTCAGCAATTCCATACAGGAATTGGCACCGGGAAACAATAAGTGCTTATCGGGTTAATTATGGTTCTCTGGCTTAAAATGTTCCTATTCCCATCGCTGGCTGGACCCGCATGTCTTTAGTTGGACACTTCTCTCCATTCCAGATGTGGACCTTTCCGCGCCCTTCTTAGGCCTGCTGTGTCTTTACTCTCATAGAAACTATGAGCTCTGATTTCCATGGCTCAGCCATGATGAAAAAGCTTTGTGTCCACTCCATTACGCTCCTACCTAATGGAAGTTAGAATAAAGAAATGACACCTTACCGAATGAGGCCCTAGCCAGTTGCCCTCCTGAGCTGAGCTTCAGATCATGATTTTAGCTGACATTGGGCAGCTGTTAGATGAGAGCTTCTCGTCTGCCCTCCCAACCCCCACAATTTGTCCCCAGCCCTTCCTCATCCCCTAGGGAATAGCTTCTCCTTTTTTGTTTTGTTTTGTTTTGTTTTGTTTTGGGCCCCAGCAGTGTATAGCAGGAATAGGCAGCCATGCCTTGTTTGTGCTGTGATTTAACACCGGCTGACAGGTGGGTTTCGGGGTGTCTCTGGGGCCGTGGCCTGTTTAGTGGATTTACCACTCTAAACTCAATTACAGGAGACTTTCACGCTCCACAGCCAATTCTAGCCCCTTTTTGATAAAAAAAAAACTCTGGTGAGGAAATAAGTCATGATGGTGATAGGGGCCTGCCATTTAATATTCATTGAAGTACACATGTTTGGAAATTGGAAGCAGAGTTTAATCCATTTTCATATTTATATCAACATGCAGCTTTAAAAAGGATCCCTCCTTTTCTCCACCGATCTTGTCAATTTCTCCTTTGGGAAGATAAAACTGGATATACACTTCATTTTTAAAAAGTTAGAAATATGTGAAGTTATAATTACTCAAGTGTGCGCTTCAGATTTGTGAGTTTTTAACTCAGAACTAATTTTTGCATTTCATTTGAGCTCCTGGGAGAGGCAGGTAACAGATAAACCAAAGTCACTGCTGTTTCTGGTGGCTAGATTTGGGGGTTTGATTTTGCTATGGGAGCTCAGTGAAAAGGAGAGGTTGGGAACATGGTGATCTCAGCCCCCAGATCTTCCAAGTTAGGGGAAGGTTTCACAGCCGTTTAAAGTAATGTAAAAGAACCCCTTTTAAAATACAGGCAAGGCTCACGAAATAACCAGTGTTCATACTCACCGATAGAGGTTACAGGATTGTTCATAGAGGGAGATCTGAAACCTGGGGAAGAAATAGTTAACACAGTAAAGGGGGGGGCACTGTTCTGTTGTCCCCACACTCTACCTTGTAGAGTTTTTTTTTTTTTTTTTTTTTTTTAATGTGGATGAATGTTTAAGTATGGTGCTGTGGTCAAAGGCATCTCTTTTAATAATGCAACACACAGCTTCCTGAGGGGACAGCAGCTGATTTGGAAACTGAATATGGTGCACTCTAAATTCTCCTCCCCAAGGAAGGCTGACTAACTGATAAGTGCCACGAGCTAGCATGGGGACTCATTCTGTCAAATCAACTTGCTGCACAGGCCCCATGCGGAATCTTCTCCAGTCTCCGGGAGCTAATGTGAGCAGACACTTGTGACATTAGACAGTGCAGCAGGACTGCCATGAAAGAAAAGTTCACCATCCGCCAACAAGGTGGTCTTTAGATGACAAGGATAAAGAAATCAGTGCAAATTTGTTAATGTAACAACTTGGAAAACTATGCCTTAAAAAAAAAAAAAAAAGCCACTCTATAGGGAGAGAGGATCAAACGAAAGAAGGGCAACACTACTCGGAAGCTTTCTTTGGGCTTTCTGTATCTTTTGGGCCAAAGGCTTTTCTCCGGATCCTTTTCTATACTGGGGAATCAGTTAAGTGAGTGAGTCCCACCACACAAGCCACTGCACCACCTCAAACCCTTTGCCTTACTGGGGTAAATGCCACGTTTCCGATTTCAGATGGGTGATCACGTGACTCTCTCCATGGGAGAAATCCTCATCTGTCTGAGCTTGGTGCCTTAGTGGTGAAGGAAAACGGAAGAGGCTGTTCTATGGGAAGAGACATGGTGATTAGAACGTTACCTCTGTGTCTGACACAAAATACCAGTAGCTGTCTATAACGGGATGGAGTATTTTAAGAATCGAACAGCGCTCCAGGAAAAAAATGTAGTTATTAATATCAGATAGACAAATTTGATTGTGTTGAGTGTCTGATTCGAAGAGGTGGTTCTGCCAGGTTTTTTCCCCTGGGTGGGATCAATTTAATTTTTAAGAAGGCAATTGAGGGGCACCTGGGTAGCTCAGTTGGTTACATGTCCGACTCTTGAGTTTGGCGCAGGTCATGATCTTGCAGTTAGGCTCTTACGCACGCTCTCCCTCTCTGTCCCTCTCCGACTTGCTCTCTCTGTCTCTCTCAAAATGAATAAATAAACTTATTTTAAAAAGGCAATTTAGTATAGCGTACTTCTTTCATATTTAAATTAGAAAAAAGTCGTACCTTTGAGTCTGGTCAGCTGAATCAGCTCCTCATGGCAGCTGTGACAGCATGGGCTTTGGAGAGAGGGACCTGCGTTCAGGTCCTGGGCCTGCCACTTACTACTCTGTGATCTTGGGTAAGTCATTTAATAAAAACATTTACCTCATAAGATTATCCTAAAAATACCTGCATCACAAGAGCCTTGTCACATGAGTGAATACATGTGAAGTTCTGAGTTCAGGGTCTGGACTCTACTAAGTGCACCATACATTTGGCCATGGTTATTATTGGGATGAATCTAAATGGGTTTCCACAGGCCCTTAATGACCCTAAACTACGGGAAAGGGTTCTGTAGTCAAGTAAATTTAGGAACCAGGTTTAGTATACGTGTTGCTGAAGTGAGCACATGTAGGAACCAGGTTTAACACAAATAACAATTTTGTTAATGTTTATGTATTTATTTTGAGAGAGAGAGGGATAGACAGTGAACAGGCGAGGGTCAGAGAGAGGGGAGGAGAGAATCACAAGCAGGCTTTACACAAAACCCAATGTGAAGCTCAAACTCACGAATTGTGAGGTCATGGCTGAAAGCCAAAACCAAGAATAGGATGCTTAACCAACTGAGCCACTTAGTGCCCCAGAATTTTTTTTTAACCATGGTATTTTTCAGCGCCTTTGTTATGCAAGCATGCATGATGAACACCTAAGGAAGAATTTGCTTTTTTTTTTTTTTTAATTTTTTAAAATGTTTATTTTTGAGAGAGGGAGAGAGACAGAGCATGAGCAGGGGAGAGGCAGAGAGAGGGAGACATAGAATCTGAAGCAGGCTCCAGGCTCTGAAATGTCAGCACAGAGTCCAACGCAGGGCTCAAACCCATGAACTGTGAGATCATGACCTGAGCCGAAGTCAGATGCTCAACTGACTGAGCCACCCAGGTGCCCCAATAATTTATTTTTTTAATCTTTTCTTTTTCCTAAGTAAGCTATGCCAAATCTGGGGCTTGAACTCACAATCTGGATATCAAGAATTGCATGCTTTACTGACTGAGCCAGCCAGGCATCCCCTAAAGCAGTAATTTAAAGCATGATAATTGGTTACCATATAGACCTCAAAGGTCACAAAGCACTACCTTTATTATTATTTTTTAATGTTTTTATTTATTTTTGAGAGAGAGAGAGAGAGCATGAGCCAGGGAGAGGCAGAGAGAGAGAAGGAGATACAGAATTGGAAGGAGGCTCCAGCCTCTGAGCTTTTAGCACAGAGCCCAATGCGGGGCTCAAACTTGTGAACCATGAGATCATGACCTGAGCTGAAGTCAGATGCTCAATTGACTGAGTTTCCCAGGTGCCCCCAAAACACTTCCTTTTTAAAATAGCATTTTGTGGGGCGCCTGGGTGGCTTAGTCGGTTAAGCGTCCGACTTTCACTTAGGTCATGATCTCGCGGTTCGTGGGTTCGAGCCGCGCGTCGGGCTCTGTGCTGACTGCCAGCTCAGAGCCTGGAGCCTGTTTCAGTCTGTGACTCCCTCTCTCTCTGAACCTTCCCTGCTCACGCTGTCTCTCTCTCTCTCTCCTAGAAATAAAAAAAAAAAAATTTAAAATAGCATTTTGTAAAGTGGGCTTAGCAGGAGGCAGAATACTGCATGGTTAAAACCTAGACACTGGAGTTGGACAGACTCAAGTTCAAATCTGTCAGGCAAGTTATTTCCTATCTCTAAGTGGTCAGTGTCCTCAGCTGTGGCGTGGGGATAGGAGGGGTATTTACCTCCTAGGCTTGCTGTATCAATTAAATAAGGTAATGCCTGGCTCTGTCTGCTCTTGTTGATATATATAGAGAGAGGCACTAATATTTGTCAACAGGTAAAGAATTGGTCATTTTGTGCTCAACTGCTCCACTCATTCAGAGGCCTGGATGCCTCTAGGTTGCAGTAGAAAACTCACTGGCCTAGGAATCCACATCCGTGGGTTTGGGAGCACCCTTGGTGGGTTTAATTGAGGAATTAGCTGAGGAAGACACAGGATGTATTTACCCAGATTACCCCATCTCTGTGTCCAGTTTTCTTGTCTGTGAAAAACCAAAGCAGCAGCACACTTTTCCTGCTTGTCTGAGCGTGATTGTGAGACCCAGAGATGCTCGTGTACATATGATTGTCCTAAAATAGAAAGACCTGTTGCTTTTTTAGACATAATGCTATTGAAAACTTACTATAGTCCAGATAGTGTACTAGGTCTTATGTGCTAGGCCTTATTTTAATCCTCACTGTGAGATAGATATTATTATACCTATTTTAGGGATGCAGAAACTGGGGCTGAGAGAAGTTAGATACTGGTAATTTCCCCCCAAGTTCTCACAGCTAGTAAGGGATAGAGCCAAGAATCAACTCTAGATCTGTCTGACTCCAAAGTTCTTAGAACCACTGTGCTTTAAAATAAAAACCATTACGGGGCACCTGGATGGCTCAGCCAGTTAAGGGTCTGACTTCAACTCAGGGCATGATCTCACCGTTGGTGAGTTTGAGCCCTGTGTTGGGCTCTGTGCTGACAGCTCGGAGCCTGAAGCCCGCTTTGGATTCTGTGTCTCCCTCTCTCTGCCTCTCCCTGACTCATGCCCTGTCTCTCTCTCGCTCTCAAAAATAAATAAACATTGGGGTGCCTGGGTGGCTCAGTCGGTTAAGTGTTCAACTTTGGCTCAGGTCATGATCTCATGGTTCATGGGTCTGAGTCCCGCATCGGGCTCTGTGCTGACAGCTTAGGGCCTGGAGCCTGCTTTGGATTCTGTGTCTCCCTCTCTTTCTGCCCCTCCCCCACTCATAGCCCCCCCCTCAAAAAAATGAATAAAAATGTTAAAATAAATAAATGAATGAATAAACATTAAAAATTAAAGTAAAAACCATTAAAATACACTATAAGTTCAAAATTAGTATTGGCCACATACAATTTCTCCACCAGCTTCTACAGATATCCTTTAGTAAAGTATCCCTAACTTGGACAGCGCCCACCAGTTACATGAATGAAGATGAAGCATTGTGTAGAAAACAGAATGACCAACACAGGATCCAGCCTCTTAACTGGATAATGACTTATGGATACTAGCTGGTTGGTTAACTTTGCCTGGGACCTATGCATTTGCTGTGATTATTATTATTATGACTAGCATATGTTTGAGGGCACCCACTCGGGGAAAGTCGTAATCTATTGGTAACTGATCTCTATCTCCTGAGAATCCCTGGATGGCAAACTGATGTATACAGCAAGCAGCTTCACATACTGAAGTAGAGCAAGGTCTGTCAGAGAGGGAAAATCCATATTAATGATATGCTATAAAACACTTTTTGTTAGTTACATATATTCCTTTACTTTCATTTCCCAAGAATAGCTCAGCTGTCAAAGCATTTCCAAGATTTCCATAGATTCGGCAAATACTGTGCGATCGAGTTATTGCTCTGAGAGAAGCTGCAATTAAAACACATTAATCACTGTAACAAAGGATCCTTATTGAGGCTGACAAAGATGGTGAAATCTGATGAATAATTAGTCTGGTTAATCTTTTAAAAGTGAATTAAACTGCTAACAAGTTAAATCACTGTGATTTTCAAAATAAGCCTCCAGGGTGAGCAGAGAATGGGAATATTATCTTCATTTTTAAAAGATATTTTCTCCCTCTTTCTTATCTCTTGGCTTGCACCGGAGGCCCCGGGTTACAACAGTGAGACCCTACAGAGCAGCTGGGGAGAACAAGGCTGGTCAAGGTGTGAGGGCATGTTTTTCATTTATCCTCCCAGTGATTTCTTAATATATCTAAGGTGAACAGTGGATAGAAGAAGAACTATGGATGACCTTTAAATCTGATCCAGAACTAGCATGGCACCTGCTCGCCAGCCACTGTCAATGACCCGAAGTGGGTCCATCACACGGTTCTGATTTCATCCCCATGGTAAGCCAACCAGCCGTGACAATGGGTGATTCTATAATTCCCTCTTTTGCCCTTCTCTCCAGTCAGGTGGCTTATTCTTCCAGACAACGCCTCTTCTCTTTGCATTTCAATTACTCTGGAAGGTTTGCCATGCTCTGAAAATACACAGAGATGGGCAGATACGAACTGGCAAGCCAGGGGGAAACGGACAGAAGGGGACAATAATCATTTAGGCTAAAGTCTTGACTTTGACCGAGTCTCCACAATTTGGGGGAGTTTTAGTGGATGCTATTACTGTGTTGTCCAGACCCCCTTCAGGAAGGAAGGACTTACTCCCCCAGCTGCTGGGAGAGCTACTAGAATTTGGACCTCAGTTGTGAGCCTCAAAAACCGCCCCTCCTGGGGCGCCTGGGTGGCTTAGTCGGTTAAGCATCCGACTTTCGCTTAGGTCATGATCTCGCGGTTCGTGGGTTCGGGCCCCGCGTCGGGCTGTGTGCTGACTGCCAGTTCGGAGCCTGGAGCCTATTTCAGAGTCTGTGTCTCCCTCTCTCTCTGACCCTCCCCTGCTCACGCTGTCTCTCTCTCTCTCTCCTAGAAATAAAGCATTAAAAAGAATTTAAAAAAAAAAAAGATGGATCTTAAACAAATTCATTATTACAGGCTAGTTACTTCTCTGTGATTGTTTCCTCATTTGCAAAGTGGAAAGGTACAGTTGGCCTCACAAACTTACTGGTTACGTGAGATGATGAAGGTCAGCTGCCCTACCTCAAGGATCCCTAAGGGTTTATTTCTCTTCTACATCCACCATCTTCCTCACCTTGTTTTTCAGATGCCAGGAAAATCTCTGCTTTTAATTTTTTTCTGCTTGATTTCATCTACCCGGGGTTGGGGTGCTTGGGGATTCCATTTCAGGTTGAGGGTGCTTGGGAGGGTGTTTAGCCACCCATCTTCTGTCCGTCATGTCCATGGTTACATGTTACATGTCTATACATGTTAGTTGCAGTGGAGGTCAGGGACACCACACAGTAACTCCCTGGGAACTGACAACCTTTCCTACTTGGAGGACACAGAGGACAAGTCAATAATGCTGAAGTGTGATTGTTTTCAGTTTTAATCTGGTTCTCGGTTTCATGTGTGGTGGCCATTTCTCCCCCACTAAAATGTAAGTGCTGTAAAAGCAGGTCACATGTCATCTCTTATAACCCGGAGAATTTAGCTTGGAGGAAGTATTTTTTGTTTTTGTTTTTATTTTTTGTTGTTGTTTGTTTGTTTGTTTTTGCCAGATTACTTGGGGTCTCAACAAACAAACTGCTCAGAGAATAAGCAATACCTATACAAACTAATATGTTCTGAGATCTTCCCAATCACTCTGTGGCAATTTCCAAGCCAATTTAGTTACTCTTTAATCTCCTGGTGATGCCCTTGCCTGAGGTCATTGTGACAGAAAGCCAAGTTTAAATGCTCTTGCCATGAATCAGACCCATGTCCATCTTGGGCTTGAACCTAGAGAATCTGAACAGAATTGTAAAGCATCATGGGGAAGTTTGGGAAGCAAGCTAAAACTGGACCTCAGAGAAAAGTAAAGCAGAATTGAGGTCATTTGGCCCAGGATAAGGGAAG
The DNA here is from genome assembly GCA_017311185.1 of Proteles cristata cristata. NCBI lineage: Eukaryota > Metazoa > Chordata > Mammalia > Carnivora > Hyaenidae > Proteles > Proteles cristata. The sequence goes on along the minus strand of JAESUZ010004347.1, from coordinate 229,625 downwards.
TTCTGTTCACTCCCTTCCAATGCAAAAAGTCTATTATGAGGAGAATGTTCTCTGACTTTCCATAAGAGCAAACAAGATTGAAACCGGAAGGACTTTGCTAGGGTTACCAATACTGAACATTGAAATCTTTAGAAAGATTAAGTCAAATGTGTGTGTGCGTGCGTGTGTGTATTCTATTTTTTATTTTCAGGATTGCTTTCTATTTTTTTATTTTTTATTTTTTTAAAGGATTTAATTTGCTCTCTTTGCATCTGCAGCAAATCAGCCTTTTTTAATGTTTATTTTTCAGAGAGCTAGAACATGAGTGGAAGGAGGGGCAGAGAGAGAGGGAGACACAGAATTTGAAGCAGGATCAAGGCTCCAAGCTTACAGCACAGAGCCCAATGTGGGGTTCGAACACACAAGCAACCCACGAGCTGTGAGATCGTGACCTGAGCGGAAGCTGAGTCGAGTCTTAACCAACTGAGCCACCCAGGCGCCCCTAAAAAAATCTCTTTATTCCTTTTTACTATCTATTTCTCTTCAGTCATTCATCTGTTGTGTTTATTCTTTCTTTTTAAAAAGTTTTTATTTTTTTATTTTATTTTGAGAGAGGCGGTGACAGAGGGAGAGAGAGGATGCCAGGAGCTCCATGCTTCACGCAGAGCCCGACTTGGGACTTGATCCTATGAATGGTGCGATCATGACCTGAGCAGAAACCAAGAGTCAGATGTTCAACTGACTGAGCGCCCCAGATGCCCCTGAGCTTATTCTCTTTTGAGATTTCCTAATTTAGTCTTCATTTCTGAAATAAATCTTTCCCTTTCTTCCAAATTCTTTCCTGGGTCTATCACCTCATTTCTGCATTTTTCTCATTTGAAGTTGCCATTCTTCTATCTCTTCTATCATTTTCTCAATTTTTTGAATTTTCTTTGAAATACTAGGATATACTTTTCATGTGTTTCATGAGCATATTTTTCTAAGTAGTTTTAACTTGGGAGCAAAAATGTTTCCATGATACCATAGCTTCAGTGACCCACATCTTCACTCCTCTCTGTATGCTTCCACCCATCAGCAGGCTTAGGAACTGATTCTCAGGATTCCACCTCTCCTCTCCTCCAGGATCTTGCGCCACCAACTGCTGTCTCTTCTCTTTTTCTGTACTTTTTTTCTGTTTGTTTGTTTTACCTTTTTAAAAATGTTACTTATGAGAGAGAGAGAGAGAGAGAGAGAGAGAGATTGAGAGAGAGAGAGAGAGAAAGTGAGTGGGTAAGGGGCAGAGAGATGGAGACACAGAATTGGAAGCAGGTTCCAGGCTCTGAACTGTCATCACATAGCTAGACATGGGGCTTGAGCTCACGAACTGTGAGATCATGACCTGAGCTGAAGTTGGATACTTAACTGACTGAGCCACCCAGGTGCCCCTGTTTTTCTCTACTTTTAACCTTTCTTTCCCTACTGGAACTTTTCCTTCAGCATATAAACATGTTTGTATCTACCTATTTTGAAAACTAAGACAAACTACTCTCTTTCCTTCTTATATCTTTCTTTAGCCACCTTCTTTCCTAATTCTTTTCTTTTCTTTTTTAATTATAGGCACTTTATTTGATCATTTGAATATTTATTTATCTTTGAAAGAGAGAGAGAGGAAGAAACAGAGTGTGAGTGGGGGAGGGACAGAGAGGGAAGGAGACACAGAATCTGAAGCAGGCTCCAGGCTCTGAGCTGTCAGCATGGAGCTCAAGGTAAGGCTCAAACCCACTAACCATGAGATCATGACCTGAGCTGAAGTCAGATGCTCAACCGACGGAGCCACCCAGGCGCCCCTTCTCTAATTCTCTTCTTAGCCAACCTTTTGTGAGGTCCATTGGCATTACTTCATTTCCCAATCCTTCCCCAACCCGTGCTGTCAACCCATGCTGTCTAGCCCAGGGCTACACACCTCTGCTGAAACTGCCGCGAATGTCCCCACTGACTTCCTTGTTGCTAAATTCAATGACCGCTTTTCGGTTTTTATCTTATGTGACTTCTTTCTACTCTTGGACACCAGTGGCCGCTTCCTCTTTCTTGAACTGCTCTCTTTTGCCAGTTCTCTTTCTCTGGTTTCTCCTTCTTTAGCCAACCACATACATTTGTTGTTCTAGGGGGTTCTGTCCTTTCTCCCTGGGTGATCTCATTCACCCCCTCGATTTCCACTACTACTCAAATGCTAATAATTTCTTATTTACTTATGTACTCACATGACACTGTACTTGAAAATGAACCTAAGATATGTCACTCAAATATCCACAGAAAAAATTAACAGAAAATCTAGGCAAAGGGGAGTGGGGCAGGGGAAGCAAAGTAGAACACAAAATTTGGCTCTAAGATTTTCTGCAGTTGGTTCAAAAAGGAAAACAGAATAATGCATATGTTTCACTGTGTTCCTGAAATAAAAGTCAACAATTTGCTCCATAGAAGCACAACATTTATGGTTCTGAGATAGAAGCATTTTGTCCCATGGGTCCTCATAAGGGGGACACTGCACTGTCTTATAGAGCATTTCACAGTGTATCAGTGAATACAACAATGTTTTTCCACAGGTTTTTTTTTTTTTAATAATGCCCCTCAATATTGATGAATTAGATTTTTTTAACGTTTATTTTTGAGAGCGTGCAAATGGGGGAGGGGCAGAGAGAGGGGGACAGAAGATCCAGAGCAGGCTCTGCGCTGACAGCAGCAAGTCTAATCATGACCTGAGCTGAAGTTGGACGCTCAACTGACAGCCACCCAGGTGCCCCAATGCTGCAATCTTGAAGCAGAATTTCTCTTCTAGGAAACCTCAGTTTTTGTTCTTAAGATCTTCAACTGATTGGAAGCTCCCCATCCACCCCCAATTATCACAGGTAATCTCCTTTACTTCAATTCAACTGGTTGTAGATGTTATCACATCTACAAAATATCTTTACAGCCACACCTAGATTAGTGGTTGGTTAAATAACTGGATCAATGTTTTTCTTACTATTGAACTTTTTAAAAAAAATTTTAATGTTTATTTATTTTTGAGAGAGAAAGGGGTGGGGGCAGAGAGAGAGGGAGACACAGAATCCAAAGCAGGCTCCAGGCTCTGAGCTGTCAGCACAGAGCCCGATGTGGGGTCAAACCCACAAACCATGAGATCATGACCTGAGGTGAAGTCGGATGCTTAACCCGCTGAGCCACCCAGGTGCCCCTCTTCATGGTTTTATATTTTGAGGTTTAGAAAGTTCAAAATCTCCCCTATTGCAGATTATATTTTCAAAATTTCACCCATTTTCCTCTATCACTTTTTATGGATTTGTGTTTTTAGGGTTAAATCTTTGACTCATCAGAATCGTGTCTTGATAGGGGCACCTGGGAGGCTCAGTTGGCTAAGCATCTGACTTCAGCTCAGGTCATGATCTCATGGCTTGTGGATTTGAGCCCTGTATCAGGCTCTCTGCTGTCAGCACGTAGCCTGTTTCACTTCCTGTCTCCCTTTCTCTCTGCCCCTCCCTAGCTCGTGCCTTCTCTCTGTCTCAAAAAAAAAAAAAAATCAAAAGAAAACATTTTTAAAATTTATCTTGATAGAATGATCCAGCTTTATTCTTTTCCCCATCCACTAGACAGGTACCCTTAAGCCACTTATTAGGTCATCTAACATAAAAAGCTGCCCTTCTAGGGGTGCCTGGGTGGCTCAGTTGGCAAGTGTCGGACTTCAGTTCAGGTCATGGTCTCGCAGTTCGCAAGTTTGAGCCCCAGGTCTGGCTCTGTGCTAACAGCTCAGAGCCTGAAGCCTGCTTCAAATTCTGCATTTCCCTCTCTCTCTGCCCCTTCCCTGCTCATGCTTTCTCTCTCCCTCAAAAATAAAGAAACATTTTTTTTTTTTACAAATAGTTTATTGTCAAATTAGTTTCCACATAACACCCAGTGCTCATCCCCACAAGTGTCCTCCTCCATGCCCACCCCTCCTCCCCCCCACATCCACCAGTCCTCAGTTTTTGTCAGCATTCAAGAGTCTCTCGTGGTTTGCCTCTCTCCCTTTCCCCACCATTTCCGCCCTCCTTCTCCCCCTTGGTCCTCTGTTAAGTTCCTCCTAATCCTCCTATACGTGCACACATATGATATTTGTCCTTCTCTGCCTGACTTATTTCGCTCAGCATAACACCCTCAAGGTCCATCCATGTTGCTACACATGGCCAGATTTCATTGTTTCTCATTGCCATGTAGTATTCCATGGTATAGATAAACCACATCTTCTTGATCCATTCATCTGTTGATGGACACTTAGGCTCTTTCCATTTTTTAGCTATTGTGGAGAGTGCTGCTATGAACATTGGGGTACATGTGCTCCTATGCATCAGCATTTCTGTGTCCCTTGGGTAAATTCCTAGCAGTGCTATTGCTGGGTCATAGGGGAGTTCTATTGTTAGTTTCCTGAGGAACCTCCACACTGTTTTCCAGAGGGGCTGTACCAGTTTACATTCCCACCAACAGTGTAGGAGGGTGCCCGTTTCTCCACATCCTCGCCAGCATCTAGAGTTCTCTGATTGGCTCATTTAGCCACTCTGACTGGCGTGAGGTGGTATCTCAGTGTGGTTTTGATTTGTATTTCCCTGATGAGGAGCGATGCTGAGCATCGTTTCATGTGTCTGTTGGCCATCTGGATGTCCTCTTTGGAGAAGTGTCTGTTCATATCTTCTGCCCATTTCTTCACTGGGTTGTTTGTTTTTTGGGCATGTAGTTTGGTGAGTTCCTTGTAGATTCTGGATATCAACTCTTTATCTGATATGTCATTTGCAACTATCTTTTCCCATTCCGTTGGTTGCCTATTAATTTTCTGGGTTGTTTCCTTTGCTGTGCAGAAGCTATAAAGAAACATTTTTAAAAAATTTTAAAAGCTGCCCTTCTAAAGAAAAGGAAGAGACTGATATTTCCCAGACTTCCCCGATGGAAAGACTCTCCTAAGGCACATATTAAAATATGAGTTCCCAGGCTCCTCCCCGAGAAACCCTAATTAGGAGGGGCAGAAGTTTATACATTTTTAACACGTACTCTCTGATGATTCTTATCATCTGGGAAGTCTGGCAAACCCTGGAGTAGACTCTGCTCTGGATCTAAATAGACAGGACCATGTCATCAGACTCTGGATCTTAACATTTCTTAAGAGGTCTGAGAATTTGTATTTCTCATAAATTCCTGGAGCCGAGGAATTAAATCCAAACCTGTATTTCTGATTAGCCTTCTACTAATTCTCCATATCCCCTGTCTCTGCTTGATTTTTCTCCCTAGAAACTATTACTATCTGGCATTTTATTTGCTTGTCAGTAAAGATAAGAATTTCATTTCGTTCATGGCTATGTCATCATTAGGACTGTGGGTGATATACAGTTGATGTACAGGTGATGTAAAACAATAGTTGTCTAGGGGCGCCTGGGTGGCTCAGTCGGTTGAGCGTCCCACTTCGGCTCAGGTCATGATCTCACAGTTTGTGAGTTCAAGCCCCGCGTCAGGCTCTGTGCAGACAGCCAGCTCAGAGCCTGGAGGCTGTTTCAGATTCTGTGTCTCCCTTTTTCTCTGACCCTCCCCTGCTCATGCTGTCTCTCTCTCTCTCAAAAATAAATAAAAACATTAAAAAAAATTTAAAAAACCCACTAGTTGTCTAATGAATTAATGTTTCTCCAGTTCAGAGTTCTCTTTTGAAGTACTGGTTCTGTTATCCACTGCCCAGTAGATACTTCCACTTGAAAGCCCCATGGGAACTTTAAACTTAATATATCAGAGATTGAGCTCGTCATTTCCCCCACCTCAACCCAAACTGCTAGCGTTCCCTGGCTTGGAGAATAGCCTCACCAATGACTCTCCTATTTAAGGAAGGCACCATCGAGACCCTCTCATTTATATCCTACCAGCCACTAAGGCTTGGTAATCCTACTTCTCATCTTCTCTCAAGTCTATACTCACCCTGTCAGTGCCTTAGTTCAACTACCATGATCTCCTGCCTGAATTATTGCAAAAGTCTCAATGTCCTCTCCAATAAGTACGGATTTCTAAAATACAAATCTGTAATCCTGGCTTAAAATCTTTCAATGGTTCTGCCGTGTTTGGAGATGTGGCCTAATTGTCTTAACTTGACTAACTAGGCCCTTTGTGACCAACCTCTGTCATCTACTTCCTCATCCCCTTCAACCTTTGGTCCAACAAAATGAACTATTCCTTCTCAACAGACAAGCAGTGGTGAAGCAAGAGTACAATGATGAGAGCAGTGTGCGCTGGTGGAGACGGCAATGGGCTGTCTGATGCATCGTCTATAGGGAATATTTTTGTTTAAAATGGTGTTGTTTGGGGGCGCCTGGGTGGCTTAGTCGGTTAAGCGTCCGACTTTCGCTTAGGTCATGATCTCGCGGTTCGTGGGTTCGAGCCCCGCGTCGGGCTCTGTGCTGACTGCCAGCTCAGAGCCTGGAGCCTATTTCCAGAGTCTGTGATCTCCCTCTCTCTCTGACCCTCCCCTGCTCACGCTGTCTCTCTCTCTCTCTCTCTCCTAGAAATAAATAAAAACATTAAAAAAAATAAAATAAAATAAAAAAAATAAAATGGTGTTGTTTGAAAACCAATTTTGTGGGGAAAAAATTGGAAAAAAAAACCAAATACTGAGGAAAAACTCCCTTCTACCCTTTTAGGTTCTATTGCTGGGCCCAATAATTAAATTTACATAAGACAGATTAATAGGAGAAGAGCATACACATCTTATTTAATATTTTCATGTGCACACAGGGGATTGTATATGGAAAATGAAGATCCAAAGAAGCAGTTAAGACTGAGAGCTTATATACTTTATAGGTTTGTAAAGAGGTGACAAGGCAAAGGAGTTTGGGCTATGGGACAGTACATTGTGAGACAGTGGCCGGGAAATACATGAAGGACACTGATGGAAGATCGGTTACTTTCAGTTTCTTTGCACAAATTCATTATGGCACTAATTCCCAGTCTCAAGTGATAAAAATGTTCTTCTCTTCCTGATACAGAGAGAGGAAATTTTATTGACCTAAGTAGAAAGGAAGAAGTCAGAGAGCCCTTCCTGTACCTGCTGTTCCTCAAGGCCTTCAGCACAAAATAAGTCAAACCAGCATACTGTGAGGTGGCATGTTCTGAACCCCTTCAGTATGCCGGCAATTCTAGATGATGATGGTGAGAAGAAGAAGAAAAAAAGCCAGTTTCTAATCTTCAGAAAGATATCTAATGCAGTTGGTTTCACGTATTACAAACTGACCTGACAACGCGAAGCTATATTGTTCTCCTGCAGGACAAAACCATGTTGTAGAGTATCCACTTTAGATGCGGTCACTGTGCAGCACTCAATCCCATGTATTTCATGCTCCTGGCCAATATGATTGGCCGCTTTACCAATTACAGCATTAGCTTTGATTTAGTACCCACTCCCCTCATGATAAGATTTACTGAGATGCCCAATTCAGAGTAAGCCCTTCTTTCCTTAGAAAGCCTTCTTTCTTCCCCCAAATTACCTAACTAAAGACCGAACCCAAACCAAATAGGTTTTTTCTAACACCCTCTTACTGAGACGTCCCATTGTTCTCCATGGTGTGCACCATCCCTCGCTGCGACTATAAACATAACTTATTCCACTACATGTGCATCCCTGTTTATGTCTGGGTAAAGGGCATTGATACATTGCAGAATCTCTTTTATAGATCTAACTTCTGAACAATTGCAATGGTTATTGTTGAGCTTTAATAAAATACACGCAGCCTTCAAATTAGACCATGTTTATTACTCGTGACTTCTGCCCGGATTGGATCTTATCCGTCTCTTGCCAGGCAACCCCTACTCATCCTCAGGCCTTAGATAAAATGGTGCTTCTAGAAAACCACCTTTAAAGCTTCCCTTGTTAGAGCCCCCTCTGGACATATGTATATTTCCTTTTTGATATTGCCAATGCTTGTTAGCTGTCTATTACCATGGCTAGCTTGTGAGCAGCATAAGGATATGGCTTGTAGTCCTCTTGCTGGCTCTAGAAGTGTTTGTTAAGTGCATTAAATAATGAATCTCCTCCCACACCGCCTAAAGAAACAGGGCCTGAGCTACAGAGCAAGTCTTCTGGTAGAATTCCCAAAGCAGCAAGTTTCTAAATAGACAGTTTTCTAGGAGGAATTCTCATAGCAAACTTATGAGAATCAAAAGAACATGCTTCAATTTTACCTTCCTCCATTCTTCCAAACCCTGTTTCTCTCCACCCTTTAACATCACAGAAGTGTCCCAAGAAAATTCAATGTAAAGGTAAGGAAAGTAAAAATCCACTATAGATGTCTAAAGACAAACAGAATATCAAGAAGAATAGGGATTGGCCAGGGGTGGGGGGTGGGCGTGGTAGGAGACCAGTTGTGGGAAATGTCATCCACCCTAAAGTAAACTTATGAAGAGCAAGCACTTTCCTCCTTAACCCTCAACCCTGCCAGGCACAAAGTTATCAGAATTAGGAGGATTGAAGAGGCAAATACACTTGGGGCTCCAAAGGCTGAGGCAAACCTGGAAGAATGAAAATAAGATGACTTCTTAGACGGGGGATCAAAAAGTCTTCAGTTCTCTTGAGGATTCACTGGCCACTTGGGTCAGCAGGTAGGAGGAAGCCAGGCATCCCGGCTGAGGCATGTTTTGAGTTCCCTTTGTCTTTAGCATTTTAACATGAGGATTCAGAGTGACAAACACTCATTCATGTGCCCAAGAACCCTTGTGTCACATGTTTAGGGAGGACACCCAATCCACAGGATGGCTCATGTGGAAACTGCAGTGCAGCACCCTGACCAACAGTGTTGCCTCAGGAAGAGAAAATGATGTGAATATCTAGTGTTGATATTACTGTCCAGCGTGGACACTTCAGTCTCTTCCCTGACAGAGAAACAGAATTCCACACACAGAATCGCTATACTGATTAACATGTATGTTTTGAGGCAGAAAAAGATTCCCTGCATTATAGCAGAACTGAGAACTTACATGTCAGGCTGAACCCTGGTACAAATTAAACAAATGAGTAACAAACCCTTGCAGAGAGGAGCTTATAATGGAAACACTGACGGGATATAATTATGATCTGGATTTTGATCACTACATTCTATTTAAGACACCTCCAGTATACACTAGTTATGTAAAATACCCATACACTGTTGTCAAGGGCATTTTAGAAAAGCATTAGGGTAAAGTTAATTTTTCTGAGCCTCGAAAACCATAGTGATGATTAAGTGAAGAAGCCAACACTGCACGCTCTTTGCTACAAAGGAATTCAAGGGAGGTGAGAGGAGGGGGTGACTTGTGGCAATCCACTCAGGTCTTCTCTGTTTTACCTTTACTTCTAAGTGATTCTCAGCCTTCATAGTTTATGCTAAAGGTCTACTTGAAGGACTGACACACAAGTATATCCCGACTGACAGAATTTTCTCAAATAATTAAACTCAAGAATGATTATAGGTTGCCCTGTGTTACATATGACATTAAGTCACAATCATTACTCTCAAGTAATGTACAAACTAGTGGTAGAGAGATAATCCAAATATACAAAGTACCAATATGCAAAGCTACACACTGTAGGTGCTGTTGGGGCCTAAGACACCTTATTTAGTTAGGGTATTAGAACCAACCTAGGAAAACAAAGGGCTTACAGGATGGGTAAAATCTTCAAGAAGTGACAAAGTGAGGTGTGTTTGGGCATGCCTGGCCCAGGAAACACTGAGAACTATGGTTCAGAGGCCCATCAAGTCTAAACGAGCAAAGTACTAGACAAAGAGAAGCAGAACCCTCCAGTGGTTGACATAGGCATTAGTATGAGGTCAGCCTGGAATAGATCGATCCATGCTAAAGACTTAGAACAACAGGACTGCATTTTCTACTGAAGGTTTGTCATCAGAAAGTAGTTCCATCACAGTTATGTTAACGTCCCCAAAAGGATAGAGAGAGAGAGAGAGAGAGAGAGAGAATGTCCCTCAGTGACAGAATTGTCCCCCTTTTTAAAAAAGATGTGCTGAAAACGCTTTTTATAGATTCTAAATCCCTTTACAATTTTCTTTCCATCCTTTTTCTCTCTCTGAAGCAAAGAATACCATTCTATCTGGAGATGTCATTTGGGCTCAACCTCAAGCTAAGCCTGATCGAGTTCACAGATGAGAATTAAGAAAATGGAAAAAACTCAAAATACACTCTTAGAATTAGGCCACCCAAACTCTGCAGATTTTTATCCTTTTCTGCTTGGGCCTTAGCAAGAGGCAAGCTGGGGTGCTCAGACTAAGGATAATTGGCTGGTCTTAGGGTTGAATAATTGAGTTCTATGGCAGGGGAAGTTGAGAATAGGAGAAGTGACACTTTAAAATCATCTATTTCTTCTTCTAGGGTCCTCATTCTTCATAAAAATAGTTTTAATTTTCTGAAAGCTTTGAGTTTTCTCTGTGAGTGAGTGTATGCATGCACATATGCACACATCTGCACACCAAGTTTCTGAAGAGAATACACTGGGGGCTCTCTTGCCTCTAGTTGGAATGCAAAGGAAGGAAAATATGGCAGAAAAATAAGTCTTTGAAATTCACTAATAGATTCCATTCCACTGGTTTGGTGTGACAGATCTATTATATCAAGTCTAAATCCCTTTGCTTGTGGATGCAGCACGTGGCCATGGTATCGCTGTCCATGGTGCTGACACATCTCTGTGTGCTAGATAGACATGACTGTTTCTCTTAACTCTGAGACAATGATGGTGAATTAAAGTCCTTGTGTGCATTTATGCCACAACAGCCATAGTTGGTATGTAGTCGGTTTTGTATCTGAAGAGTAACTTTAATTTTTATTATACTGCAGAACTAAATTACCATTTACCTATCCCAATATATGTAGCAAATTCACAGTGAGTTCTATCGTGTGTCAGTTAATTACAAAATTTCCCCCCTAAAAGGCATGTGGTCTGTCTGTCCCTTCTTTCCCACATATCTCTACTTATAACTCTATCTGGCTTTGAAATTACTCTACAATCTGATTGTAATACCTGCACATTCCTATCTCCTACTTTCAGCAATGGCAAGAGCAATGGTCTCCTCACTCATCATGCACCACTGCCATTCCATTGCCTTCTATTCTTAGCTCATTCTGGTTCCCAGACTGCAATTCCTCTCAGCTGTTATGATCTTCCTTTCTACTCATAAAAACTCTACCCCGATTTCAAGTTCCAGCTCCTACCTTGCCTCCTCCGTGAAACCTTCCTTGATAACCCAAGTACTTTCAGTTGTTCTTCCTCCCCATATTCCTTTAGAATTTATTATTTGACAAATGTGACATTTCATCTTGGACCAAAGTACATTTGGAAGGGAATCTCAACTTTAATTCTGTGCCACTGTAGTACAATGGAAAGGGCATGTGTTCTAGTATCAGACAATTCTCAATTTCAATTCTAGTTCCTCCATTGCCTAGCTGAGTGACATACTTAGTCTTTCAGAGCCTCACTTCTCTAATTCTGAAGAACAATCTTTAACTGTTTATAGGTAAATAGGTATATAGGTATTTTTAAAAATTTTTAATGTTTTATTTACTTCTGAGAGAGAGAGAGAGAGAGAGAGAGCGTGAGCAGGGGAGGGTCAGAGAGAGAGGGAGACACAGAATTTGAAACAGGCTCCAGGCTCTGAGGTGGCTGTCATCACAGAGCCCAACATGGGGCTCGAACCCACAAACCATGAGATCATGACCTGAGCTGAAGTCAGACGCTTAATCGACTGAGCCACCCAGGCACCCCAGTATATAGGTATCTTTATCCTATATAAAGCTCTCTTCTTCCTCACTGTAATTTTTATACCACCTACCACATGTTAAACATGTGGTAAACATGGCTGTACTGAAATGCATACAAAATTTAGCTTGTTTACTCAACCCTGTTGTATGATCCACCTGCAAAAGCTTGCCATCTCTGATCAAGCACATTTTGAGCAGAGAAGTGTTCACAAATCCTGAATGTGCAAACATAAGAGAGACCATTTGGAGAATATGTTGAAATATTTGGCTCTTGAAACGGTTATTAGGATGACTAATTTTATGTGTCAATTTTACTGGGCTAAGGATGCTCAGATAGCTGGTAAAACTTTTCTGGATGTGTCTGTGTGGGTATTTCCCAAAGAGGTTAGCATTTCAATCAGTAGACTGAGTGAAAAAATTACAGCTCACCAATGTGGGCACCATTCAATCCATTGACGGCCTAAATAGAACAAAAAGGTAGAAGGATGAGTTTGCTCTCTACCTGAACTGGGACATCCACCTTCTCTTGCCCTTGGATATCAGAGCTCTTGGTTCTTAAGCCTTTGGATTTGGACCAAGATTTACCATCAGCCCCCTGACTCTTAGGTCTTGGGACTGAGATTAGGATTGGCTCCCGTGGTTCTCATGCCTTCAGATTCAGACTGAATTACACTACCGGTTTTATGGATTTTCCAACTTGGAGACAACAGTTTGTGGGACTATTGCACCTCCATTACCCCATAACCCAACTCCTATAAGAAATCTCCTCTTACATATATCTGTACGTATACACCTAGGTACTATCTACTGATCAATATATCATTGGCTCTGTTTCTAGGAAGAACCTTGACTAATACAGTCATGTTCTCAGTCAAGGTCTGATGAATGAGTGCAAATACTGTGAAGCCATTCACAGACATGGCACTGGCAAAGAATACAAGTAGATGTGGAACTCTGACTCCGGAACAATCTGTGCCCCAAACTCTTTAAAATTCAAAGTACAGTGTTGGAGAAATTTCCACTCTCTACAGCATGCCAAATTTTGACATTTTCCCCACTGACATTTTTTATTTTCTATTATCAGAAAGGGCAGAATTTCTTCTGAAAAAGAGAAGAAAAAGAAGATACACAGAATATCGGTTTTAAGTGTTATTTTTGTTCTTGAAAAGGCTTCTCATAGACTTTAAAAGAAAGCTTTTTTCCTTCAGAGATTTATTTTGATAGAATTATCTGAGCCTTGTCAGGGAGAACAAAATTTTGTGAGCCTACCATACCAGTAAAATGCCAAATTATATGCTGTAAGTTTTTTGTTTTATTATCTCTGGGTCCAGTCAAAGAGAGAAAAGATTTTGAATCCAGAACTATTAGCATTTGGAAACAAAAGAGTCTTCACTGCAGCCGTTCCCCCAGGGTTCATTTCCCCAGCCCTATGCACTCCATCATTCAGGTGGGAAGATGACTTACCGCCTCCACCCCCACTCCACCATGCACTTCTCTTCTGGAGGTCTAAGGAGTTTACAAACAGGATCAATTCCTCGGCAACCTCTTTCAAATACTTAAAGCCAGCTTTATAACAAACTCCAGGACATCAGCATGCACACAAACTCACACACACCCTGAAAAGTAACATTTTACTGAGGGCATGAAGTCCTCACTGGTCCATCCTGGTCACAGCGACGTGCCATTATGCAAAGGAAAGAACTTAAACTTTAAAACAAGGCACACTTGAATATGAATCCCATTTCTATCAATGTTCAGCTCTGCTACTCTGGGCAAACACCTAACCTCTCTGAGCTTCAGTTTCTTTGTGAAGAAGAGATATTATCTATGATGAGGGGATATGGTTGGGAAATTACCTATGTAAAATACCTGCCACATGGCTTGCCTGTAGTAGGAGCTCAGTAAGTGATACACTGTTATTATAAGTGAATCCTGTAACTACAACACTGGAGAGACACACTTTAGGTGTTGGGGACACCGCAGGAAGGGTACTGAGGTGGAAAGAAGCACCAAGAGAGAGTAAGTTGGTGCGGCTGGAGAAAGGAGCAGGGGACGCATCACATAGGTCGCATGCAACCATTGTAAGGACGTTGGATTTTTGTTCTAAGTGTGACAGAAAAGCCATAAAGGGTTTTGGCCAGGGGAATAAAATGATTAGATTGGTTTAAAAAATATGACTTTGGCTGCTGTGTGGAAAATACACTGCAGCCGAACAGTCAGGAGGTTATTCTAATGGTCTAGGTGAGAGTTGATGGTAGAAGGAGATGCTGATGCGGGTCATAAGAAGTGATCTTAAATGCAATATGCCTTGATGGTGGAGTTGACAGGGTTCATTGATGGATTGGATGCATGGAGAAGGGAGGGAAAAAGCCCTGATTCTTAGGTTTTGCTTACAGGAATTCGGTAAATGGAACAACCATGAATGAGACAGGGAGAACTGTGAGAAAAAGTTGGGTTCAGAGATTTTTAATAGACATCCAAGTGGGAATGGGGAATTGGAGACTGGACTTTGGGTGTCATCATCATAAAGATGGTATATAAAGCCACGAGACCAGAGGAGATTGCCAAGGCAGAGGGAGAAGGAATCCAAGGACTGAGGCCATGTTTCTGCAACGTTTGGAGGTTGGAAAAAGGAAATCCAGTAAAATAGCCTTGGGAGGACTATTTGCCTCTGGATTTGGCAACATTAAATATTAGTAAGTGAAATTGCAGGGACAAAAGCCTGACTGAATGGAAACTGATGAAGACCAGTAGAGACAACTCTATCAGGAGGTTTACTGTAAAGAGGAAAAAATCCAGGGAGTTGCTGGAAGGAGAAATGGAGCCTGAAGGGTTTTTTAAAGATGGAAAATACATTAGAATGGGCGCTGATGGGAACCATTTAGCAGACAGGGCAACTTAAAAAGGAAAAAGGCGGCAGAATGTCACGAGTGAGGTCCTTGAGGGGGCAAGAGGAGATGAGATCTGAATATAAGCAGGAGGATTAACCTTAGACACAATGGATCACAAGAGGAAAGAAGGCCAGGTTTATGGGCACAGATGCAGGGGGCTGGTAGAATAATTGTCTTGTATATTTCATAAGCCTGGGCCAGGGGACATTACTAGAGAGTATCCTATATCAGAAAGGGTGGTGTTCCATTATAGCAATAGATTTCATACCACAATATAGGGAACGTTAATTTTTTATTTTTCTCCTGGTTCCCTCCAATCAACCCCTCCTGCTGTCTCTGAGGCTTTTCTAACCAGACTCCAGCATGGACACTGCATGCTAATGAGACAATACTTGGGCCAATCCCAGACACTTGTTTCTGAATAATTAATCTGGCACTTTACCAGCACCCACCAGCCTTGGTTTTTCTGATGATTAAATAAAAGGCCAAGGCTCTTAACAACCGTCAACTAGCTCTTCGCTGTGGTTTGGCTCCATGTCATATTAACATGCTGGGAAGTCTGGACCGATCTGATGAAAGGAGAACACCTTCCCCCTTTTGGCTCTCCACCAAACTATAGCTCAGACAGCAGGGGTCCAGCTTAGTCACTCCCAGGAGATGAAGGGGGAGAGGATGTCCTGACAATTCTGACCCCTCACACCCATTTCAAGCATCACCTGGGACTCTCTGGCTTTCCTGAGTCCCTTCCAACCACTCAAGTGCCTTGTTTTGCTTGCTTTCTGGCAATTCTCAGGTCTCCCTCCTCTCCATCTGATAGTCTGAGATTTCTCCTGAATGCGAACGTGATCAACATCAGCTTGAGTTCTCCCGGCTGTAGGACTGTATGACTCAAGCCCTAAATTCAAAATAAAAGACAGTCTCTTTACTACTGAGAATTAAACAAAAACAAAAACAAAATAACAGGTTTCTCTCAGCTCATGTTTGAAAATGCCAAGCAGAAGCCCCACCTTTGAGACAAGCTTTGAGACTTCTTTAACGAGGACTGAAAGAAAGAGGATCAGTTAGCCACGGGCTTTTGTGAAGTCCTGCTGGCACCGCAAGCTTTCTGAATTCACAAGGGGCATCAGAGGCACTGAGATGGCAGAGATTGTTGTGGCAGAAGCAACTGGAAAATGTCTGGACACTGAAACACAGACAGATTAACATCACCCCGGTGGACACTAATGACTTGCACTTTGAAATGCCAGAGGCTCATACTGCCAGTTAAGACAAGGAAAAAACACATTTCTGGTCTCCAAAGACCTTAGATCTTTCCAAACTCTGCAGGCAAATGCGGCCATCATGAATTTCTGCAGCTGGGCAGCCTCCTTGCGCCGCTAGGGGAATCATTGCCAGAGTTGCTATGGGCAGTGTAGTCAGTAAAGCTGAATAAAACAATCACGAAAACCTCCCAGAGGTTAAGTTAGTAATGACTCGATTCATAATGCAATGTATTCAAGCCCACAGCATTTCCAAATACCAAGCTTATTTTAGCGGTACTAGGTAAACCGCTCTTTCCCCTGAATGCTCACAAGCTCAACAAATTGGTTTCCAAACAAGTTTTATGATTTACCATCAACAGTTAATTAGAATGTCTTTTCAATCGCTGGCATCTGGATAAAGTAATTTTGTCCCAGCATGGGCATTTCTAGGAAGCAAGTAAAAGTCAAAGAGGAAAGAGCTTGCAAGAAGCATGCTCAAAAGCAAAAAATTTCAAGAACTGCTCTCAGCTGCAGGAAACGAATGTTCCCACACCAATTTGATTGGCAAAAGAAATGTGGGCTTTGAGTGGTGAGTACCAACAAAGGAGATCTGATGTGATCGAAGGAAGGGAATATCTGGTTGAACATCTAAAACCACAAAAGGGCAGGAACTGATAAGAAATGTAATGTCAAATCTCAAGAGTTCTGTGCTAAATGCATCTAAGCTTCACAAGTAAGCAGGTTTCTTAAGTCAGTTTACCACTTCCAGATCTGGTCAGCAAATAATGGTACACCATACCAGGTGCTACAAGTAAGGGGAGACAAAACTGAACCTCAGTTCATGGTCACTTCTTCCTTTGTTTTTAAAGTAGGCTCCACGATCAATGTGAGGCTTGAACACGTTACCCTGAGTTCAAAAGTGGCATGCTCGATTGACTGAGCTAGCCAAGCACCCCATTTAGTCAATCTCTGATATGCTTGAAAAGTCCAGACCAACAGCACAAAGAGGGACAGAATTCGACGCCAAACTGTAGGATGCTGATTTTGAATATAAGAAGTTTAGGGGCACCTAGCAATTCCATCGGTTAAGAGTCCGACTCTTGATTTTGGATCAGGTTATGATATCATGGTCAGGAGACCGAGCCCTGCATCTGGCTCTGTGCTGGGCTTGGAGCCTGCTTCTCCCTCTCCCTCTGCTCCTCCTCCACTTCTTGCACGTTTGAATGGGCTCTCTCTGTCTCTCAAAAAAAAAAAAAAAATTCAGAAATGAGAAAAACTAGTGTTGGCTGGGGTGAAGTGTTCCTGGGAGGCAGAAAACCCCAAATGAATCCAAACATGTCTCACCTTGGCCTGCCAACAATTGTCAGTCACCATGACTGCTGTGCCATTATTGCTGCAAAAGCCATTACTTTAAAACAGTACAGGACAGGGGCGCCTGGGTGGCCCAGTCAGTTGAGTGTCCGACTTCACTTCTGGTCATGATCTCCTGGTTCATGGGTTCAAGCCCCGCATTGGGCTCTGTGCTGACAGCTTGGAGCCTGGAGCCTGCTTTGAATTCTGTGTCTCCCACTCTCTCTACTCCTCCCCCGTTCATGCTCTGTCTCTCTCTCTCTCTCCTTTAAAAAAAAAATAAAGAACATTTTTAAAAAATTAAAAAAGTACAGGATAGTGGTTAAATAACTGCTTTGGAATCAACTTGCCTGGGTTTCAAACCAGGCTCAACCATCAACTACCTGCGGGATTTTAGGCAACTTAGCCTTTCTGTGGCTCCATTTCCTCATTTTTTAAAAAAATTTATTTTTATTCTGAGAGAGAGACATAGAGCATGAACAAGGGAGAGAGGAAGAGGGGGAGGGAGGGAGAGAGAGAGGGAGGAAGAAGGAGAGAGGGAGGGAGAGGGGGAGAGGGAGAGAGGTAGAGGGAGAGGGAGGGAAAGGGAGAGAGAGACAGAGAGAGAGAGAATTTCAAGCAGGCACCATGCCCAGCGGGGCTCTATCCCACCACCCCAGGATCATGACCTGAGCCAAAATCACGTCAAACGAGTCACCCAGGCATTCCTCCTCAGTTTTAAAATGTAGTTGATAATAGAATCCACCTGATAGAACCATCATGAACGTTAAGTGAGTTAATTGTTGTAATTCACTCAACACATTTATAGTTGGGTGTGCATCAGAATCACCTGGGAAGTTTATGTAAAATATTTATGTCATGGGATCTGTAGAAGTTGGAAAAATGATGCCCCCTAGAGCACCTAAATATATTTGGGGAGGTGGTGGTAGCTTATAGTGTAGAATTTAATTAAGACTTTCTTTGAAAGTCTTACTTCTAGGCCACTTGGTCAGCAGGCCATTCCACCTTTGCCCTAGGGTGGTTCTCAATTTCTTGCACTATTTTGCTGTGAAATACTTTTAGGTGTGTTTCTTTTTTTCTTTTTTTTTTAAGTTTATTTATTTTGAGAGAGAGAGAACACCCACACAAGTGAAGGAGGGGCATAGGGAGAGAGAGAGAGAGAGAGAGAGAGATCCTAAGCAGCCTCCACTATGTGGGGCTCCATGTAGGGCTCGATCTCAGGAACCCTGAGATCATGACCTGAGCTGAAAACCAAGAGTTGGATGCTTAAGATGACTGAGACATGCAGGTGCCCCAGTGTGTTAGCTTCAATTTGGAGTATATCTGATTTAAGAAAAAAAAAAAATGCAGGGGCACCTGGTGGCTCAGTCAGTTAAACATCTGATTTAGGCTCAGGTCATGATCTCACAGTTCATGATTTGAAGCCCAATGTAGGGCTCTCTGCTGTCAGCACAGAGCCCACTTTGGATGCTCTATCTCCCTCTCTCTCTGCCTCTCCCTACTCTTGCTCTCTCTCAAAAGTAAATAAACATTTTGGAAAAAAATAAGAAAAGAAAAATGCAGTCACCCTTGTTCCCTTTTTTTGAGACTCTGGAGGATAGGTTGGTTATCTTTTACTCTTTCGACATTTTCAGTGTATTATTTTCTTTCAAAAAAGTGTAATGGGTTATAATCAACAAAATGATAAAAGAAATGATGAGAACCCAGAGAATGAATTAAAACATTTAAATAATAACAAAAACCCCCCAACACTTATTCATGTTTGAAGGAAGAATGCTATTAAAGGGTAGAACCTAAAACTAGGGAGAATAGGGATCCTATCTGAAGTCAATATTAAGTAGAGCCTGTTTTAGTGCAACAGCAAAAACCCCTCAAATTAGCTGAAATACAAAGGTGATCTGTTGGCTCAAATAACTGGCAAGTCCAGGGGTAAATTTGTCTTCAAGCGCAAGTGGATCCAGAAAGGTCAATGATGTCGTCAGGCCTTTCTCCAGTCCTTGACTTCTGCTTCTCCCCATGTTCGTATTCTCAACCAAATACAGGTGCCTTCATGGGGCAGGAAGAATGGCCACCAGCAATTACTGATTCACATCCTGATGACGCTAGGATAAGACCTCTCTCCTACCAGCCACAGTTAGTAAAATCCAATGAATTACACGAATTGCCTTAGTTTGGATCCCCAAAATAATCACTCTAGCCAAAAAGATGGGATTGGCTCAGAGGGTAGGCCCAGGTCACGTGACTATAAGTGGGGCGGGGGGGAGGGGTGGTAATCAGAAAATCAAAAGTATGGGGGCACCTGGGTGGCTCAGTCAGTTAAGTGCCCGACTCTTGATCTTAGCTCTTGTCTTGAGTTTTGAGTTCAAGCCCAAGTTAGACTCTGCGTTGGGCATGAAGCCTGTTTAAAAAAAAAAAAAGAAATCAAAAGTATGTATGTAGGTGAAACACTGTAGAACAACTCAAAATGCTAAAAAAAATTCCTTTTAACATGCATTATAAACACACATCTTTCTTCCCATATATAATTTAAAGTGTTTTAATCTAACATAATTCAACTGTCCCACACTTGCCTGAAAACACACCATTCCCTCTTCAGTAGGAGACAACCCAGAGACACACATATCATTTCCATATCCTGTTCTGTGTACCATATTTCCAGGCCATTGCATTCCTCCCAAACAGGCCTGCAAACAGGCCTGTGCACTCAGGAACAAGAACTTTATCAGTGTCTTTGCAACTTAATGCAATGGAAAATCCAAATGCTTTTTTAAAAATGTCTTTTTATTTTTGAGACAGAGAGAGACAGAGAGATCTGAGTGTAGGGGAAAGGCAGAGAGAGAGGGAGACGGGATCTAAAGTGGGCTTTGTGCTGAAAGCAGAGAGCCTGATGCAGGTTCCCCGGAAAATGCATACACTCTTTACTGAGCCCAAGTAAATGCTATTAATCTCCTTCTCCAAATTAAACGGAAATGATCAGAAAACAAGTTGCATAAAAGTGTCCAACTTTTTTAAAGCTTTATTTATTTAAATAATCTCTACATCTAATATGGGGCTCAAAGTCATACCCTGAGATCAAGAGTGGCACACTCTTCTGACTGAGCCAGCCAGGCGCCCCCAGAGTGTCCAACTATTAAAAGGTAAATTATTTTTCAACTTTAGAGAGACACATACACTAAAGCAAACACTCCACATTATCCAAGAAAATTAAACATATTTTCTAGTTCCTTAAAAACGAAACAAACAATACACTTCAATTAACCAAGCAATTTACAAAACCTATGCCACATTTTAGGAATTAACAATGACTTAATTGGGGCACCTGAAAGGCTCAGTCGGTTCAGCGTCTGACTCTTCATTTTAGCTCAGGTCATGATCTCACGGTTGTGAGACTGAGCCCTACATTGGGCTCTGCGAAGAGCATGGGACCCCCTTAAGATTCTCTATCTCCCTCCCTTTGAACCTCCCTGCTCATGCTCTGTCTCCCTCTCTCTCTCTTTTTTTAATGTTTTATTTATTTCTGAGAGAGAGAGGCAGCACGAGCAGGGAGGGGTCAAAGAGAGAGGGAGACACAAAATCCGAAGCAGGCTCCAGGCTCTGAGCTAGCTGTCAGCACAGAGCCCGATGCGGGCCTCGAACCCACGAACTGTGAGATCATGACCTGAGCCAAAGTTGGACGCTTAACTGACTGAGCCACCCAGGCACCCCACTCTGTCTCTCTTAAAAAAAAAAATTCCTGAAGTTTATGTTCAGCTGTTACAAGGATATTAACTGTCCTATCTTGAAGGGGCTCATTTTATAGTACACTCAAACGCCGATTATGTTTGACTACTTTTCTGTATTGATTTATCTAGACACTATCTGCCCTGTGGGAAACATAAACTTTCAGCCTTCACACATGGTAACTAACACTGGGAAAGTATCGGCAACAACCCCTCGTTGCCAGTGCTGGTTACTTTCTTGTAGTGAATGACCCTGCATCTATCTTCCTGGTTTTTTGTGTGCTTATGAAAGAATTGCTGTTTGATAGAATCGTTGCTGAAGGGTGTAACAATGACAAATTGGACCTCCACTTATAATGAGAATCTGGGGGCTGCGTGCAAAGAAAAGATTTGAGTGGAGTATTTTTTGAATAATTGAGAATTATACACATGAATACATTTGGATATGAAAAATGTAGTCACAGATGGAGGAAGCCCTTGATTTCATCAGACACATGCCTTAAGAGAAAATACAATCATAGCTAAACATTAAATCTGCTGCTTAAAATATGTTGAGGCTTTTAAGCAAAATAGGCTTTTAAACTCAAGGCAATCACTTGGTCCTTTGCTCACACTATTTCGAATGTATTTGTGTGAAAATTGGAGGAGGCTCCAAAAAGGCCAACAAACAACTGTGAATGATCCGTACTATTTTCTGATTCTTTGTGATCCATCATGAGTTGTTATGAGGGAAAAGAAGAAGTTAATTGACCAAAATAAAATGAGATTAAAGTCCCCTGCCTTGTAAGTTTTCCATTTAGGGTGTTGAGTACCATACTTTCAGCTCAAATTTTGAAGATAAATGTTTCTTTTTTTAAAAATTCTTTTTAATGTTTTATTTATTTCTGACAGAGAGACAGAGAGAGAGAGAGGGAGAGAGAGAGAGAGAGGGAGAGAGAGAGAGAGAGAGAGAGAGAGAGAGAGGCAGCATAAGCAGGGGAGGGTCAGAGAGAGGGGGAGACACAGAATCTGCAATAGGCTCCAGGCTCCGAGCTAGCCGTCAGCACAGAGCCCGACGTGGGGCTTGAACCCACGAACCATGAGATCATGACCTGAGCTGAAGTCGGATGCTTTACCAACTAAGCCACCCAGGTGCCCCAAGATAAATGTTTCTTTAAACACACACACCCCACTTTGGTCTTTGTCGCAGACTGTAATGGTTACCATCTCAGATGTTTCATATTATGTGTAAAATGATTTAGCAACAATGGCAAGGTTTTTTTTTCAATGCTTATTTATTTTTGAGAGAGTGTGAGCAGGGGAGGGACAGAGGATCCGAAGTGGGCTGTGCACTGACAGCAGCGAGTCCTATGTGGGGCTTGAACTCAAGAGCTGCAAGATTATGACCTGAGCCAAAGTTGGATGTTCAACCAACTGAGCCACCCAGGTGCCCCAATGACAGCACATTTTGATGTCCAAGCAAACTATTTGCTGGAGAAGTCAATCGCCCCTATGACCAGGTCTTTGGGTCTCACAGGCACGTTTGCCTGTCAGGTGCTGTTTACTTTGCATTTATATGGACATGATTGAATAAACTCTTTCAAACTTCTACTCATGCTCTATCAGTGAGCAGTGAAATCAAGATACAACCAGCATTTAATATTTTTCTTTAGGAACATTCATTAACATAGAAAAGTAGAGGGAACAAAGCAGAAAGAATGCCCATACACCCATCCCCCATATTCAGTGATTATCAAGATATCATCACATATTTTCTTACATAACCACATAGCCCACCGTCACACCTAAAAAAGTTAGCAATGATTCCTGGTGTTGTGCAATATACTTCAAGTGCCTAAATAATGTTTTCTTGAACTGGTTTGTTTGAATTAGGATCAATCAGCATTTTTTAAAAAGGTGACGTAGAAAAAAATGGATTCGTGAATACCCAAGGGCATCACATGGAGTAAGGCTCATTATTGTTTTAGGACATTTCTTTTTGTATGTGTGTATTTGCATCATTTGTAAAATGTATTTCCTTACCACTGGCCCCAGTCACAGAAGTGTGAAAGTCACTGGTTTAGTGAGCCTCTCCGCTGCAGATTTTGGGGTCCAACAACACCTTCCTCAACAGTTTAAGGAAGGATGTAGATAGAGATACAGGAAGCTCTATGTCTTTCCTCTTGCCGTTCTCTCTGCCTAGAACTCCCCTCACCACCATGTCTGCTATTTAATGTTTTCCCCAGCCTCCAAGGGCTGAAATGTCATTCTCATCATGGGCCCTTTTCCTGTTCTCCTGTCCAGCCTGTCACTTGGTTTGCCTCTTCTGTGTGTGCACTCATCACACTGCCTGTGCTAATGGTTATCTGGATACGGTATGTGTGGTATGTGTTTCATCCGAATACATTAAGCTCATTCCGTGTATGATGCAGAACGTCTTTGCCTTGAGATGCTAATTGCTCTGTGCTTTGTTAACAGTAAGCACTTCACAACTGAATAACCTGAGTTAGAAGTTGGTTTGAGACATGAGCTGTAGGTTATTAGGCAGTGGCAAAAAATCAGACCCCAAGGAGACGCTGGAGAAGAACCCACATTTATGAGGTTTAGACCAGATCATGAAAAGCAACCACAACAATGGTAGCTACATCATTCTTCAGAGTTTCCTATATGCCTGCTACTCTAAGAACTTCACTTATTTTATCTAATATTCCCCCCAAAATTCTGGAAGGGTATTACCCGTATTACACATAAGAAACCGAGCAGTTGGGGTAGCTTAGTCGGTTAAGCACTGAACTTTGGCTCAGGGCATGATTTCATGGTTTGTGAGTTCCAACTCCCATCAGGGGAGCTCGAGCCCGGCTTTGGGTGAGTACAAGCCTTCCCGTTTTGGTGAGCCCTGCTTCTCTCTCTTTTCCTCTTTCTCTTCTCTACCCACTGTGGGATTCTCTCTCTGCCCCTTGCTGACTTGTGCCCTCTCTCTCTCTCAAAACAAACAAGCAAACAAACAAACAAAAGAAACTAAGCAGTTAAGTACTTTTGCAAAGTCTAGTAGCTAAGCTGTCCTTCCAATGATAAGATTCTATTTGGAGG
This sequence comes from Proteles cristata cristata, assembly GCA_017311185.1. Classification (NCBI taxonomy): domain Eukaryota; kingdom Metazoa; phylum Chordata; class Mammalia; order Carnivora; family Hyaenidae; genus Proteles; species Proteles cristata. The sequence continues at coordinate 205,601 of JAESUZ010004347.1, read as the reverse complement.
CTATTCCGTTCACTGGGATAGGGGCTCTCAATTTTTAACCAACATTTGAATCCATTTCATAGCTCAGAATAAACTAAGGGAGAAACCAAGGATGATCAACCTCACCTTCTCTTCCACTTTGCCACAGCCTCCAGAGTCTAAAGAATTTGGAGAGGAATTAGGGAAGTCTGAACTGAAAAACAAGCAAACACCACTCTTTCCCTCTTCCACACATACGGACACACATACGCGTGCATACGCACCCTGCATGTGTTAGCTATTCATCCTTCAGAACACAACCTAACAACCCTTTCTCTGGGAATCCTTTGGACTCCCAGGTGAGGTATATTCTCTCATGGAAACCTGTTTCTTTCTCTCTGAACCTGTTTCAGCGCGTAACTCATTTAGTGTGATTATTTGACTAATAACTGCTTTGCCCTTTGGGATAGGAGTGCGGTCACTATAAGGACCGCTACTGTTTGGGCCCATCATATTTTTTTCTAGCACTTAACTTGCTGCTTGGCACATCTTAGGTGTTTAATAAAAAGTGAATATGTTCATGAGTGTGAATAAATGTCTAGACAAATTTCATCACTAGTTTCTTCACACTTTACGAGGAAGCCTGGTACAGCAACAGAAAGAATGTTGGTTGGAAATGGAGGGTTTCAGGACTAGAAACAATTAGAAGAGAGCCTCATTCATTCTCACCACTACCTCCACCAGCCTTGCTGGATCTGTAACCATCCACTTTCCTTCCATGACAATGGCAGGAATGTCTGGATTCTAAAGTCAACCCCTTCGTGGCTCAGTCGGCTCAGTCGGTTGAGCGTGTCTGACTCTTGATTTTGGCTCGGGTCATGATCTCAAGGTCATGGCATCCAGCCACACATCACGCACCGCAGTTGAGTGTGGAGCCTGCTTGGGATTTTCGCTCTTCCCCACTTGCACGTGTGTGCTCTTTCTTGCTCTAAAATAAAAGAAAATATTTTTAAAGATGCAAAAACAATTTAAGGTCAATCCCTTGACTTTGTGCTATATCCTATTCCCTCCTGCCTCCAATGTACTCATTCTCTTTCTCATGCATTATCAAATTTTCACTCTCTAATTCAGCCCTATCCAAAAGAATTTTCCATGATGATGGAAATGTTCTTTGTTGTGCTATGTTGTTCCGTATGGTAGCTACTACCCACTTGAGTACTTGAATAGCCATTGAGTACCTGAAATGGGGTTAATCACTGAGGAACTAAATTTTGACAAGTTTATTTAATTTAGGCACCTGGGTGGCTCAGCTGGTTTTAATGAAGTTAAGAAAGAAGTTTATTTAATTTAAGTAAACTTAAATAGCTATATATAGATGATTTCCATCAACATCAAACATGTTATTATTTCTTCCATCTTAAAAAATATTACCTCCCTTGACTCCAAACCACTTCTAGACACCCCTTCTCTGCTCCCTCCTTCACAGTATATTCTACAAATTGTCTAAGCTCCCTGTATCCATGTTTCCTTCTTTTATATACTTTTTAAATATTTATTTATTTTGAGAGAGAGAGAGAGTGTGCATATGTGCAAGCAGGGAAGAGGCAGAGAGGGGGGAGAGAGAATTTCAAGCAGGCTCGATGCTGTCAGCACAGAGCCTGATGTGGGGCTCGATCCCTTCAACAGTGAGATCACGACCTGAACCAAAATCAAGAGCTGGACCCAATCGACTGAGCCACCCAGGTGCCCCCTTCCTTCATGTACTCTTAAAGTTAATTCATTCTATCTTTTGACTCAACATGTCACCAAAATGATGCTCTTCTCAGCATCACCAGGGACCTCTGTGTTGCCAAATCCTATGGTCAATGTTGAGTTTCATTTTACCCGAACTAACAGCAACATTTTACATGGTTGTTAATTCCTTTCTTGAAAGACTTGTCTGTCTGTTATTTATGATCTTTCTCTCTCTCTCTCTCTCTCTTTCTCAGTTCTCCTCCTACCTCTCTGGCTGTTCTTCCTGTTTCTTGTGCTGGATTTTTACCTTTGCATCCTCCAAATACTGAAATGTCACAAGCCTCAGTCCTTAAACCTCATTTCTCATCTCTATTTTCTCCCTAGATGCTTTCATCTATCTTCATGGCTTCAAATATTAGGTTTATGCTGTAGATGCCCAAATGTATCTCTAGTTCTGATCCAGATTTGAATGTCCTATAGCAAACTCTCTACTGAAACCTTACATTTGGAGATCTAAGAGGCACCTAAGTGTCTTATTCTGTAAGATCATTTTTGATTCAGCTTTTAAATCTTCTCTTCCCTCAGTCTCACATTTTAATCAGTGCCATCTCCATCTCTTTAATTGCCAGGCTCCAAATTTTGGAGACATCATTGACTGATATCCCACAGCCAATCCATCAGTAAATTCTGTCCTACTATTTAAATGAAGCAAGAACCTGACCTTTTCCCATTGTCTCACCTGCTACCACTAAGGCTAGTCTAGATTATTACAAGAACCTTCTGACTGGTCTCCCTACTTTTATTTACCTTTATCCCCTTAAAATCACCTCTCCAAACAGTAGCCAGAGTATTCCATTAAAATTCAAATGGAGGGTCTCTTGGTTGGCTGAGGTCATGATCATGGTGAGATTGAGCTTCAGATCAGGCTGGGTGCAAACAGTGGAGAGCCTCCTTGGGATTCTCTCTCTCCTTCTCTCTCTCTCTCTGCCCCTCCCCTTCTTTCTCTTTCTCAAAATAAATATTAAAAAAAGGTTTTAAATAAATAAATAATGCAAATGGACTCATATCACAGCAAAACACCAAGCTTTCCAATGGTTTCCCATCTTTTTCTGAATAAAAATCAAAGTCCTTACAGCAGCCTATAATATCCTGCATAATCAGGCCCCCAACTACCTCCCCTCCCTGCCTTTCCTCTAATCCACATGGTCCTTCCTGCTGTTCTTTGAAGGGGCTAAATATGCCACCTTCAATTTCTTTACACTGATTCATTTACTTTAATATTTATTTATTTTTGAGTGAGTGAGAGAGAGAGAGACCGAGACCGGGTGGGGGAAAGGCAGAAAGAGAGGGAGACACACAGAATCTGAAGCAGACTCCAGGCTCTGAGCTGTCAGCACTCAGGCCTATGCAGGGCTCCAACCCACAAACCATGTGATCATGACCTGAGCTGAGGTCCGAGGCTCAACCGACTGAGCCCCTACACTGATTTATTTTTACATGGCCGTTCTTATCTATCTTCCCAAACTAAGCTTTGGAGCTCTACTTAGAGTTCGTTCAGACTTGGCCTGTTTTGTTCCCTGCTGGATTCCCATCTCAAAACAGTGACTGGCACTGAATAGGTGTTCAATAAAGCAGTGTTGAGTAAGTGAATTACACTTCTAATCCCTAGTAGCAGAACCCAGAGTAAATCGCGTAACTTTTCTTGGATCTCATTTTCCTCATCTCTCAAAGGAGAGAGAAACTAGATAATCTCAAATCGCTCATTTCCTCAGTACCTATTTAATGCTATCTACTGTGTGCCTGGCACTGCGTAGGTGCTTCACCTACGAGGAAAGGTCAGTCTCTGCTGTCCAGGAGCTGGGTGTTGGGTGGGATAACCAGCCACACGGGGAATTACCATGGAGGGCTTCCAGCGAAAACTTCTGAGCGTTCAACTGGGAACGGGAAGGATACAGTTATATGAAGAGGGAGAGTGGAAGCCTGTTCCTGGCTTCTCATGTGTGCAGAGGGAACCCTTCCAGACTAAACCTGATAAAGGCTAGGACCTCCTGTTTAATCTCCAGATTTGGCTCCGGACTCTTACTCTCGTTGTTCTCTTACCTCCGATGCTGATGCATTTACTGAACGAAGAAGTGGAGTGGGAGGTGGGGGTAGATAGTGAGTTCAGTTCCAGCTTTAAAACTATCCGACCTCGGTTGGCACCCCCCGTTTCATAAAGCGAGGCACCGCTAACGGACTTGGGCTTGGACCTGCGTATCCTTTCACACTGTCCTCAGGCCCCACTAACACAGATCTCATCCTGTTATCCTTGGAGGCCCTCAGCACAGTGCAAAGGTCCTCAACGTTTTCTCCGTCTCGCGCGTCCCAGAGCGTTCCCAACAATCCGTTCCCATCGGCGCGCCAACCCCGGCGCCGAGCCAGGAGCGCTGAACGTCGGCGACGACCTCCGCGCACGCCCGCGAGCCGTCCCACACTCCGGGACTTTCACAGTCGGCTCTTCTCCGGAGTTCCCGGGCGTCCTTGCCGGTTGGCCCCCCGCAAGCCCCTGCGCTAACCTGGGAGGAGCCGACCTCTTCTGACTCTACTAACTGAAACGCGCAGGGGTGGAGGCGCTGAGCCTGCTAGGAGGACGGCTAGAAAACCAAAAGAGAAGCTCCCTCAAATAATTAGCCAACCCGCACATTGTTATTAACACATCACACGGGGCTCATTTGCCCTCAGGGAAATAGGTTTGTGCACCTTCCAGGCTAAAACAACGCGTGGCTCCCCCTACGTCTGGCGCGCCCGGCCTTTGGTCTCTTCCGCGCCGGGCGACCCCGCGATCACGTGCTCCCCCAGTCCTTCTCGCGGAGCGTGCATCCTGCGGCAGGGACGGTCGAGCCATGGCAGCCCTGCTGAGACCGGCCCGCTGGCTCCTCCGCGCCGGGGCGGCCCCGCGCCTCCCGCTCTCCCTGCGCCTCGTGGCAGGCGGCCCGAGCCGGCTGCCTGCCGCCCCTTTTGTGCCCGCCGCCCGCGCGGGGCCGGTCGCCGGGTGAGTTGTCCATGCTTTGCCCCTGCTGGCCTGCAGCGCGGGCGTCCGCCGGGCTCGTGACGCTGGCGGGAGCTGGGCCCGCCTGTCCTTCTCCGCGTCCTCTTCGCCGACTGTAGGGGCCGAGCGTCCCAAGGCCTTAGACCCCCACCTCCGCCCCCAGAGGGTGTTTACCGGTGACAGAGTCGGTCGACTTCGGAAGGTCATGGCCGTGTGCAGGGTTTGCTTCCGGCATGGATTCTGCTCTCGCCTGGGACTTGCTGCCCTTGGGATACCGGCAGCCAGTGAAGTTGGGGGCCGAGGGGTGGGCTTTCAATGCGGCTGCTGGGATCGGGTATTACTCTTCTCCTTGAGATTGACCAGCTTGGGTGCTGTCCCACGTGGGAACATTATCAGTGATCGGTAGCTAGCTAGGACGTATATTTCCAGAGGCTTATTTCGGGGGGGACGGGAGGAATAGGTTGGGAACTTGGGGTGCGCTAGGGATCATTTAGAGACGGATATTTGGTTATGATCAGCTTGGGCTTTTGCCTGCAATTCCTGGAGTGGAGTTTTCCTCTCGATATTTACAAGGGTGTGATACGGGTTGGAAATTGTCACAGTAGGGCTCTGTAAGTGTCACTGAATAACTGAACATGTGCAAGGGAAGTTAAATCCCCGGCGGGTGTCAGTGTGTGAATCGATGCTCTGAAGGATTGAGGTTTATCAGAGAAGATAGGTCAGGCATAGACTTGAAAGTGGAGGGAGATGAGGAATTTTGATGAAAAAGTGTTAAGAGTAGTATCCTGACCACCTAAGAAGGAGAAATGGGCACTGAGGTTTTAGAATAGGAGAAAAAGTGATTTTGAAACACTGTGTATAGATGAAAGCACTTTGGGAGACAGCAGGACTAAGAGCTCAAGATTTGCTATTGGACAAGTTACTCAACATTCCTAGAACTCCCGTTTCCTTCGTTAGACAGAGTGGTAATAAGGTTGGTAGTACTGCATGAGATTATTTATAAAAAGCACTTAACATAGGGGCTGGTACTTAGTAAGTGCTTTATTGGTTATTACAATAGTAATAACTATGATTACATGGATCTTTGTGGAGCAGCCTGGAAATCTACTCTCTGCATAAAATTATATGGAGGAAGTGTTTTATGGCTTCTTAACAACTCAGTTACAGATCTTTGGAGTGTAGCCTGCTTGTAACTTATGGCCTGCCTGGATTTTTCTCATTAGGCCTGGAACAGCGGACCTCAGGAGCCATGCCTCTGCTTCCGCAGAATGCATTTCTTTGCCTTTAAAGACTTTATTTTGAGAAGGTTGTGCCAATTACTTTTTTTTTTTTTTTTGATGTTTATTTTTGAGAGAGACAGTATGAGCAGGGGAAGGGCAGAGAGACAGGGAGATACAGAATCTGAAGCAGGCTCCAGGCTCTGAGCTGTCAGGACAGAGCCCGACGTGGGGCTTGAACCCACAAACCACGAGGTCATGACCTAAGCCCAAGTCAGACACTTAACCGACTGAGCCACCCAGGGGCCCCTACTCTTATTTTTTAAGTCCTTAACTATCCCTGTGAGGCCAGAGGAGGGTGGATGTTATCTTTCTGTTGCATTTGAGAACAGTAGAGAGAAAACAATCTAGCAGAAAGAGTATTGGTCTTGGTGTTCATCAGACCTGGATTCCATTTACTTGCTACGGAATCTTACCTAACCTCTCTGATGCTCAGCTTCGTGATCTGTGACGTAAAGGGAACAGGCCTTTTTTTTTTTTTTTTTTTTGCAAGGCTGATTTCTTGTCATTCAGGATTCAACTTAAACAGTTTCTTCAGAGAAGCCTTACCCCAACATTCACTCTAAAAAATTACTGTATTTTTGTATTATCATGGTGTGTCTGACTTGTGTGATATTATTTGTCTATTTTCTGTTTGTTTCCTTAGTAGAGAAAGTGAATTGCATAAGAGCAGGACTTTGGCTTGCTCCCCACGGAGTGCTCAGCTCAGAGCAGGCAATAAGTATTCCCTCTTTCTGTTGCATTCTTAACAATCCTTTCATACAGTCTCTCGTCCCACAGCCTGTAAGCATGCCCATATCTTTCCCTCCTGAAAAACAAATCCTTTCCTAGAACTCTGGACTTAACCTCTAGATGCTTTCCAGTTTCCCTTCCCTGATTGCGTGTCTGTCTCCATCATTTCCTCACTTTGCGTTCACTCTTCCACTCACTGCAGTCACACTACTGGTAAAAGCCATTATTGTCTTGCTTATTAACTTTATATTGTATATTTTTAAATGATAAAACTCATGTGCCTTGAGGAGCAATTGCAAAATACAGAGGGAATGGCACCTGGCTTAGTTGGTGGAGTGCGGGGCTCTTGATCTCAGGGTTGTGAGTTTGAGCTCCACGATGGGTGTAGAGATTACTTAAAAATATAATCTTAAAAAAAGATTATCCTTAATTCTGTCACCCAGAAAGATCCACGGACAAAACCATGTCCTTTGTGTGTGAATGTTCACACGTGTGTATGTATACATAATCATTTATGTACGTGTAGATGAAAGTTTATTTCATTTATTTTTTTCTCCAGGGACTTCTTAATCACCAGACCCACTTTTAAGGCCTTGAGCTCTGGCATATTACCTTGTCTCCCATTTTCCTCTTCTTCTTGAGACCCTTTGCATAAGTCTTTCGTGATTTCGTTCCCTGTAGGATTTTTCTCACCTGCTTTGCTGCTTCCTTTTTCTTCAGCTCATCTCTTTTTTTTTTTTTTAATACAATGTTTTATTTTTTTCTAGGAGAGAGAGAGAGAGAGAGCATGAGCAGGGGAGGGTCAGAGAGAGAGGGAGTCACAGACTGAAACAGGCTCCAGGCTCTGAACTGGCAGTCCGCACAGAGCCCGACGCGGGGCTCGAACCCACGAACCGCGCGAGATCATGACCCAAGCGAAAGTCGGACGCTTAACCGACTAAGCCACCGAGGCGCCCCTCTTCAGCTCACCTCTTAACTGCTGATGTGTTGGGGGGTTTGGCGTCAGCCCCTACCTACCTGTCTGATCATGAGGGTTATTTCTCTTCGTGGATGTAGACCCTTTACTAGACACCTCCAGTGGTTGAACTACTAGTGCTTCAAACCCATCGCTTTTCAAGTTGGACTTCTCTTTCCTCTCAAATCTGTTCCTTGTTTATTCCCTGTTGTAGTGAATGTTGCCATTTCTATCTGCTTCCTAAAGATTTTTTCATTCTTACTCATTGACGCCTCCCTGACTGGATTCACCCCCATGTGTTGATTATACAAATGATTACGTTCTGTTAGATTTATCGCCTGGAATGAATCTTCTCTTCCACCAACCCTCCCGTTATTCCCTAGTCTCCCTGATACCATGATCATGTCATTTTTCTACTTACAGTTAGTCACTGTGGTGGCTTCCATTAGTTCTAGGATAAGGTGCTTCATGATCTGGAGATGCCTCTGGGGCCTCACTTTTGATCAGTTCTCTCCATGACATCCTGTAGCCCAGCCATACCGTACTACCATACTGAAACAGGGCTTTCTCGGGAGTGTAGGAATTCTTGTGGGGATCTTGTTAAAATGTAGATTCTGATTTTGTAGGTCTAGGCAGGGGGCTGAGGTTCTGCATTTCTGATAAACCCCCAGATTATAAAGGTACCATGGTCGATTTTTTGACCAGCAAGCGTCTGAGGGGCCACGTTGCACATCTCTTTGCCTTTGAATGTGGTGTTCACTCTTGGGACGTGTCTCCCCTTCCCTCCACTTAGGTATTTCAGTCATTTAATCTGTTAAATCTTGACTGCTTTTCACGCTTGACCACTCCTCTTTTGTGCTTTCTCTCAGACCCCGAATCACTAAGCACCTGTTAGCACGATTGCATGTGTACCCACCAGCACTCTAGACCTGGCTGTAAGTTCCTTGAAAGCAGGGACTTGGTTTATTCTTTTTGCCTCCCCCAGCGGCTGACTTCGTGGCACATAGTAATATAGGTGTCAGGTATTTGTTGAGTAAATCAGTGAAAAATTTTAGACACGGAGGAAGCAATATTGTGACACGCAGAGACGTTCGAAGAGATATTTAATCCATGCATGTAGTGTGGCGGACCTCCACACGCTCACCCCAATCTTGGTTTCCTAGAATACCCTGGGACAGACAGATGACTATTATTGAGTAAAATTATTAGAGTTTATTAATTTGTTTTCAAAATTGAAGCACCGAAAAGTATATACTTTTATATTCTTTAGTCTTGTTCTTCATTTCCCATTTCAGCACCTTTCTTCGTTTTTTAAAAACAAATGTTTTCGTAAAAACCAGCTCTTCCCTTATCCTTTTGGGGAATTTGAGGGGCAAACACTTATTTTTCCAGACTCTCTTTTTTCTCACATTTCTGTATCAGAAGCTGCTTATATTTTGTTGTGAGAGTCTTTTAGCCTGTGCTTCAGAGGAAGGATAAGCTTTGAATTAAATCAGTTTGGAAGTGGATCTAGATTGATGATTGGATTAAAAGTGAAGAGCACGTATTGCCCTGGGACAGAATGATGTGACGTATCAAGTTGGAAGGAAAGAAAACTTTCCCTTGTTTTATTTCTTCATAAGGAAAAAAATCTTAACAAATATTGAGAGTCTGTCTGGGTTCTTTTGGGGTTATGAGTCAGCCTCTGTGTATATAAATTTATCAGTTACAAAGAGCTATGATAGGCACATGTACAACTCATCTATGCTGTCCATAAAAGAGGAATATCATACTGGGGCGCCTGGGGGGGCTCAGTTGATTAAGCATCCAACTCTTGATTTCAGCTTAGGTCATGATCTCACAGTTCATGAGTTTGAGCCCCATTTGGACTCTGTGCTGGTAGTGCAGAGCTTCCTTGGGATTCTCTCTCTCTCTGCTGCTTCTCTGCTTATGAACACGTGTACTCTCTCAAAAATAAACATTAAAAAATATAATACTGTAGTGTTTCAGAGAGCAGTCAAATTTGTTTATGGTAGGGGCTCACTTGAGTTTAAGAGGACCTATGGCAATGAGGAGTCAGACTGTTCTATGGGGAAGAGAAGAGAAGAGAGAGAGACTTGTTTGAGGTCGTACTTTTATCCTATGTGGCCTTGTGGGGTTGGATGTAGTAGAAATTGGTACCGCAAAGGCCAGTTGATTTCTTGCAGCTATTAAGGTTGATTAGAAGTTGGTCAAGCCATTGGAGAGTTTTGAGAGGTACCGGTTTTGACAATGTTAACACAAGCTGTAGGAGAGATGGAGGCTAGGGATGGATAGACCAGTAGGAACAACATCGCTCCCACAGACGTGGGCTAAGAGGACCTCAGCTAGGTGGTGTGGAACCGAAAACCAAAAAACACTGCCTTTTCTTCTTGAGAGATTGAGAACAGGTGATTGGTCCTCATGTTGGCAGAATTGAGCAGAATAGACTTGGAGATGAGGATAAACAGTAGTCCCTTCAGATTAGATCTTCAGTGTTTTCAAGCTTTGTATGAATACATCGCACATGCACTTCATCTCTTGGGGTTCATATTACAAATTAGGAAAGAAGCTTGGAAGAGTGAAGTAATTTATCAGGAATCTCCAGTTGGGATTTAACTACAGGTGCTGTAATGACCCGTTTTGAAGTGTTATGAGTATATGGTACTTGAGGTGTTTAGGTTACTTACCTACATAAGTAATAAGGATTACTTGCGGATACATCATTTTTAAAAAGGTGATATGATGCATTATAAATTTAGGAATTAAAGACTATCCCAAGTGAATAAGCATATGGTATGATCTTGGAATGTAAACTCTGGAAGGGATCTTTAGAGTAATCTTGTCAATCCAGATTCTCGCATCATGGATTCTAAACAGTATATCCTGTTCCATATTACATCATAGGTCCCAGCCTTCATCCCTTCCTGTCATAGCTGAGACAAAGGGGGCCCACCTTTGGACTGGAGGAGCCTAAGGTGGAAGGGACGTCTGGATAGGTGGAAAGGAATTGGGGTTTCAAGCCAGGAGACCTTTTTTTTTTTTTTTTTTTTTTTTTTGAGAGCGAGAGAGAGAGTGAGCGAGCACACAAGCATGCAGGTGAAGGAGGGGCAGAGAGAGGGGGAGACTGAGAATCTAAAGTAGGTTCTGAGCTGTCAGCACAGAGCCCAATGCAGGGGGCTCGAACCCACAAACCATGAGAAACTATGTTTGGGGGACAGCTTAACTGGGCAAGACTTTTTGGAGAATTGAGGTTTTGCAAAATAGTTGAGTGAGAAAGTTCGATGAAATAGGTTTACAAAAGATTTTTTTTTAATGTTAATTTTTGAGAGAGGGAGAGAGAGAGGGAGAGAGATAGCGTGAGCAAGGGAGGGGCAGAGAGAGAGGGAGACACAGAATCCAAAGCAGGCTCCAGGCTTCCAGCTGTCAGCACAGAGCCCAATGTGGGGGCTCAACTGACTGAGCCACCCAGGCGCCTCTGCTAATACATTTTTAAAAGAAAAAAATGCTCTAGGAAATGTGCAGTTAGTATTTATTACACTTACTCAACCAGGTCTTTTAGGTACACTTTTTCGGTGTTGTCGAACTTTGGGCATTTGTGTACTGCCTTCAGATTTTTTTGTGTGTGAAATCTGAGTATTACTGCAGCCATTATTTACATTTAATATTTTTATTTACATTGGTTTTACGTTTAAAGTGATCTTTTTGTAACAATTTCATCTTGAGCGAAAATGTTAGTAAAATAGAGCTTGATATGATATTTTCAAATATTAAAATAGATAAAAGTGCCGAAGGAAAATTTTTGTCTAAATGCTGTCTAAAATCATCTTGCCTAGCAGAAGGGGTAATTTTGGGAAACACTGCATTATCCCCGTTCATCTTTGTGATATCCTTGTGAGGTAAATGCTCCCAGAATTTGTAGGCTGAGAGAAAGTTGGAGCAGCGTGACCAAATCACACATCTTACAAATGGCAGAGCCTGAACTCAGGCAGGTCTGTAGGACTGAGACTCATGCTTGTAAGCTCGGAGCTCCTGTGTTTCCCCCATGCCACGGAGCCTTTGGTTTTTGTCTCTAAGTCTGTCCTTATCTAGTGTTCATGAAAATGACACATAATAGGGTAGGATGTATACAGAGGATTAAGGAAGCCTCTCTAAGACACTTTTATGTGACGTTTTCTTCGTTACTTACAAGGGAGCGAAAATTAACAAGTTGTATTGGTGAGACTTGTTGCTTGGAATTTGCCGTTAAATCAGGTGGGGGCCTTGGTACTAGGTATTTTTCTTCCTTCACCACCCTCTCTGGTGTAAGCTTCCCTCGGCCTTTTCCCTGGACTACTGCAATGGTTTTCTAAATGGTATCTCTGTCTTAATTCTTCTTTAAAAAAAATTTTTTTTAATGTTTATTTTTGAGATAGAGAGACACAGAGTGTGAGTGGGGGAGGGGCAGAGAGAGAGGGAGACAGAATCTGAAGCAGCTCCAGGCTCTGAGCTGTCAGCACAGAGCCTGATGGGGGGCTCGAACTCATGACCTATGAAAGCATGACCTGAGCCGAAGTCGGATGCTTAAGCGACTTAGCCACTCAGGTGCCCCTCTCTGTCTTAATTCTTGATGCCCTCTAATTTCTTCACCCAGCAGTTAGACTAATCTTTTCAAAACAGAGATTGATCATGCCACAACCTCCCATAGGTTTCTGATATATTTCTGTACCTGGCATAAAATCTGTACCAAGAATAAAATCCAGACTTTTATCTTTTCAGACCTTCATGATCTAGACCTGTCTTCCTCTCCAGCCTCATCCCATGTGTTGCTCGCTTGCTTGGCCTGCTGACTGTTCTAGCTTGCTTGGAATAGTCCTCCCTTCTTGTCTGTGGCGGCTTCTTTTCAGCCTCAGCTAAAAAATTAAAGTCACGCTTTCCTTGAGCATTTTAAAGATTTTAGGGGCACCTGGGTGGCTCAGTCGATTAAGCATCCAACTTTGGTTCAGGTCATGATCTCACATTTTATGGGTTTGAGCGCCGAATCGGGCTCCATGCTGACAACTAGCTCAGAGCCTGGAACCTGTTTCAGATTCTGTGTCTCCCTCTCTTTCTGACCCTCCCCTGCTCATGCTGTCTCTCAGAAATAAATAAAACGTTAGAAAAAATGTAAAGATTTTATTTTTTAGTAATCTCTACACCCAGTGTGGGGCTCGAGCTCATGACCTGGGATCCAGAGTCACATGCTCATCAACTGAGTCAGCCAGGCATCCCCCATTTTTCTAGAACATTTTATTCCAAATAGAACCCTGCTATTAGTCTTTCATTGAGTCTCTTATTTCCTTCATAGAGCTTAACACAGCAGTAGCCGTTTTAAATTTTTTTGAAGTTTAATTATCAGATTTACTCACTAGGTAAGTAGAGGGGCTGATCCTAGCACAGTGCCTTGTACACAGAAGGTACTCAGTAAATATTTTTTGAATTAATAAATCAAAGAATTTAGGGCAGTTGTGATAAAAGTAAAGAACAACTAAAGGTTATTAAAGAGGGAACGACATGAAGATGGTTTTGGGGATGCTTTATCTGGTGGTTGTATTAATAAAAGCTGAAGCCTAAGAAAGTAAGGAGTTTGTTACAAAAAAATCCATGTATTCTGGGGGCACCTGGGTGGCTCCATTCGGTGGATCCGACTCTTGATTCAGCTCAGGTCGTGATCCCAGGGTTGTGGGACTGATGTAGTCATGGTGTAGTCAGTAGCAGTAGAGAAATTTGAAAGGACTACCAACCACTTTTAAGAGGAGGCATTGTGTATTTTTTTCTTGTGTAGACGACTATAGAAATTGTACTCCTTGACCCTACAAAGATAGGATTCATTGAAGTCATGATATAGCTTATGGTCTGGGGTACCAATCTGAATTGTCAAGTGAAGTGAACAACTAGTATTTTTAAAAAACTTTTCTCTGTTGGTGCCTGGGTGGCTTAGCAGGTTAAGTGACTTTTTTTTAAAATGATTTTTATTTATTTCTGAGAGAGAGAGAGAGAGAGAGAGAGAGAGACAGCGTAAGCAGGGGAGGGTCAGAGAGAGAGGGAGTCACAGAATCTGAAACGGGCTCCAGGCTCCGAGCTAGCTGTCAGTCCAGAGCCCAGTGTGGGGCTCGAACCCATGAACTGTGAGATCATGACCTGAGCCGAAGCCGGATGCTTAACCGACTGAGCCACCCAGGCGCCCCTAGTGACTCTTGATAGTGACTCAGGTCATGATATGGTGGCTGTGGGAACCAACCCCAAGTCAGGTTCCATGCTGACCTCCATGCTGAGTGTGGAGTCTGCTTAAGATTCTCTTTCTCTCTCTCTGCCTCTCCCCTGCATGTGCGCTCTTTCTCTAAATAAATAAACATTTCAAAACTTCTCTTTGTTGGGGTATCTGGTTGGCTAAGTCAGTAGAGCATGTGACTCGATCTCGAGGTCATGAGTTCAAGCTGCACATTGGGCATGGAGCCTACCAAAAAAATAAAAGGAGGCATTATATTTTTGGGTTTTTAACATGTTAAAACTTAAATGGAATCAGTAACTTAAAATGTAAAAGGAATTATGTACTGTGTGCAATGGTGGCTCAACATTTGAAAATCAATCCATGTAGTCAACCGTATCAACAGATTAAAGAAAACTCAAGTAGAATAATGAAGATAAGGGATTGGTAAGAACATGAGATAAGTTTGTGAACCCCCTTTGCAGCCGCATTTGTTTCCCTGATGCCTTTCCGCCACATTGAACTCCTTTCAGAAGGTGACCACCCAAGTACAAGTCCTGCATCTGTCGTCTTGTCACTTACTAGCTTTTACTGTGACTTTGGGCAAGTTGCTTCAGTTTTCTTGTCTGTAAAATGAGGATTATAGTAATAATTTTTGTTATTTAGCATGCATCGTTAAATGTATAATATACATTGACTGTCGGTTATACCTATTCTATTGCATATCTGTTATCTTTTTTTTTAATTCTGGGAGGTCCAAAGTGCTGAAAGCTAGATTGACTCATAATAGCAATGATGAAGATAACAGAGAAGATAATGTTTTGAGAATGTGTGTGTGTGGTGTACATTCGAAGTTTAGAAAGAGTGAGTAACACTTCAATAAAAAGTTGATTTGGAAAAATAAATACCAGTGGGCCGCCTGGGTGGCTCAGTTAAGCGGCTGACTTCGGCTCAGGTCATGATCTTGCGGTCCATGGGTTCAAGCCCCACGTCAGGTTCTGTGCTGACAGCTCAGATCCAGGAGCTTGTTTCAGATTCTGTGTCTCCTTCTCTCTCTGCCCCTCCCCAGCTCGTGCTGTCTCTTTCTGTCTCAAAAATAAATGTTAAAAAATAATTTTTTTAATTAAAAAAAGAAAAAATAAATACCAAAACTACACAAAACATACAAAGATCTCTTAAAACTCAACAATAAGAAGAGTTTAAAGAAAAAGAAAAATGTAATGACCCAATTGCAAAATGAACAGAAGATAGGAAGTTTCACAAAGGAAGACATATAGGAGGCAAATAAGCGTATGAAAAGATGTTCAACATCATGGTCATTAGGAAATTGCAGATTCAAACAGCAGTTAGATACCACTGCATACTGGTTAGAATGACTAAAATCCAAAACATCTCTGGCACCAAATGTTGGTGAGAATGTGGGGCAATAGGGAGCTCTCATATTTATTGTTGGTGGGAATACAAAGTGGTATGGCCATTTTGGAAGACTGTTGGTCAGTTTCTTACAAAGCTAAATAAACATAAGCTTACCCTTTGATTGGCAATGGTATTCCTAGATATTTACCTACGTGAATGAAAAATTTACATCTACATAAAAGTCTGCATGCAAATGTGTATTGATGCTTTATTCATATTTGCCCAGATTGGAAGCAGCCAGTGTCTGTTCTTCGTTAGGTGAATGGATAAACAAATTATGGTCCATTTGTAAAGTGGAATATTATTCAGCACTAAAAAGAAATGTGTTATGAAGCCACAGAAAGACACGGAGGAACCTTAAATGTATTTTGTGAGGTGAAAGGAGCCAGTCCGAAAAAGGCTCTGCTCTGGATGTGATTCCATCTGGAAGACATTTTGGAAAAGACAGAACTATAGAGGAAGACAAATGTGATTGACAGGGTTTCAGGAGGGAGGGGGAAGGGATGAATAGGTGGAGCACAGGGCGTTTTTAGGGCAGTGAAACTCTTCTGTGTGGTACTGTAATGCTTATCAAAGGTTTGTCAAAACCCATAGGTATACACACACAGCGGGTACCCTATTGTAAACTAGCGGCTTGAGTTCATGTATCCTAATTGGTTCGTCATTTGTAACACATGTACCACACTAATGCACATGTCAATATGGTAAACTGGATGGCAGGGAGGAGGTTGTACAGGAACTCTGTACTCTGCCCAATTTTTCTGTAAACCTAAAAATGCTGTGAAAAAGTAAAATATTAGGGGAAAAAAGTACAGGCTTAAGAGGGGAATCTCGTGGAAGCCTGCTTATAATAATTTGGTCCTCGTACCTTTTTGAAATATGGACGTTCAACTCTAAAGTCATTATTTTTTTCTGCTAAAGAATTGAAATAAAAACC
Organism: Proteles cristata cristata; assembly: GCA_017311185.1. NCBI lineage: Eukaryota > Metazoa > Chordata > Mammalia > Carnivora > Hyaenidae > Proteles > Proteles cristata. The sequence goes on along the minus strand of JAESUZ010004347.1, from coordinate 189,341 downwards.
AACCATCAGTTTAAAAAAAAAATGAGAAAAACACTGCCGGATTTTGCCAGAGGAAATTCATGGGTAGTCTGAATAATAGTGGTGAGTGCCAGGGTCTCTGGAGGGAACCTAAGATGTTAATTCCAAAATGCAAAAGAGCCATTTATGACACGTTGATGAGATGATGAACTAATTTTCACCTATGTGGTGACATCAGTTTTGGTCCTCAGATTGGAGGCAGTGCGTTCTAGCTGGTGCAAGCTTGAGGGTAAGTGTCTACACGCTGCGTAGACTCTTCTTTCACCCCTGGACTTATTCTTTACTTTCTATCACTGCGTACCTGTTGGTACAACCATGAAATTCTTGTTTTGTACTGGGTGTGTTTCTGAGGAATTTAAAAATATATTTGGGGCCAAATAATAAATGTAGAAAACGCTGCCATGTAGGGAAGCAGTGGAGACTTCCTTTTGAAGAGTGAAGAATCCTTTGGTTAAATGTGTAACCCTTCCCTCACTCCAGTTCATTCTAATGGCGGAGTCATAGTTCACCTTATCTAACTAAAGTCACGTACTGGGACATCTGGGTGGTGTAGTTAACATCCAACTCTTGATCTCGTCTCAGGTCACGATCTCAGGGTGTGTGAGTTCGAGCCCCACATTGGGCTCTGCATTGATGGTGCAGAGCCTGCTTGGAATTCTGTCTCTTCTCTGCCCCTTCTCCGCTTGTACATGTATGCGCATGCTCTCTCTCCAAATAAATAAACTTAAAAAAAAAAAGTTTAAGTGAAAGAGAGTTGGCCGCATCAAAGATTTATTTGTGGAAAAAGTACAAAGAATAATGTACTTTGTCTTCTGTCTGAATTTTGTGTTTGTTTGATCTTACATTTTAAAAACTGCATTTTAGCAAAGGTTTTATTTTTGTGCTTTTTCATGGTTTCTAAGGTTTGGGTTGTGTAAGAAAATCTTGGCTAATATACTTCACTACAGTTTTGAAATTTCTGTATTAATCAGCTTTTGTTGTTTTGAGCAATATTACTTATTGCACATTCACCTGAATGATACATTCCAGATGATTTAAAATAATGCTATTTTGTGTTTGCCTATCAAGGGCATAGTTTAGTAACAGCTGATCCAGTAGATACTCGAATGACCGGAGAAAACCTTTGAAGATAAGGGATGAATAAGCAGGATCGTATCCTCTGTGGTTTGTAGGTGATTAGCATTTAATTAATTCAGCTTAATTAACAAATAAGCCATCTACAAATTAGCCATCTAAGTGTGCTGACCGTTAGGTTTGTAAAGGTAAGAAGACATTGTCTTATTTAATTAGTATCCTGATTTTTTCCTGCTGTTTTCCAATTTGTTTACATAGGTAGAATCCTTGGTGGCCAGAGTGCTTGTGATTTGTCCCAGATCACAGTAGTAGAATTTCTAGTCTAGTATCTGTTACTGCCTCTGAATTTTACGTAACCTTGTGGTGACACTTTTGGTGTAGATTTCTTTAATGGAGTATCACATTCTTAATCATTGAATTTGTGCCTGGTTTTCCAGGTAGGGAACATAGGGTAGGAAACCAACAGCTTTATTTTTAAACTCACTACTATGTAAATGTTTATTGGTAATTGGGGTAAAAATGTGCACATGCAAGAAAAATGGGATTATCATCATGAAGGTGTCTCTGGATTAGTAAGTATTTTTATATCACACTTTGTTAATATGTACTTTGTATATATTATTTAATTACACTTACTATCTACTATTGGAAAGTTTAAGCTATTTTGGAATAAATGTAAATCTTTGTGCATTAGAAATTTTGTGTTAAAAAGTGTTTGAGGGGCGCCTGGGTGGCTTAGTCGGTTAAACGTCCGACTTTCGCTTAGGTCATGATCTCGCGGTTCACGGGTTCGGGCCCCGCGTCGGGTTCTGTGCTGACTGCCAGCTCGGAGCCTGGAGCCTGTTTCAGAGTCTATCTCCCTCTCTCTCTGACCCTCCCCTGCTCACGCTGTCTCTCTCTCTCTCCTAGAAATAAAATTAAAAAAAATATATATTAAAAAAAAAGTGTTTGAATGCAGAGAAAGTTTAAATTCAATTCAAAGATTCATGATAGGGTTTTCCTCACACATAAGGGTTATTTTTAAATCTGGTATTTGTAAACCGGGTATAACCTGTATTTCTGTTATTAAAATATTGACTGGTTTAAAGGTTGTTTGCTCTTTAGAAACATACATGTGCTAGTCTGACCTTATCTAATTTATAAACTTTTCTTTTACTTTCTGAAAATTAATGATGTTTAATACCAGAAATCTAGTGTCATTTTTAATGATTGCAGTTGTTAAAATAGCTAGAAAAGTACTATATAATTAGTATTTTGACAGGTGGAAAGCAGATATGAATTGAGCTGAAACACCGTCACTCTGAAATGTTTCAAATTTATTTAGACAGATTGGAAATTCTTTTGTCCTGAATGATTCTTTTAAAAATTGCATAATTTAAACTTGGACATTGGTCTTTTAAATTCATAATGAGATTATACGTAGAAAACATTTGAAAGTTATCAGAGTTTTAAATACATTTTAGATCTCTTATCTCATTTGTAAAGGTGAGAAGAACTTTGTTGCATAAACTGCTTCATTTTCCTTCATTAAGCTGGTTTTACCTAAGGGAAATAAAACACACACGCACACACACATGCATGCACTTACATCACACCATGGTATTGTCTTAGTGTGAAATGATTGTGTGGAAGGTTATCAAGACACTAACAGTTGTTTAAGAGATTTACTTTGCTTACAATTAGTGTGCATGTGATTTTATTTAGAGTAAAAGGCAGAACTTTCTTCCTACCATCTTACACTTCTCAAAGCATTTCTGGTTTTGCCCCAGAATTTAGGTATTTGGTAACCAATAAACTTCGTATAAATTTTGCTTAGTAAAGGAATTTAAGTAGATAATAAGTGAGTTTAGTTAACTGCCAATTGTTAATTGCCAATTCATTTTATAGAGGGCTACCGAGCCAAGCCAGGCTATACGCCATTGCTGTTGAGAAAAAGAATTATCTTCAAGAGGAGCCCGCTTCTCATAAAAAGAATGCCAGTCAATTTGACTGGGCTCTGATGAGACTGGATAATTCGATCCGAAAGACCGGCCGCATCCCAAAGACTCTTCTCCAAAAAGTCTTTGATAACACCTGTCACTCAGGTACTTCATGTTTTTCTGTAGATTTTCTTGTTTGGAGGCAAGATGACTGTAGAACACATTACTTGATACTTTTTGTTTGTTATTTCTATTGATGATTTTATGTTATGATTGTTATCTTTCGATCTGTCCAACTCATCAGGGCAAAGTTTCACGTAAAACTTTTGTGTTTTAGATGTTTATTCCAAAATCAGCAAATAAAAATTGTCTTTTGCTTTCTACAGTTTATAAAAAAGTCACTTTCAGTGGTAAATTGTCTTGGAAGTTACTATTTTTTTTATCTTGCCTTGTATAGTGTCAACTGTCCCCAAGATGCCTACGTATGATAGATTTCCAGAAAGACCAGTAATCATTATTTCCCTTTCATTTTCACTTAGCTATTATAATCCATTTGAGTCACTTACTTTGATAATCTGGTGGAAGGTTGTAGGCTCTCTTACCACCTCCCACCCCCACAAGCCCAGCATGCAAACATGCACATAATTTTGCATGTAGTTACAGAACATTCCCAGCTTCCTAAAGCCCATCTGTGGATCTTATTCACATTAAGAAGCAATGGAATCTAATGATGAGGGGTATCGAAGCAGTACCAGTTATTAATTGTGTGTATTTAAAGACTATTGTATCATTTCCTCTTTGATTTATTCAGAGTTGAACGACTATTACCATAGTTAATTTCAGAATATTTTTATCACCTCAAAAAGAAATCTCCAAACTCATAGCCATTATCCGCCAACCCGTCCTCCCTTCCAGTCTTAGGCAACTACTAGTGTGCTTTTTTGGCAGATTTCATAGTTTGGATACTTATATATGTAGAATCGTGCAGTGAGTGTTTTGTTTTTGTTTTCGTTTGATTTTAAAGTCACCTTTCAGAGACATGTAGATAAAGACCAGGGATGAAGGGAGAAGGAAGTTTATATTATTTTGTAATTGAATGTAAACTTGGTATTCATGGGTTTTAATTTTACTGCTCTACTATTTTCATAAGATACTGAGAGGCTTAGCCTTTGAATTGTAGGAAGCAGTGCTTATAAATTAAGTTCTGTGTATTTTTGTATGGTATAGCGCCTTGCAGATTATGTGGATTCATAAAAGCAGACTAATTTTAAAAACATAATTTTCAGTAATGCAAATGTTACTTGTGGATTTGGGTAGGGTTTTTCCAGTTTGTGGGTACTCGTACAGTTAGTGAGGCAGGAGATTTTTGACTCTTTATGGATTTCAGTGTAAGTTCTGATATTTATCTGTGTGATATTGCTGTTCTGTTAAATGTTACCCATTACCCTTTTCATAGGTAGCCCAGGTGGTAATCAAGCCTTGCTCCTCCTGCGCAGCTGTGGTTCTCTCTTGCCTGAACTACAGCTCTCAGAGAGAATGGAATTTGCTCATAGGATATGGGACAAACTTCAGAAATTGGGTATGATTGTTTAAAAATATGATGTGTATATGTAGAAAGTATAGACATTTATTCTTTTGGTAAATAAGAATTTCCTTACATAAATGCCGTTATTCAATTTTATGGAAGAGCTACTTGGTAAAATTTATCTGGTGAGTTATAGTGACATCTAGGGGCATTAAGAATAAAATAATTTACTAATGTAATATTGTGTGTCAGCTACACTCAAATGAAAAAATAAAGTAAGTTTCATAACAATTACTACTTTTATGGTAAGTTAAAAAGAAAAAGGGCAGAATAAAAAGGCCATTGGTTTGTCAAAGTTGGGAATGTCCATACCATTTGACTAAGCAGTTCCATTTGTTGGAGTTGAGGTAACAGAGGCACCTGGGGGGCTCAGTCGGTTAAGCGTCCGACTTCTGCTCAGGTCATGATCTCACAGTTCATGAGTTTGAGACCCATGTTGGGCTCTGGGCTGACAGGTCACAGCCTGGAGCCTGCTTCCAATTCTGTGCCTCCCTCTCTCTGCCCCTTCCCCTCTGCCCCTCAAATAAATATTAAAAGTAAAAAGATTTTAAAAAAGTATTTAGAGCACAGATATATTCAAATGTGCAAAAGGATAGCCTTTATTGTAGTTTGTAATGGTTAGAAATTGGAACCGACTCTAACGCCTCCCACTGGGGATCAGATAAATTATGGGATGTCCATGAAATGCAATACTGTGCAGCTGTTAAAAAAAAGGAGAGTTCTTCTGTGCTGATGTGGGGTGTTCTCCAAAATAGAAGGAGAAATTAAGGTGCAGAACGGTGTATATAGTATGCTACTGTTTCAAGAAAAACGTTTGTATATGCATATAATGTTAAAGTAGTTCTTGAAGGATAATAGATACCAGATACAATTTCTACTCTGTACCTTTTTATGCTTTTAAAATTTTGAACCATGAACATATTATCTATTCAGAAAAATAACATAATATAAAAGACCATTAGATAAAATCCAGTGTTCATTCTTGATTTTTAAAAACCTTAAGAATAGAAGGAAGCTTCTTTAACATGTTAAAATTTAAAGCCAATAATCAATATCATGCAATGAAATAAGTAGTGAAACAGTACTAGAAATTGCGGTTTTTTAGATGATGTGATTATTTACCTGTAAAATCACAGAAAATCAACTTAGAGGTAAGTACTGGGAAATGTTAAATGTTCAAGAATCTATAACTTTTCCCAGTTAGAAAATAAACTGCATAAAAGTTCTAAGTTTAGTCACAAATATAAAAAATATTTATGAATATCCTTCAAGAAACATGTAGCACCTATATGAAAAAAAAACTATAGAATACGCACAGAGCCTCACCTCAGTTTTGAATTCATCTAGAATTGATTTTGATGACAAGTTCGTTTTTTAAAGTTTCGAAGAGAATAGATGAATAGTGGATTTCAGAAAAGAGTTTTGTAGGTATCAAAGCAGCAGGAAAGTGAAGATAAAGAATTGGCTTCATAAAAACTAGAAATTTCTGTAGGTCAGTAAGTGATGTAATTTAAAAATACATGTTGAACGGGGAGAAGTATTTGTGAAGAAGGATATATGTGCTTTCTTTAAGCCATAGAGCTGGTTTTTAGCCATTAGAGTTCAACTTGATGATTTTTTAGAAGTTTTCAGGCACTGTATGATAACCTTATTTGCATATTCACATTGCAGGTGTTGAATTGTACATGGTTCCCCTTAAGGCCCTATATAAAGTGTTAACAGTGGTTAACAGATTGGGCACTCGGGGACTGACTACCTACATTCAAATCTATGGTCACTTACTACCCATGTGGCCTTGGAAGTGGAAGAGTCAGTTTTCCTCATCCATAAGATGGGGATGAGAGTACCTGTCTCAAAGCTATTGTGAAGAGTAACAGAGCTTCTAGGCACAGAGCACTTAGCACAGTTTCTGAAACATCGTAAGCACTGTATGTACATGTGCTTACCATAGTAAGCTAAAAACAAATATTAACAGAATAAGGCCTCTACTGTCTAGAATCTCATACTGACACTAGATACTGACCAGAGGCCTGTGTTGCTACAGGCAGTTAAGATATGAAATTTAATTACTGCAAATTTAGTAAAACATTGCACCAGATTGATATGATGACCGAGATGTCATCAACGGGTAGTGGAAGGCTGAATGGTAACCTTGATTGATGTGGCCTTAGGCTAGATAGAACTTAGAAGGAAACAAAAGGCTTTGAAATAGGGGTAATAACAATAGCAGACTATTCCAGAACTGGAAATGGAGACTTCAGACTGAGTAGCCTGATTAGTAAATCATGTTGCTAGCACAGGCCTCCCCGTATGAAACAACTGCGGTTACAGTTTGTCGTGGTGTCTGCACTGTGGCAAGGACTGCTTTCTGTCGAAAATCTTTGTCATTTAAATACAGAGGTGTTGTCAACATTTTCCAACAGGAAGGGAGTATTATACTTCATGAGTAAGACCTCTCTTAATACCTGAATAAGAAGTTACTTGTAACTGTATAGTAATTCAGTTCATTAATGTCCTAAATGCTTAGCTTGCTCTGTTCTGACAGGATTTCTGTATAGATGGGTCTAAGTGTGGGGTGAAATGCTAAAGTTACCATTTTACCCCTTTTGTCTGTTAAATTTAAGTATGCATATTTTAGTTGTGATAAAGAATATGATTTTAGGTCTTTTTCTAAACATTTGATTTAAATTTTATTTGTAGGTACTGTGTATGATGTAAGTCATTATAATGCTTTACTTAAAGTCTATCTTCAAAATGAATATAAATTTTCACCAACTGACTTCTTGGCAAAAATGGAGGGAGCGAACATTCAACCAAATCGAGTAGGTAGTTGCTATCATAAATATTTACTGGTTATATCCCTTTTTTTTTAAATCCCAGGATAAAAATAGTATTTAAAAAATATTAACTAGCCCATTTCGTTGACAGGTGACATACCAGAGGTTGATTGCAGCTTATTGTAATGTAGGAGATATTGAAGGTGCCAGGTATGGAGCTCTATAAATGTATGCTGAAACAAACAAATTTGGGGGCCCCTGGGTGGCTCAGTCGGTTAAGCGTCCGGACTTTGGCTCAGGTCATGATCTCACAGTTTGTGGGTTCAAGCCCCGTGTCGGGCTCTATGCTGACAGCCATCTCAGAGCCTGGAGCCTGTTTCAGATTCTGTTGTCTGCCTCTCTCTCTGACCCTCCCCTGCTCACACTGTCTGTCTTTTTCAGAAATAAATAAAACATTAAAAATAAATAAATGAGCAAACAAATTTGTAAGTGCTGTAAACCTAGGATATATTCATTTGTCTTTCTATTTTTAAGTTTCTTCTTAGGGAAATTATTTCAGAAGGATTTTAATTTAGAAAATTTGGTAATAGGACTCAGAAAATATAAAATTGTGTAAGAGAAGAAAGATAAATATTGCTATTGTAATTAAAATTTTGACTTACTGAAGCAGAGACTTAAAATTGCTGAGGTGTGTGAGGTTGGCTTCAGTCCTTTTAAGTTGATTATTTCCTACAAGGAATGTTCTTAGCCATTGAACTGTATTCATTTATAAAACTTGGAATATTCTATCTTGCTGATTCATATAAAATCAGTCGTGACATTTATTTCTCTGTAACATTAAGTACTACTTTAGGATGGAGGTTTTAGTAAATAAGGAATAAACTGAAATGTATAATTCATTTTTAATTTAAATGGATTTTATGAAGCTTTATAGGCTTTTTAAAATTTAATTAGTATAGAAGAAACAATCAGATTTTAAAAACTTACCTGCTATTTTTACCAGGGGTAAAAAGGGTAGTTCACGGTATATAATTTGATACAGTTGATCTAATTTCAGGGAGTGCGTCTACATATTTGTGTCTATATGTTGTAAAAAGTGACTCTGATGTATATTTCCAAGGAGTGTCTTCATTTCTCTTTTATTGCAGCAAGATTCTTGGATTTATGAAAACTAAGGACCTGCCAATCACAGAGGCGGTTTTCAGTGCCCTTGTGACAGGACATGCAAGAGCTGGGTAATGTTCAACTTAAGGTTTTGTTCTCAAGTGGGATTTAAATTACAGGAAATTATTGTAGAAAATTCTTAAACCGTGTTTATCTAACCCCTCAAAAATTTTGAGTGTGTGCAGTAGAATATGTAACTTTTTAAGACCTTATTCTTATATTTATCTGTTTCATAAAACTTTTATTTGAAAATATTCAACTTTAAAACTTGGGCCTGATCCAAACTAGCGCTGACTCTGTATTTTAATGGCTCTCTTGATGCTCTTGGAAACAGTTTTGTTTTTTGAAGAATAACTTCCTAAATGTTATTCTTCCCTAAAAAGGTAAATTTGAGTCATTGCACAGTTGATGAAAGAGGGCACATTAAGGTCTATGTGATTATTATACAGTTTGGTTTCTCTCCTGGAAAAGTTACCTGTAGAAATTTGAAAGGTTTATTATTTTATTTCAGAAACCTACAACCGGTGTCATATGTATTTGTCCTTTTTTAATGTCCTTTGCTAAGTGGTTTATAAGAATTGTTAATAAGTACAGGCTAATACATTTTAGATTGATAATATTATGTTTGCCAGTATTATAGTAATTGGTTCTGTTTTCTTTGAATAACTTCCAGAGATCTAGAGAATGCAGAAAATATTCTCACAGTGATGAGAGAAGCTGGCATTGAGCCTGGTCCAGACACATACCTAGCATTATTGAATGCATATGCTGAAAAGGGTGACATTGACCATGTTAAGCAGGTATGACTTCTGTCACGTAAATAATACTTTAAAACTATTTGTATAAAAAAATCATTTGTGTGAGCTTGTGTTAGGTTTCATATGAAGCAGAAAAGTGTAGTTTATATCTGTTTTTAAAGATATTTCTTGTAGACATTAGTATTGAAGAATTTTTATAGTTCGGTATCTTATCGCTGAAATGTAATATCTTCTGTTTTATAAAATAAGCCCTAAACCTTTAGATGGTGTATATTCCTAATTTTTATTAGTTCGGTATTTTAATTTATTTGACTGTAATTTAAAAATACTGGTTTCTAACTTGTTCTTCTAATTTCTGAAACTGTCTACAGACCCTGGAGAAGGTGGAGAAGTCTGATCTTTACCTTATGGACCGTGATTTATTGCAAATTATTTTTAGTTTCAGTAAATCTGGGTATTCTCAGTATGTCCCAGAAATTTTGGAAAAACTTACATATGAAAGAAGATATATTCCAGGTAGTTTTTAAAAATTTATTTTTATGATTTTTTAAAAAATCTGAATTATTATTCTTACATGATGGAGAGGGCATTCGCTAACAATAGGGAATTATAGTACATGAACACAGGACTCTTTTAAAAGTCAGATTGGGGCGCCTGGGTGGCTAAGTCGGTTTAGCATCCGACTTCGGCTCAGGTCATGATCTCACAGTTCGTGGGTTCGAGCCCTGCATCGGGCTCTGTGCTGACAGCTCATAGCCTGGAGCCTGCTTCTGATTCTGTGTGTCCCTCTCTCTCTGCCCCTCCCCTGCTCATGATTTGTCTCTCTCTGTCTCTCAAAAATAAATGTTAAAAAAAATTTTTTTAAGTCAGATTAATAAGTTAAACGACTTGAGTTAATGAACAGATGGGAATGTTTTGATTTGGAAGTGTTTCACTATTATCTAGGCAGGTATATCCTTTTGCTCTTTGTAGTTCATAAGTTTGTCTTTCATAGTGGTTGCAGTGTAAAAATATTACTCCATTCAGTAACAAAATATGTCTGTCTTTTTTTCCCAGATGCAATGAACCTCATTCTGCTTTTAGTCACTGAAAAATTGGAAGATACAGCATTCCAAATTTTATTAGCGTGTCCTGTATCAAGGGAAGACAACCTGAGTGACTTTGGCAGTTTCTTTTTACGACACTGTGTGACTATGAATACGGTATCCTGTCTGTTTTTGCCTTCTTGATAGTATAACAGGCAGTGAAATAAGAGTATATAAAATAGGAGGGCATATATGAGATTAGTCCAGTGACAAACATTATGAAAACTTTGTTTCTGTGTTATAAGTTTATTGTGTAGAAAGAGGACAGGGGGTTGCAATTTTTCATTCCAAGAGAGGTAGCATATTTGCAGAAGGTCAAACAGTAGGATAGTTGCAGAACCCAGCTGATGTATGGCACCTTTTCCCCCCAGCCTGCAGAGAAGCTGAAAGACTACTGCAAGCAGTTAAAGGACTCCCAGATGCATACATCTCCTTTGCAGTTCACGCTCCAGTGCGCTTTACAAGCCAAGAAAACTGGTACGGTATTCTCATCACTAAAACTGACATAAATAAGTTTTGCTGAGGTAGCTTTGTAATATTTTATGATATCTCTTTCAGATTTGGCAAAAGCTCTAATGAAGGCCCTGAAGGAAGAAGGTTTACCTGTCAGAACTCATTATTTCTGGCCATTGCTAGCTAGACATCAGAAGGAGAAAAATGTTCAAGGTTAGGTTTTGCCTTTTATAGATTTGTAATGATTTAGAGATCCAGTGTTAAGTTTCTACACACATCTAGTTGGATTCTTTGGGAAGGCAAATTCATCTCTGGGTAGTAGACCTTGCGAGTGAATTAGGGAATTTTCTTTTGATTTAAATCAGAGTCAAGAATTGGATAAGCATTGTTAAAAACATAGTGGATTTCTTTCTTCTTAATTTCATTTCTGATTTCATCTCTGATCTTGATATTCAAACTTGTGAGTGTAGTTTTAAACAGTTCGTTATTCTTAAGTTTTTCAAAAAACTCTTTAGTTCTTGATTTTACACATATTGTTCGACATTAATTTGTCTAGCCTTATTCAAAATAAAGTTATAGAGAATCAGGCTATTTTCTTTGTGGCCCAGTCTCCTTCACTGAGCTGAGTTACAATAATAGGAAAGGCAGGGAAACTTTTATTGCAGAATGAATGCTCATGACCTGACAGCCTGCTGATTGAAGGACAGAAATGTTCAATCTTTCAGGTTCTTAAGTACGTTTAAGCATTTAGCATACTTTTCCCTTGTACACATGGGATGCCTATAGGATATGAATAAGAATTGAACAAATATTAAATTTTAGAGTACAGTATCTAATTCTTTGGTTTGCATTATTGGTAATTCAGGAAGAGTAGTCTCATAAAAAGATGCTTTTAACAGAAGTACTTCCCCCTTGGGGAAACAAAAAATGGTCTTTTTCATTTTATCTCGCAGTATAATGTGCTTTAGAATGAGATGCAGAGTTGTTAGTGTGACATTGGGTGACAAACAGAATGCACAAACAACAAAAAAAGTGCTTTTAGCAGACTTTCATATTGCAATTTTATTTTAAATATATAGTCGTCTTCTGGTCTAAAGGAAATAGTGAAACAAGTATTCCCTAATTGTTTCTGGCTATAAAAGTCTCAAAATCCTTTTTAGAAAAAATCTTCATGAAAAGAATATGCTAGTTGATTAACTCTTTGCACATCCTCCAGTTCTGAAAGCTCCCAAGAAGTAACCTTTACCCAGTATTTTTGAACAAGAGAAAGTTTACATAGTTACATGAAAATCTTCAGGCATATTCATATTGCACATCTCTGTACAGATAAGAAAATACCCCCATTGAAATGTTTGTTTATTCATCAGGAAAATATGCTTTCTTCAACCTTATCGCTGTATCTAGACTCGAATTGGTTACCACACTTGAACAGCTTAGTAAACATAAAAGAATCCTGATTTCTTTCGATCGTTGTAGCACAAACTAGTAGAAAAATGGCCTTCATCTTGAATCCATCCTCTCTTAGAAGCTTGTAATTTAGATCACAAAGGTGCCTTATTGAAAGCTCACTATGTATTCATGAAGTAACTGAGAGTGGCGGAGAGATTCCATGCCTGACCTCAGATTCCACACCTAGCTGTCAGTGCTGCTGGAGTTAGAACCAAGGATTTCTGTTCTATTTTAACTCTCTTTTTAAGTATCATAACACTTCCACATTAGACATTTGTAAGTGTTATACCGTATTTTATAAAAATTCTTAGATGCCAGTTTTTGCATTAAGGACATTTAAAAAAGTGGTATCAGGTCTTTTAATCAATGATGGTTTTATCTGAAAAACCATAAAAGCTGAGAAAGGTAACTTGAGAGTACAAGACACTGTCAGTTGTGTTACAATTTTTAAAGACTAGTTTCTCACCTTGCAGGAGGCCCAGAAATATAGTAAAGTATGGATTCTACAGCTGTCCTTCATGTAGCCACAAAAATACATACTCTTTATAGTTTCTTTAGGGTCAGGTAAGAAGGTCACATTTTTATTAGTACATTGAACTTATTCTTTGTCCAGGAAAAGTCCTATATGAACTGGTAGTCTTAAAGAACAGAAGAATAATGACTGCAGTGATGGAATATGCCGTGGAACGTTTCATAGGGATAGATAAAACCCTTCATGAAATTAAGAAAGGTATTTAGAGGTCAGGTCAAACTGAAGCAAGAGGCTTCAACAATACTGTGATCATTCATATTATTATTGAATTCTAGACTATTTCTGACTGCCAGTTCATCTATCACCAAGCCCTAAGAAAGATTCTCATAGTGATTTCCTTATAGCTCATCTTACTAGTATTTTTCTCTGTGGCACAAATGGAAAAGTCATCACTTAGGATTTTAGCAGGTTGGCCTGAATGAGAGGAAATCACTGAGAATGACTGAGGATTTGTATCCCTGAGTATATTTAGAAAACTGAAAAATAAGAGTATAGAAGGGATAAGGTATATAAGGAAGGGGTCATATGGAAGCTTGAATGCCAGTTGAGTAAAGTTGGTTGAATAGAGAATACTTTTCAAAAAATAAGAAATTCTCTTTAATATGGGGAGTGCCCTGGATAAGAGTCTAAAATCATGTGTATTAAGCGGTCATAGTTGGTGAAAGTTGTTCACATGAACCATTTATCTTTCCCAAAAGTATGAACTATTTTAATTCTTTTTTTTTTTTTTTTTTTTTTTCTTTATTTCTAGATAGAGACAGCGTGAGCAGGGGAGGGTCAGAGAGAGAGGGAGTCACAGACTGAAACAGGCTCCAGGCTTTGAGCTGGCAGTCAGCACAGAGCCCGACGCGGGGCTCGAACCCACGAACCGCGAGATCATGACCTAAGCGAAAGTCGGACGCTTAACCGACTAAGCCACCCAGGCGCCCCTGAACTATTTTAATTCTTACAGAGCTTTTTGAATGGAAGCTTTCCTCTGGATTCATGAACTTCGTTGTGACTATCTTTGAAATTTTTTTTTTTTTGAGAGAGCGAGCAAGCACATGTGTAAGTGGGGGAGGGAGAGAGAGAATCTTAAGCAGACTCCGTGCCCAGCACAGAGCCCTTCTAAGGGCTCAGATCTCAACACAACTGTGAGATTGTGACCTGAGCTGAAATCAAGAGTTGGTTGCTCAATTGACTGAGCCACCAGGTGCTCCTGAAATACTTTGATTTGATTGCTTAGTTTTGGTTCGATTTTCTAAGTTCACAGAGGTTTGGGATCTGTGTTTACCTAGGTTAATATATGATTATTTTAATCTTTTTATTTAAAGAGAAATAAGAGAGGTACCTGGGTGGCTCAGTTGGTTAAGAGTCTGTCTTCAACTCAGATCATAATCTCACGGTTCCTCGGTTTGAGCCCCACATTGGGCTCTGTACTGACATCACGGAGACTGGGATTCTCTCTCTCTCACCTCTCTCTCTGGCCCTCCCCATCTTGTGCTTTCTCTCTCAAAACAAATGAATAAGCTTAAAAATTTTTTTTAAAAGATAAAAATTAAAAGAGAAATATGAAGGGTGCCTGCTTGGGATTCTCTCTCCGTCTCTCTCTTTTCCTCCACTTTTCCCCCCCTCTGTGTCTCTCTCTCAAAATACATAAATGAATATTTAAAAAATTAAAAAGAAATATGAATTGTATTTCTTAGGAGGAGGTGAGCAGATATGTGAGATCAGTCATGTTTTTCCCTCCTTTTGATAAGTGTTTTTGTCCTTCCATCGAACTCTAGTTATTGAAGTGAGCATCTTTGTATCCTCCCTCAGAGTGCCTGAGAGAATGACTGAACTTAACTGATCAGGTGTGGACCCAGGCTTTCTTAAACCAACTTTAATTTCAGTTAGAAAAATACCCAAATTTAAAATGCTGGCAGTGAATCCTCTAAATGAGCAAAATACACTCCTCCCCCTCATGTACCTTTTGGAAGAACAGTGAGGTAAGAGAATAAAATGTATCTGAGTCCTAGATATTGGAGTGAAGTGTTCTGTACAGAAATAAGAATCTTCTGTTTACAAGCAATTTGTTGGTCTGGTTTCAGACATCAGAAAAGCAAATATATAGTTACATTATTATGCATTTACTCAGGTATATCTAAGGAAACTAAAAAAATTAATAGGGTATTTTAAGACAGCTAAAAAGATATCATTATTATTACTGTTAACATTTATTTAGTATCTGTACGGTTTCACACATTTTTTTCGTTTAAATGACCACCCTGAGAGCTAAGTGGAGAGTTTTAGTAGCATCATTCTTATGTCATAGGCAAAGAACTGCTAAAAATCAGTTTTTGGTAACAGAGCAAGGACTTGATCCGAAGTTCTTCTGAGTCCAGGTTAAAGTGGAGATTTTTCCAGTTCTGTGGTGTTACTAATACCTGCCAGCAATTAGGAGATTTGTTTGTTTGTTTTTTTAATGTTTGTTTATTTT
This sequence comes from Proteles cristata cristata, assembly GCA_017311185.1. Classification (NCBI taxonomy): domain Eukaryota; kingdom Metazoa; phylum Chordata; class Mammalia; order Carnivora; family Hyaenidae; genus Proteles; species Proteles cristata. Next base: position 174,066 of record JAESUZ010004347.1, on the reverse strand, counting down.
GAGAGAGAGAAGGCATGCCAGCTGGGAAGGGACAGAGGGAGGGAGAGAGAGAATCCCAAACAGACTGTGCTGTCAGCACAGAGCCCAACATAGGGCTCGGACCCACAAACCATGAGATCATGACCTGAGCCGAAATAAAGAGTTGGATGCTTAATTGCCTGAACCACCCAGCTGCTCTAGGAGACTTGGTTTCTTATTCAAGATATGCCTTTGATCTTAGAGAAATCACTCACTTTAACACTCTTGTTAAAATAAAGATGATTTGACTTCCAAGGACATTTCCAGATTTATTTACATAGCGAAGCACGCCAGCCCTGGTAGATTGAGTTGAAAGCCTTGTTGATACAGTTGGCCCCTGAAAATACAGGTAACAGGTTTGAACTGCATAGGTTCCCTTAAACATGGATTTTCAAAAATATACAGTACTGAAAATGTATTTTCTCTTTGCTTAACAATTTTTTTTTCTTTTTTGAGTTTATTTTTTAGTATTTAGTTTGAGAGAATGTGCACATGCGTTGAGTAGGGTGTGGGGCAGAGAGGGAACAGGAGACCGGGAATCCTGAGCAGGCTCTGCGTTGTCAGCACAGAGCTGGACACGAGGCTTGATCTCATGAACTGTGAGAACATGTCCAGAGCCGAAATCAAGAGTTGGATGTTTAACTGACTGAGCACCTTGCTTGCTTGCTTGCTTGCTTTCATCTTTTGGTATTTATTTTGAGAGAGAGAGAGAACTTACAATTTTCTTTATAACATTGTTTCCTCTAGTTTACTTTATTGTAAGAATGCAGTATATAATACCTAGCACATACAAAATATATACTAATTGACTGTTGATGTTATTGATAAGGCTTCTGGTCAGCAGTAGGCTATTAGTACAGTTTTTAGGGAGTCAGAAGTTCTGTCTGCACAGAACTTTTTGCTTGTGCTGGAGCCAGCGCTCCTAACCTGTGTTCAGGAGTCAGCTCTTGACAGATTGATCAGCACTTAAGTTGTGATCTAGGATTCTTTCTGTTCAGTATGCTTTCTTTTTCCTGTTGTTCTCAGTTTTCCTCTAGGCCTAGACCACAGGAATTTCTTCCACGCCTGTGGGTGGTACAGCTCCTGGTACTCTGTTTCTATCTATTCACTAGGCACGGTTCCTGGGATGTTGCTATTTCTCATGTGTAAGGTAGGAAATCATGGCCCAGAGAGGTGGAGTTACTTGTTCAGATTTACACTACCATTAAGTGCCAGAATAGGTTGAAAACTCTTTAAACTTAAAGGTCTCTTTAAACTTTGAGCTTTTGTTTTGTCATTTCACTGGACAGTCTTATTAGAAACTTAGTTATTTACTTTAAACCATGGTCATGAAAGCAATCCCTATTGGTGAGAAAGGACATTGAGGACATGAGCTTAGCACAAGTCTGTTAGAAATAATTGAAAGGCAACTAGTAAGCCCTCCTCTCAAGTGCTTAGTAATCTTTGCTTATAAAGAAGAGCACAGTGTGATTTGCCATTTTTTTTGACAGTTACTATTGTCACTAGTACTGATTCCTAGTGAATTGTTGGAAGAACCTAAATTTTGCTTATGGGTATGGTCTTGCCTGTTGTGCGCTCTATGGACCAAGTCTACATGCATGTTCTCCTAAACTTAGAACTAAGCACATGCTTTACCTTGACGTTTTTTCAGTATTGTATCTATTATCTTGAAAAATACATTGAAATATTTAAGGTTTTGAAGATCCATTAGGTGATTTTAAACATAATAAACTATTTTAATCTGAATTTTATCTAAAAGTAATGTGCAGATATTCATAATGTAGTCACACTTGCCTACATATCTCTGTTCTCAGTGGGAATTTACAATCAGATATTGTACTAGAACACATTACATAACAAATTTGTAGACATGTGATTTTTCTGTAGATGATGTGATAGGGCAAACGCAGGGACCCTTAGAGGAAGTTTTAATGAGAAAGTAATGAAGCTTAAGAAATAAGTTTCAAAGAGTCCTTTCTCTTATTAAACTGTGACCTCTGTCAAATTAGGTGACACCTGAGTAGTTTGGTAATTTTCTAGATTAATTGGTCTGATATAAAGATATCAGTTTGCAGTATTTGAACATAACTATAGCTTTGGAAGACATGCAGTGACTTTTTAGGAAGTTAGTAACAGGCATTTTTATAAGTGGGAGAAAGGAGAAATAAACAACCTCGGAGATTTTTAACTATATTGAGATAAGTTCTTTGAGTCCGTTGTTTCTTATTCATCTTTACTTCTATAAAATATGAAATCTGAAATCAGAAGTTAAGGGACATCTGGATGGCTCAGTGGGTTAAGTTTCTGATTCTTGATCTCAGCTCAGGTAAGGATCTCATGGTTCGTGAGTTCGAGCCCCACATCGGATTCTGAGCTGACACTTGGACTCTGGTTGGAAGTCTCTCTTCCTCGCTCTCTGCCCCTACCCAACTCGTGCGCTTGTCTTTGACAGATCCCCTCTCTCCCTGCCTTGCTCAACCCTTCCCTCTGCAGTGTTTATTCTGGTCAAGTGTTAGTGTCGATCCATCGCTGCTGTGTAATAGCAGTACTTTTTATGATCTGTGCTCATTTGGGTACCAGAAGTATTAGGCTGCTTGTTCAATTGTTTTAAATTTTCTTACAGTTCTAATTTGTAGGATATTCCCTTAGCACTTGCTACTGAATAGATGAAGAAAGGAGGAATTTTTTTTTTTTATCTGTCATCTTATTTCCCAGTTCTTTTGCTATTCTGCTTTCTCTTTTTAGACAAACAAAATGAATAGTCTTTCAAACATTATGATTCTGAAAGTAAATGAACTGAATTTTCTGATCTTTTGTTAATTTATTCCAAGTACTTCATCTCTGTGCTTCTAAATGTTATCCTGCAGGTATAATAGATGTTCTCAAAGCAATGGATGAAATTGGAATAAAGCCTGATCAGGAGACCTATATAAATTACGTGTTTCCATCCTTTGATAGCGTGGCATCAGTTCGTGGTATTTTGCAGGTAAGTACAAGTTAAGTGTGGTTTTAATTTCGTAAATGAAGAGATTTCTTTCCTTCTTACTTGTTTAGTAGTAACCCCCCAAAAAGAAAAGTCATTAAGCTTAGTACTAAAAATGGTCTTTGTCTCTATACAATTTTCTAAAGCTTTGTAAAAACACTGGTTAGCGTAACATCTATAGTGGTTAAATGTAAAAAACTTAAAAAGGTAAAACACCAGTTTTCTTGTGTGTTGAAAGACAATTATGTCAGTATCAGGAAAAATGTAAATAAAACAGTAGACGCTCCTTAACCCCACTTTATAGTGTGGCTGCAGTTTTCAGTTTTTGATCATTACTCTTCATTTGTATATGATTTTTCATAATACAGTCTTAGTATACTTACCATGCTTAGTATACTTATTCTTTTTTTTTTTTTTTTTTTTTAATAATCTTTTGTTTGACTGTAAAGCATCATTTTCCTACCCAGTACTTTCGGTTCCCATCAGAAGAGGCAAGACATTTATGAAGGGGCAAATGAAGAAATTGACTTGGAGAGTGCATTGGATCAGCAAGGGCTGTACTTCGTGTTTTCAAAAAAAAGTGCTTTACAATTAGGAACAACATGGTAGAGCACCAAACATTTTATTTTTTCAGTTTCTCTATCTTATTATTATTATAATTTTAGTGTGTTTTTTTAAATTTACATCCAAGTTAGCAGATAGTGCAACAGTGATTTCAGGAGTAGATTCCTTAATGCCCCTTACCCATTTAGCCCACCCCCCCTCCAGCAACCTTCTGTTCTCCATATTTAAGAGTTTCTTATGTTTTGTCCCCTTCCCTGTTTTTATATTATTTTTGCTTCCCTTCCCTTATCTTAAAGTCTTTGTATGAGTGAAGTCTATGACATTTGTCTCTCTCTGACTAATTTTGCTTAGCATGATACTCTCCAGTTCCATTCACGTTGTTGCAAATGGCCAGATTTCATTCTTTTTGATGAGCACCAAACATTTTAATAAATATTTTGTTCAGAAGGTCTGTTTCCTAGGTGGTTATTCCCTAGGTTATGCCTAGATTTTTCTAATAATTTGTGTTTTTTTTTCTTTTATAGAAATAATTATATAACTACAATCCTCTTAAAGGCAGAGTTTATGTCTTGAATGTCTTTACTTCTCTTCCCTGAGTACTTAGAGTATTTTGAGCCTGTGCTATACATATTTTTGTTGTTAAAATTTTATATTTACAAAAGTCATTTCCCCATATAATTTTACTTCCCCAACCTACTTTTTTCACTTGGCACTTTCTATTACAACATGTAATTCTGCCAGTTATTTTTTATGTTGCGTGCTGTTTTATTATATAGATATACTTTAATTTATTTCTGCCTATTTATTGCTGATTATTGATTAGGTGGTTTTAAATATTGTGCTATTATACAGGGAATCGATAAATGAATTGGAGTTGAATTTAGATCAGATACTTAAATTATTCAACAAATGATGATTTGGGGACACATGATTAACCATTTGGTGTTGTTGAATTTGATCTTTACCTCACTATATGTCCCAAAGTGTCATATTAGATCTGTGCATTGAATTTTTATTTTGTTATTAATGAGAGAATTGGTCTGATGCCTTCAGTAATAAACTCTAGAATGAAGGCATTCTAAGGGTAACATATATTTGAGTATGAAGATTAGGTATTTAATTTGGAACGTTGGAACTCTATCTCATTGTTTTTGTTAACGTTCATTTATTCAGTTTACATATTGTTCTAGAAAAGGATTTTTTTGAATGAAGGGTTATCATAGAATGTGTTGATATACAGAAATGGGAAAACAGGAAATTTGAATGGCATATCAGCATATTTTTAGCCGATGCATATTATCGTTGAAATCTGCTTTATCCCTAGGAAAATGGATGTCTACCTGAAAACAATGTATTTTCACAAGCTGAATTCAGAAGTGAAGCAGTTAATGGGAACTTACCCTATGTTTTATCATTTTGTAAGTACGCAACATTAGCCAGGAACTTGACAGGTATCGATTTCAGTTACTATTGAGGGGATAAAGGGTAGTTCATGCCCTTGCTACTCAGGGAAGGTCAGCGTAACTTTTTGTGTTTTTTTATGTTTTGCTTAAGTCAGATTGATAAGAAAGTTTATGAGTTGAACTTATGGACAGTTTGGAAGTTATTTTATTTTTATTTATTTTTTTAAGTGCAAAGGTGGGGGTTAACCAGCACAGAAAGCAGGTTTACCCCATCTCTGGTTTGTTTTTGTTTGTTTTCTTTTTTTTTTTTAATGTTTATTTTTGAGAGAGAGACAGAGACAGTATGAGCAGGGAAGGGACAGAGAGAAAGGGATACACACGATTTGAAGCAGGCTCCAGGCTCTGAGCTGTCAGCACAGAGCCTGATGTGGGGCTGTAACTCAGTGAGCAATGAGATCATGACCTGAGCTGAAGTCGGAAGCTCAACCAACTGAGCCACCCGGATGCCCCAGAGCTAATTTTAAAGTTAAAAGAAACTTGGAGATAAGTTCGTAGGTTAGGACCCAGAAGACTTGGTTCTGTTTATAATTAAGCTACTGGTTATGGGATCCAGAACAGGTCCTTTGCTTCAATTTCATGAAATGGGGATAGTGTTACTTATCTGCCTTGTGCAAGTCATTGTGAAAATCATAGGAGATACTGGTTCTGAAAGTGTTTTCCAAACTGATGTGTATTATAGCCATTGTTACATGAAGCACGTCTCCCAGTACTCATTAACCAAAACATAGCAGGTGTTTTACTAAATACTTACAAATGCTATGGTACTTTACAGTGTTCATCACATGTTCATAAAATTACCTGCTCTGACAGGTGAGGAAAGGCAGAGACATTAAATGATTTGGTCAAAGTTAGTGATTAAGCCAGAACCAAGATCATCTCACCTGACCTTCTTTCACCCTATGACGTTTTAATGAATAAGACATTTCTTAAAGTCTCCATGTTTGAACGTATCTCTGACATTACTTGACCATTTTTCTAATCCTGTGAAAAAGATGCTGTTTAAGAAGAAAACACGCAAACATCAGTTTCTTCACCCCTAAAATGTTAGAAGTCCAGCTTGGATTACTGTGTACCCAGATTGCATGGGGGAAAGCATTGTAAAAACCGTATCACTGGTATTGAGAATAGTTCGTCTTAATATCATAGGGGAAAGGCAAAAAGTTCACTATGAAAAATGGTGACTGCTGGAGGAGGTGTAGCTATTTGAGTTTAAGGTTGGGTATCAGTGCTGGCTGCTATCTGAGGGTATTGATTTGCTTTGTGTTTAGTATAATATAAAACTTTGCCTTCCCGACAGGGCGAAAACAGCAGCATTAGCAGAGGAATCCGGGTGCACGAGGTGTATGCATGAGAACTGCCTTTTCCCTTTAGCATGCCTTCCGCTTCGTTGCCAGCCTCCTGGTTTTCAGACCCATTTGTTGCTAAGGAAACTAGATGCTTTTTGTCAGCAGCCTTCATCTTGCTGAGATGTTTCTGGTCACTTTTTAGCAAATAAAAACTTGACAATATTCTGTAAAATACTAGTTTGAATAGTATAAAAATAACTTTGCAAGAGGCCATTAAATTCAATAAAGACAAATTCCAGGAACTTGAGAAGTACCACTCCTGTGAGTGTCCTCCCCTCCTGCTTTGACTTACAGGTCTTTGAGGAGCCGTCAGTTCTGTCATTGCCCGTATTCCCTGTACACAGCTCCGAGGTTGGCACTTTTTAGTTGCCACGTCAGAAGGAATGGCGGGTAGTAGAGGAGTGAGTGACTTGTCTCGATCCAGTTTGTGTAGTAGTAGGAAGCATTTCCCCATTTGGGTTTGTAGGCATGGAAAATTAATTTGATCAAGCAGTTTTATTAAAGGTTGCTGAAAAGCCTGTAGTTACGTCCACTTCAAAACTTCCTTGAGTGACTAAATGCTGGTCATTTCAGACACGATCTTGAGGTTTTGAGTGCTGTGTAAAACCGTTGAGAAAGTTCTACTCCCTGTTCAAGGATATAACAGTTGATCTAAAACACTTTTCTGTGTGTGTGAGTTAAATTTTAATTCACGTTTAGGAGAGATCAGCAAATACTCTTAAAAATCTTATGTGACTTTTCCCATGAGTTGTGTTTTTGTTTTTAAGTTAACCAGGTATCTTAATCTTCACTAAACTGTATTTATTAATTCTGTTTTCAGAATTTGCCTCGACTATGAGCTTCTCTCTAATTCTGTCCATCTCAGATCGCTCAGTAGTCACATTACATGTGAAACGATTAAATCAGTTACCTATAACATGGCACCATTTTAATACGGTGGCAGGGAAAAGTAAATTCAGGAGTTGCCTACTCTGATTTCCTCCCTTGCTGGTGATGGTAAGGGTTGTATGAAGAATCAGGCCTTAAGGCAAATCAGACTTACAACGTCAACATTGAAACATACAAAGTTGTAAATTGTTAAATGACAAAATGAATAATAGAGCAAACACATATTTAGAAAAGTGGGAAGTGAATATAAATCAGTTACACAACAGAGGGGAAGTCTTAGGACTTTAGGTTGTCACCTTTACATGAGTGAGGTTATTGGGTATAATGGAAAATGGAACAACTAAGTGTGAATGGTTCGAGAGAACCCACTGCTACTTCGAGAAAAAAACTTTTCGCCTTTAATTCTTTTTTAATCTTTAATTTTGAGAGAGATTGAGAGAGAGAGAGAGAGAGAGAGAATGAGTGGGGGAGGGGCAGAGAGTGAGGGAGACACAATCTGAAGCAGCCTCCAGGCTCCAGGTTCTAGGTTCTGAGCTGTCGGCACAGAGCCTGAAACGGGGCTCAAACCCACGAACCACAAGCATGACCTGGACCGAAGTCATACTTCGCCTAAGCTCCCCAGTACTTTTCTCCTTTAAAGGACAGAAGTCCTATAGGGTAGTTACAGTTTCTTCCTTCGCAGGGCCACATTGTCTAGTAATATACAGTTTTGGCATGTGTACCAGACTGACTCTTGGTGTGCTTGTGGATTACTGATTACCGTTTATACCACAGAATATTTATAAATTCGTTCATTGTATATCTTCATGAAAATGAAAGAAAAATGTTTTTAAAGGGTGGCTTATGTTGCAGATATATATTACTGCGTTGTCTAATTTTGTAGCAGAAAATTTCCATTTTAAAAATAAAATTTCCAAAATGAAAACAGAAAGGTATTGCTATAAATGTGTTTCCAAAGAAGGTGATAATTTTTAAGTTTTTTCGGTTTGGTCTGGGATTTAATGCTGATCACTTTCTTTTGCAGTGGAATCAAATACATTGCCTTTCTCGTTTACTTCTTTGAGAGGCAGCCTAATTCTAGGCTTTAGGAGGTAAGATGATTACCTTATATAATGTTCTATGCCTGGTTTCTCCTGTCTTTTTGGCCCACTATGTAAGGAAACATACAGATAATTCTGGTCTCCGAAATCTTCCCATTTACTAGGTACCTGAAATAACCTTACCTGTTTTATTCTTCCTATTAAGTAGTTGATTTGAGTGTAGCCAGTCTTTTATATCATCTTTTCCAAGGAATACACACAGATTTGGTAAAAGTCTTGTTTCAAAGAAGAAAGCACTGTTTGAAAATGGCAAGTTGGAGTTACAGAGTTGTACGTATGTTTGAATGGTACTTCGAATATTTAATTACAAGGTGATTTTAGTCAGGATAATACTACTGTCTTCCTCTGTGTGCTCAGGGGATGTCAGTGACCTTTTTCCCTCTCAGTGTTGTTATTTTCAAAATACTCCAATGTAATGAGTTGAAAGAATAGTAAAGGAAACACCCACATACCTTTTATGTAAAATCACCATTTTTGTTAGTTTGCTATATTTGCTTTCTCAAACACTTTCTCTGATATATACACACACAAGCACATAAGTATATATGCTTTTGTCTTTTTTGCTGGATCGCCTGAAGCTGTAGACATCATGATACTGGATCCTTCAACTCTCCTCTCTTTAAGAATAAGGCCATCATCGTGGGGCACCTGGGTGGCTCAGTTGATTAAACGTCTGACTTGTGGCTCAGGTCATGATCTTGCAGTTCTTGGGTTCAAGCCCCACTTTGGGCTCTGTACTGACAGCTCAGAGCCTGGAGCCTGCTTTAGATTCTGTGTCTCCCTCTCTCTGCCTCTCTGCTCCTTGTCCTTTGTCTCTCTGTCTCTGTCTCTTTGTCTCTCTCTTTCAAAAATAAACGTTGAAAAAATTAGAAAGAAAAAAGAATAAGGTCATCATCTACATAATTAATAATACTGATATCACTCCTAAAATTTAATAATATTATCATCTAATATGCACAGTTCATGTTTAGATTGCCCCTAGTTATAAAAATTTCTTTTGTAGCTGTTTCACTTTTTGATTGAGGATTCGATAAGTGCTTGCATTGCATTGGTTGCTGCCTCTTTTTATTCTCTTAATCCAGAACAATTCCCCAACCTTTTTTTGTCTTCACGATATTAATATTTTATGTTACTTTATCTGTAGAGTGTCCCTCCCACATTTTGTATTAGTTTAATTTCTTTCTCATAGGCAGACTCAGATTGAATATTTGGTGGTATTTCTTACTGCAACAAGAGATAGAATAGTGGTGACATCAGCTAAGTTTGATCACGTGGTTATGATGGTGGCCCCCTTGTCTTTCTTGCAAAGGAACCTCACTCCCTTTGTGATTAGCGATTAGTCTGTGGGATGATGCTTGGAGACAGCGGTCTGTCCTGTTTTGCAGAACCTTTCAGTCAGTGTTTTCAGCAGTCATTGGTAATCCTTGTGGAATCAGTTGTTCACAGTGGTAGTTAAAAAAGGACAAGTTTCTAATTTTGTTCTTTCTGTATTAATGTTAATGACTTTTTTTTTTAAACTTTTTTTTTAATGTTTTCTTTATTTCTAGGAAAGAGAGAGACAACGTGAGCAGGGGAGGGGCAGAGAGAGAGGGAGTCACAGACTGAAACAGGCCTCAGGCTCTGAGCTGGCAGTCAGCACAGACCCTGACGTGGGGCTCGAACCCACGAACCGCGAGATCATGACCTAAGCGAAAGTCGGACGCTTAATGTTAATGACTTCTGATACTAATCTCAGTAATTTTTAGCTTGTTCCTCAGTGGAAACACTAGGATTTTCTGTAGACCTGTCCAGAACCTTCTTCACAGGCCAGGAGAGGTAGAGCAGGTGGGTGGGATTCTGTTTTGCCACCCTTCCTTTAGCTAGTGCGGCTCTGCTCTTTTCAGCCATAGTTTTGAGTTAAAAAACAAACAAACCAAGGGCTGTGCATTTAAAAGTAAAGCTTGAACATAGAAAATACATAATTAAGTGGATAAAAATGCTAGTAGAGCCAGAGTTTTAAAAAAGAACCCATAAAAATAAGTAAGAACCAGGGTACCTGGGTGATTCAGTTGGTTAAGTGTCTGACTCTTGATTGTGGCTCAGGTCACCATCTTACAGTTTCGTGAGTTTGAGCCCCTTATCTTGGGATTCTTCCTCTCTCTCTTCCCTTCCTTTGCTTGTGCTCTCTCTGTCTCTGTCAAAATAAATAAGTAAACTTTAAAAAAAAATTTATAATGTTTTATTTATTTCTGAGAGAGAGAGAGAGAGAGCGTGAGCAGGGGAGGGTCAGAGAGAGAGGGAGATACAGAATCCAAAACAGGCTGAAGGCTCTGAGCTGTCAGCACAGAGCCTGACGTGGAGCTTGGACCCACAAACCGTGAGATCATGACCTGAGCCAAAGTTGGATGCTTAACTGACTGAGCCACCCAGACGCCCCAATAAGTAAACTTAAAAAATAAGAACCCATAATGCATTATGAAGTGAAATAGTAACATTGTCATTCGGTTGTCCTTGAAAAAGTTTGTTGTATAAACTTCCAGGTGTATGTATTTCTGTCTTTAACTTGACTGATGTTATGTTTATGTGGTCCATTGGAATGGCAGTTGTTACATTTCGTGTGCCCTAGTCTTCTTAAACGAGGTACTCAGACTATAAAGTTAGTCCAATGTGATAGAGGAAAACCGAGCTGTATGTTCCGGTGTGTACCTAGGTCAGTCGTTGGGCTGGTTGGTAGTGCCTCAGGGATTGAAGGATGCAGAGCTGCTTGCCTCTACACTAACTTTGTTGTGTTCTCTTTCTGCTTTTTAATAAACGTTTATTTATTTATTGGGGAGGGGTTGTGTGCAGAGAGAGAGGGTGAGAGAATCCCAAGCAGGCTCCACACGGACAGCGTGGCTGAGTCTCATAAACCTTGAGATCATGACTTGAGCCGCTATCAAGAGTTGGATGCTTAACTGACTGAGCCACCCAGGCGCCTGTTTCTGCTTTTTAATTTTGTGTTATCATCTTTGCTGTTAAGAGTTTTTGCTTTGCTCTTGACATCTTTCAGTGTATTTAACCTATGCACACTTCAATAATTTGCTGTTTTTGATTTATTGTGGGCTGAGGCATTGTGTAAACTAAGTTGTTGTAATTTGGAAAAATAGTTCTAAATAAGGGCACATGTATGTATATTTTTGTTACTGTTTTGTGACAGATTTTGTGGCAGCTGTTTGGATTATGAGAACATCAGCTTTGTGTTTGGTTTATTGCACCATCTCCAGTGCCTAGATTTATACCTGGCACATGATTGACTTAATTAGAGACCTTATTGTCTGCCTCTGTGTTTAGGCATTCCCTTTAATTCAGCAAGTACTTATGGTGGGGATTGGAGATGCTGGTTGGGATCACACTGAAATATGGTAAATAACATGGGAACTTGTCCTTTATTTTGAAGAATGTAGACTAATTTGTGCAGTGTGGAGGCTTGACTGAGGCAGAGATACATTTAGAATGTATTTTAATCTTAGATATATTTTTGGTTTCTAGAAATTCAATTTTTTTTTCAAAATATATCTTCCATATCTCCTTGACATGCCTATGCTTTTTTCTTCTGTCTCGTGACTAAATGGAGTGTTGTTGATAGGTGTTTTGATGTTTTTGTCTATTAATTCTTTTTCGTTTGTATCGTTTCTGGTCTGTTGGTTAATTATTTTTTTCAGTATATGGCATACATTTCTGCTTCTTTGTAATTTCTAATTGGATGCCAGTTGTGGATTTTATTCTGTTGAATGGGATTTTTTTTTGTATTCCTTTAAATGTTTTTGAGCTTTTGCTCTAATGTTTTGAGTTAAGTTATTGGAACAGTTTTCTTAGTGCTTGCTTTTCTGCTTTATTAGGCAGGACTAGATCAGCCTTCAGTTTAGGATTATTCCCACTAAATTAATCCAGTTCCATTATTGGGGCAGTATCCTCATGGGTATTTGGGCTGCTAGCCCATGTGTTGTTGTTGTTGTTGTTGTTTTAAGTAATCTCTACACCCAGTGTGGGCCTTGAACCCACAACCCCAAGATCGAGAGTCATCTGCTCTACCGACTCAGCCAGCCAGGCACCCCTAACCCATGTATTTTTGAGATCACTGGGAATGTGAGCTATTCCAACCCCTATGTGGGTTTTGGGAATTGTCTTTTTCAGTCTCTGGAAAGGTCTTGGGTTGTTCCCCAGGCTTCAGCTTGTTGCCTCACTTGTAGGTGATCATAAGGACTCAGCTAAAGACTGAGGACAGGACTGCAGATCTCCAGAGCTCTCGGTCAGGGTCTCTTCTCTCTGGTAGTCTACAGTGCAACAAGGTGTAACTAGTCCCTCCAGGAAAGTATTTTAAATCTGCAGGTTCTAACTCTGTATTATGTTGGTGAGTTTTTCTTCCTGTAGATACAGAAAAGTTTCAGGCTGTGGTAATCTGGCATTATTCGTAAGAATACGTGCATATTTTTAAGCATTTGTGACCAGGTGATTTCTTTTGCTCTCTCCCACCACAGAAACTATTAAAAATTCAGAATGTAATCAATGTTGTTACGGTCCAGTATCTTAGACTTAACGTAGCTCTCTGTTGTTATATTTGATGCTGAATCAAAGAGTAGGTATATTTTAAAATCCGTTTGCAGGACATTTAACACAACTATTAAAACAGTCACCTCGCCCATGCTTCTCCTGGGGTGTGCTGTGCTTAGCAAGTTTAGGACTGGCCAAATGAGAAGACAGCTGAATGCTCATCGGCATTCCCGGTAGAGTCCAGATGAACTCTGCACCTGCCAGGAGGATGAACACAGAAGAGATTTACTTAGTGACTCCTTACCAGAAGCCAGGACTGTGAAATCTTATTCAATGTCATTCGAAATGTAAGACGTTCTAGAACATTAAATGAGATACCACCGTCACTTTAACTACTAATCATAAGGGAAACTTGAATATGCGTTTCGATATTGGAATGCAGTTTTGGAATAGTTCTCAACCCGTAGTATTAACTGCTTTCTGAAAAAAAATTTTTTAAAAATTTAAAAAAAGCTGTCTTCTAGTAGTAGGCCCAACCTCTTTGAGGAAGTAGTTCCGAGCAGGTGTTCTGCAAGCTGTTGGCTGAGATTAATTTTTTATGCTATCCCACAATGTTTTTGAAATACGAATACTATTTTCTTCATGTCTTCTGAGAGTAGTGTTTGGTGAGCTAGCATTTCTGTAAGTTGGTATGGGGGCGCCTGGGTAGCTTATTAGGTTAAGCATCTGACTCTTGATTTCAGCTCAGGTCATGTTCCCAGGGTCATGGGATTGAGCCCGATGTCAGGCTCTGTGCTGCTGAGCATTGAGCCTACTTGAGATTCTCTCTCCCTCTGCCTTTCTCCCTTGCTCTCACTCTCTCTTTAAAAGAAAAAAAATATATGCCTTCCTATACATTTCCAATTTATAAATTGTTAACATTTGTAGGCAAAATCACTTGTAGAAAACTGTTTAAATCCAGTACTGCTTAGGTAGGGTGAGATTATTCAAGATTATTAAGGAATTCTTCACTCTAAACTTTTTTTTTTAATAAGGCTATTTTTATGACTATATTAAGGGCATTTTAGATCTGACTGATAAAGTTAGTAAATTCTTATGTCAGACTCAAAGCAGGCTGATATTAAGTATGAGTAAGACTTTCTTTCCTCCTAAGAGTAGTACTAGCTGAAGCAAGTTCAAATAAGAAAGAGGGCAGTATTATATTATTATATAATATATATAATACGTATTATATATTACTGAAAACCACCACCAGAAATATTGGCTGACTTCTAAGAGACAAAATGTCACTGAAGCTAATTCAGAACTAGCTTGGGATATACCATATCAAAAAGATAAATGTTTCAGAATTGGCATGCCAGTATTTTAAGTCCTTTTTTTGCCACAGAAACAGAGTTCTGTGATAGAAGCAGGGATTTTCTGACCCGATGGCAATAGTCTAAGCTTGGCAAGTGGGGGTTTGTCTATTCCACTGAAGTGGTGCTCCTTTCCATGTAAAAAAAAAAAAAAATGACATTAGCCCTATTGAATTCACCAAAATAAATGCCAGATTGTAAGGTCCTCTTTTCAGTCAGCCAGTGAGGCTCCCTCTCAGGACGTCTTTCTGTGAACAGGGTAGTACTTCATGAACTACAGTTTAAGTGCGATAATGGGGGATTCAGAGATGAACAGGAAACTTCATGTCACCAAGTTGTTCCTAGTTGGGAGACCAGAAAGTAAGAAAGTGACTGCAAACTGGTCATGATCATTACGAATGTGTAGAGGAGAAGGTACTGTCTTCTACTACGGTTAAGGGAGGGGTGGGTCTGGGCTAAGATGTGCAGAAAAGGTGCTGAGTTAAAGGATGGGTAAGAATTTGTCTAAGGTGAAGGAAGTGCATTCTAGACAGAAGCATCGAGCCTGACAGAACAGTGCATTTGGGGACCTGAAAGTAGCTTGATAGAATGATGGCCCCAAAATTGTGAAATAATAGCAAGAAATAAAGCCAAAGTGGTAGCCTGGGACCTTTCATCAATGATCTCGTTCTAAGTTATGAGGTTCAGACTTTGAGTTGTGGCTTTGAGCCATTGAAAGATTTATGTAATGAAGGTAAGGCTGACCGTGGATATTCAAAGAGGAGAGAAAAAGGGTGCAGCTAAGGTAGGTGATCCGCAGTTCGTGGGGTCCTTTGAGTTGCCTTTTCAGGTGCCTGTGGAACTTTGGGTGACGTTACTTAGTAGTCTTTTCTTAAAAAAATTTTTAGAGAGGGAGAGCATGGGGAGGGTCAGAAAGGGAGAGAGAGAAAGAGAATTCTCAAGCAGGCTCTACATTTAGTCTGGAGCTTGATGCGGGGCTCCATCTCATGACTCTGAGATCATGACCTGAGCTGGAATCAAGAGTCAGATCCTTAACCAACTGAGCCACTTAGGCACCCAGCCTTTTTTTTTCTTAAGTAATCTCTGTGCCCAACATGGGGCTCGAACTCATGACCCTGATGTCGACAGTCGCATGCTCTGTGGACTGAGCCAGCCTTTCTCAGACTTTCTTTTTCTGCTATACTTAGTCTGTTTCATCTTCTGTGAAACAAAGACTTTTAAAACCTACATGCAGGAGGGGCGCCTGGGTGGCTTAGTCGGTTAAGCGTCCGACTTTCGCTTAGGTCATGATCTCGTGGTTCGTGGGTTCGAGCCCCGTGTCGGGCTCTGTGCTGACTGCCAGCTCAGAGCCTGGAGCCTGTTTCTGTCTGTGACTCCCTCTCTCTCTGACCCTTCCCTGCTCACGCTGTCTCTCTCTCTTCTCTCCTAGAAATAAATAAAACATTAAAAAAATAAAAATAAAAAATAAATAAAACCTACATGCAGGATTGTCTTAAAAATTAAAATATATAAGGCACCTGGAACCCAGTACAGAGGATTACTTTAAGGAGCAGATGAGGAGGGACTGAGAAGCGTCAGTGGGAGACTGGCAGAGAATGATCAACAACACAAAGCTCAAAACTTAGTCAAGGAGATGGAAAAGCATTAGGTGAAATTTGACTTGAGATTAGTGGTTATTTTAGCAAGTGTACTTTCACTGGGGGACTGAGGCCAAGGGCCAGATAGCAGTGGATCACGGGGTAAACATGCAGTGAAGAAGTGTTGTCTATTCTTGACAAAAGCTTAGTTTTAAAATATTCTGTACTTTTTTTTTTTCTCCCAACTTCTGCCATCACTCATTCAAGGTAGTGCTTTTAGTCATTGTCCATTGTTTTAGATATAGGTACAGTTTTGAAAGTCTGTTTCCATGCCTTCCCTAGGTACTTCATGTCAGGTTTGAGGGCAGTTTAATATCTTAATATTTCTTATTTTATTCAAGCTGGTGTTTGATGAGAAATAATGATTAAGTAGCTTTTCTTAAAAAAGGAAGCCCAGCTTATTAATATTGAGCATTGGAATAGAGAGATGCAGCATTTAGACCAGAGATGATGTTTGTCTTTTACTATGAGTTTTCAGACATTCGCAGAAGTAGAACTCCCCAAGTAGCCATCGGCAAGCAGTAAAGATTTGTGCCATCTTGTTTCATTTGTCCCTTCTCCCCCCGCCCCCCCCCCCCGCTTCCCTCCGTGGACTGTTTAAACTACAGACCGCTTGTCATTCTACCTATAAATACTTCAGTATATACCTCAGAACTTATTTTAAATACAATAACATGATCACTGCAGTATTATCACACCTGACAAAATTAGCAGTACTTGAAAAGACAGATTCATCAGCTTCCCCAAAGGGTCCATGATACCAAAAAAGTGACAAAACCACTGTAAGTCTTGCCACTTAATGTTGTGTGCTTTTTGGGCTTGCCTGCAGGCCTTCCCTGCTCCTCAGTACCCGCACCCCTTGGATGTGATAGGCGCCCATAGGTTAAGATTCCTTGGAATTAAACCAAAGCTCTTTCTAGCCTGGTCAAAAAAAGATGCCTTATTTTTTTTTTTAATATCATATAGACTTTTACTGTATCTTACATTCACTGTGCAGCATTTTATCCTCATATCTTGATTCTCACCCTTCTTTCAGTTAACTATTTGGAAAAAAAAGTGTCAGGTGGTCCAAGAAGGCTGCGCTGTCACCAGTGGATGGGCTACAGCCCTGAGCTGTGATTTTTAGGTCAGTTTATCATTTCTTCTGTTAACTGATTTCTCAAAGAATTTTTCCCAAATGAAAATAAACACTATACTAAAGACAGAGCTTCATACACATTTTTCCCCCACCTATAGATAAGAATCCATCTTTTTTCCCAAAAATTTCTTAATGTACATCAGCGGGAGGGATGATTTCATCATGCATGGACATGTTTGTAGTTTTTATTCATTTATTTAAAAGATTTTTTTTAATGTTTACTCAGTTTTGACATTGTGAGTGAGTGGGGGAGGGGCAGAGAGAGGAGGGGAAACAGAATCCAAAGCGGACTCCAGGCTCAGAGGTGTCAGCCCAGAGCCTGATGCCAGGCTTGAACTCGTGAACTGTGAGATCATGACCTGAGCTGAAGTCAGACGCTCAACCAGCTGAGCCACTCAGATGCCCCTGTAGTTTTTATTTTGAAATAATTATGGAATTATAGGAAGTTGCAAAGATAGGACACAGAAGGCCCGTGTGCTCTCCACCTATTTTCCCCCGCTGGTTGCATCTTACATAACTATAGTATATTTTCAGAACACATTGGCATAACGTGTGTGTATGGTTCTGACATTTTGCATCGCGTGTGTAGCTCTGTGTACCCGTCACTGCAGTGGACTGAGAACTACTCCGTCACCACTTGTCCCTCCTGGCACCACCCCTGTAGTCCTCCCCATGCCTCCCAGCCCATCCCTAACCTGTGGCAACCTCTGCTTTGTTTTCGGTTTATAGAATTTTGTTATTTTGCAAAGATAATCTGAATGGACACACAAAGTAAATCATGTTTTGAGACTGGCCTTTTTTACTCTGCATAATGCCCCTGAAATCCCTCCAAGTTTTTAGTGTGTTGGTAGTGTTGGTAGTACATTTTGAAGAAAGTAATTTTTAAGATTTTTTTATTTTTTAAATATTTATTTATTTTGAGAGAGAGAGAGCGAGCGAGCAGGAGAGGGTCAGAGACAGAGGAAGACAGAGAATCCCAAGCAGGCTTTGCACTGTAAGCCAGAGCCTGATGGGGGACTCGAACTCATGAACTGAGACATCACGACCTGAGCTGAAATCAGAAGTCACCAACTAAGCAACCCCGGAGCCCTTTAAGATTTTATTTTTAAGTAATCTATATCTAGATCCAGCGTGGGGCTCAAACTTACAACCCCGAGATCAAGAGTTGTGTGCTCTACCGACTGAGCCACCCAGGCACCCCCATTTTGAATATATTTTTAAATAAAAATAAGTGCTTTGTTAACTCACTATACCAAAATTCAGTCCACTCAAAGCTGCCTACCCTCAAGTTTAAAAAGGTATAGGTTTAAAAAGGCTTAGAGATTTTGTGGTTATCAGTGTTATTTTTAAATAATTTGTATACTGTAGAAGGAGCTTGAGCTTAGAAGAGTTGCATAGTCTACTGACTGAACCAGCTAGGGGCCCCGCTACAGAACATGGATATTCTTTTTTTTTTTAATTAATTTTTTTATAGTTTATTTATGTTTGAGACAGAGAGATACATACAGAGCATGAGCAAGGGAGGGTCCGAGAGGGAGGGAGACACAGAATCTGATGCAGGCTCCAGGCTCTGAGCTGTCAGCACAGAGCCCGACGCGGGGCTCAAACCGTGAGATATGACCTGAGCCGAAGCCAGACGCTCAACCGACTGAGCCACCCAGGCGCCGACAGAACGTGGATATTCTTACACAGCCACAGCACACCTAACAAATTCAGAAAATTTAACATTGATGGAATATTTTTGTCTATCATGGCTCTTGTTATTCTAGTATTATTTGTTTGTTTGTTTATTGTATTTCCCCCCTCCTTTCACGAAGCTCTTTCAGGGGTGGATGTTGTCTTTTTGTCTTTAATTTCCTCTAATCTGGAACACTTCTCCAACTTTTGTCTCTTAGGACATTAGCAGTTTTGGGAAATACAGGCCAGTTATTTTATACAATGTTCCTTACGATGGTTCCCCGTGATTAATTTAGGTTTTACATTCCTGCCTGGAATACCACTGGCGTGCTACTCTGCCTTCAGGGAGTTAAATCTAAAAATCACACAATGTCGGGGCGCCTGGATGGCTTAGTCGGTTAAGCGTCCGACTTTCGCTTAGGTCATGATCTCGCGGTTTGTGGGTTCGAACCCCACATCGGGCTCTGTGCTGACTGCCAGCTCGGAGCCTGGAGCCTGTTTCAGGTTCTGTGGCTCCCTCTCTCTCTGACCCTCCCCTGATCACGCTCTCTCTCTCTCTCTCTTTCTCCTAGAAATAAATAAAACATTTTTTAAAAAATAAATAAAAAATAAAAATCACACAATGTCCCTCAGCGTCTCATTAGGCTAATTTTAATCACCTAGTGAAGATGTTGAATGTCTCCATTATATGGTTTCTATCTTTACTGTTATAAGTAATAAGCAGTCTGTGGGCAGATGCTTCGAGAATATGCAGATATCCTGCTCTTGCAAACTTGGATGCAAAGATTTAGGGATGATCCTTAATGATTCTTATTCAAACTAATTGTTATTTTGATAATCCAAATGAGTTAGCCTTTCTAAATTATCTTGTCCTGAAAATTCAACTTAACTTTGGAAAAATTTATTTACCTTTTTTATGGCTTTTATCTGTATGCATTGCATATAATAATTGCTAGTGTGCTTTAACTTAAAATGTTTTTTAAGCCTCTGGATATATTTTTAATCCTTTGCTGCCCTCTGCAGGTCTGTGGATATTAATCTTTGGAGCAAGGTAAGTACTCCTAATAATGCAATTCATAAGGTGATATCTAAAAAGCTTTTAACAGCAAAAGTTATAATAGCTTCACATATTTACAATATATTATTATAAATTAATGGATTCTAGGGTCTTGAAATTGGTAGTTTTTAAAACTGTCTTCCTAGAGCTTGAAATTGATTATTGAAGCGATCCTTGACTTCATCCTAAAGTCTTCGTAAGGTTTTCAACTTTTCCAAAGGTCAGCTGTTAACACTCTAGCAGTGACATTTGGTATACAGATTTAATAATTAGTTTTTAAATTACATAGACATATGTACATTTGTGTCTCTGTATATGAATGATGTATAGATCAATTTTAATTGCTAGTTTTTTAAAAAGTTAACTGCCTTTATGCAGGAAGTACAGTTATCCTTGTGCTGAATTGCGAGAAGCATTTGTAGCTACATAAAATCAGAATGTACATCATTAACTGGAATTTCCAATTTAAATATTTTTGAAAGTCTAAATTTCCTTTAATTCTGTTTTAAGTATTTATACAATCAGTTGTAATTTATGATTGGCATCTATATATTTAGAAAGTATTTTTTGACTAGAAAGATTTTTTTGGTGGTTTATTCGTGAAATGTGTTTTTGTTCAAAATACAGTGTCAGACGTGGCTAACGTCTGTTGTCTGTCTATAAATTACAATTTCTGGTAAAATATATTGACTGTCCTCTATAGATATCTGTGTTAGTGAAAAAACAATTTGTAGGTGAGAATTGTTTGATTTTACTTTGTTTTTAAGTAGTTTCTACAGTAACCATCCTTCGAATTGCCCCACGATTTATATGGTGGAGTAAAGTGGGATGTGGCCAATTTTGCCTAATTTTCTATATTAGTAAATAAATGGTAGTAGAAGTAACTGCATTTTGAGTTGTCAACACTTGTAATATGTGCCAGGCAGTATTTTAAGAGCAAATAGTTCAGTCACAGAATACTGATAAAGTGGTTCAGAATTCCTAACTCTGTCTTCAGCCCAAGGATATTGAGTCAAATACTGTGTCCAAAAGTTAGGTCAGTACGAACGATTTTGTAACCAGATATTCATCATGAAGTACATCTTTGGGTTTGCCTGCAGAATTAATGTTGAAGAATAAGGGTTGTGTATGTCTTTGTTTGTACATTCAGCTGATAGGAGTCCTTGAGAACAAACACATCAGAGCTCTTGACCCCTTTGGTTTTAATGCCATTGAAATGACTGGGAAAATGTCATTGAAATAAAAAAAAAAAAAAAAACACTAAAAAAACCCTCAGCCATTTAGGGGGTCCAGGATATTTTACTTTATTACTTCCGTAATACTTCTTTTAAAAGGAGGAAACTGGTCCAGTGTCAACAAGACCAAAAAGAACATGATGAGAAATAGTATTGGTTGGTAATTCCTATAAGCTGTTTCCTGTTTATAACAATTTATTGAAAACAATATATAAACAAATTGGTTTAGAGGGTTTCTTAGTGACATTTCATGAAACGTTGTAGTTTTCCTTCAATGTGGATTTGTTTTGTTTTTCTTGTTAAAGATCTGTTATTTAAAAACGAAACAATCTCCTTGGCAGGTGGGGTAGTGTTGAATTACTGTGATATAGAATAATACCTTACTGGGAAGAGGTTTTATTATTTCAAGAATTCAATTTCAGATTGTATTTGTTCTTGTATGCTTCTCTTGCTGCAACGCGTGCATTTTCTGTCTTACCAGATAACAGAACTGTTGTACAAGGATAGACGTTATTGCCAGGAGCCTCCAGGACCAACGGGTAGCGTTTCAATTTTGATGATTGTAACTTAGCCACAAATCCATTCTTCTGTGTAATGATGGGTTAGAAGAATTACAGCGGTAAACATTTCCTTTTTGAAAGTGAAATTTGAAAACATTTGGTTATAAATCTTTATATTGATAACCACAACATTTTGAGCTCTATGAGGTGTTTGGTTTTATCATCATAATTTTTTTTAAAGACAGAGTTGGAGGCTTTTTTCTTTTTCGACATTGAGGAAATGCTTCTTAACAGCACTTACCAAATAAGCTTACAAACCAGTATTCTTAGTGCTTGTTATTTTAATATTTTGGAGGTGTACTTAATTTTAAATTTGTAAAATAGTTAAAGAGATCTTTAGACTTATTCCTATTTAAATATAATTTATTATCCAAAATACCTTATTTTGACATTTAATGATTTTTTTTTGTTGTTTTCCATATAATGAAGCCTAGAATATACGGTTTTCTTTAAGAAGGTACCCTTCTTGAAAGTTCAGATTTTCTATCCTAGATATTAACATATGGCCCTATACATTTTATGCTTGAACGCATAGGAAAATTACTGTTGTTACAAAACATCTTTGTTAATCTTGGTTTTTCATTGGCTAATAGGCAGCTCTCCACGGGATTACTGTATCTGCTTATTAAAATTATTTAACTTTCTGTACTCAACATTTAACAGCCATTTGTAATTTTACGTGTTCCCTAAATATTGCCCACAAAAAAATTAGTACAGTAATGTGTACAAGGCATTTATTTATTCTTACTACTCGTGATTTGGACAGGAAAGGGGTAAGGCCTTGGGCAGGACCACTTCTGTCAGAGTGGTGGAAAAAAATAGATTGAAGTAAGATTCAGTACTGAAAAGCTGTCACTCGGTCTGAAAATAATTAATATTCCTTTCACTCACCAGTTAGATATGTGCTCCCAAACCACATAATCTCTATGCCTCAGTGATCATTGTTGCCATTTCAGAGCCTCTCATCAGGGTGACATCTCACACCAAAATGATTTCTTATAAATTAATCTTGATAACATGACAGTCTCAGTAATTTTAGTGGAATGCTTTCTCTTGTTTTTTTCCACAGAAGCTGTTGGCTATTTTCTTTATAACTTGATTGACAGCATGAGTGACTCAGAGGTACAGGCCAAGGAGGAGCGTTTGAGACAATACTTCCATCAGCTGAAGGAGATGGTACCATTTCATTTTTTGCTATATAATGCCTGTCCTGCCTGACATGTATCTATTAGATTTGAAATTGCTGCTTTTAAGTACAACCAGACCACTTCTCAATGACATACACAAGTTGGAGACTTAAATTATGTCTGAGATAATTTCTGTTAGACAAATTTCAGTTTGGTTGTCTAAAACTCAGGGTGTTATTTTTTTTTTCCTCCTCTCCCTTTGCACAGAATGTAAAAATTCCTGAAAATATCTACAGAGGCATTCGTAATCTACTGGATAGCTACCATGTTCCTGAATTGATTAAGGTGTGTGCGAAATAGTAAACTTTTTAAAAATTCTTAATTTATATATAAAAGCATGTTAAAATTTTATTTAAGCATGATGCTCTTGGACAAAAAACGGTTACTTATAAGGCAACCATTAAAGTAAGGCTTTTCATCGATGGTTGGTAAATATTGTTTATAGATCTTGAAGAATGTGTTTAAAGCATTTAATACAATGGTTGATGAAGTATGAATAGAATTTCTGGAACATTTTGAAAAGATGAAAAATAGTAAAATGAGCTGAAACTTCTAAAAGCTGCTTGTGACATTCGCTGATATACTTTCCATGTGTTTTCTAATTCTGATTTAAATCTCAATTTTAGGATGTTAATGTCTTGGTTGAAAGAGAGAAGATAGACTCTCGAAAAGTAAGTAGGTTTTTGGAATAGATTCTATAACCACCACATTTAATGAGAATTCTAGATTGTATGCTTATAAAAACAATGGTTCCTAACATTTTTGTCATCAGTATATATCTAAGAAGTTGGTAAGCAGCTATTCCCCATCTCAAAAAAATCAGCATATCTAAGAAATTTGCATTTCAGGAACTTCAAAAACCCCTGGGGTCCATCCACATCCAGACCCCCAGATTAACATCCGTGATAGCACTTAATGATATCTAGGAAAGGTCAGTTTAAAGGAAAGAGTAACAAGAGGTACATTGTCTTTTTGTCGTAAATTTCTTTCCTTCTCTTTTCTTTCCATTCCTATAGACTATGCAGCTTACATCATCTGTTTTGGAGTCTACACTTGAAAAATTAAAAGCTGAAAATCAACCTATAGGAGACGTCCTAAAACAACTCATACTAGTGCTTTGTTCAGAAGAGGTAACATTTGTTTAAGTATTGCAAATATGCTATTAAGGTAAAAAAAAAAAAATTCTTTGTAGATAAAAGTCAGCAAAGCCAAATATACTATTTATGATTTTCATGATTGATTATTATACGTCATGTGTGAAGAGTGCAATTAAATGAAAGGTTAACTAATTTCAGCTACACCTTGAATGGCATGTTTTCGGGTTGCTGTAGTTTGTTTATGATAATCTGCAAAGTGAATGATAGTAACAGCCGTGATAGGTTTATCATACATGCCAAATGTCCTTTCAAGCCATGGCTCCGGTCTCTCATATCTAGATTGTCAAGCAACTGATACATGCGGTAGTCATTTGCAAGTCAAATATTACTAGGTTGTTAATGCAGGGATTGAAATTCCATTTTCCTGCTGGAAAAAAGCTCTTTCTGAGATAAAGGGTCTGTTGCATTTTTCCAGCAGGCGTCCAGCTGTACTTTGTGTTCGTTTTAGTGTGTGTCTGCAATTTGTGGTATATCACTCGACTCTTTGAGTTTCTAGTTCAATACAATTTGGTGGTGTGCCTGTGTTTTTAGGGGAAAAAAAGCATAACTGAGTTTAAGATTATAATAACAAGGTACTGTTGGATTGTAAAATATTTCTTCACTTGGATAGTAAAGTAGACTGTGAAGGGCTTTGGAATGATATACATTTCTGTGTGTGAAAATTGGACTGTGAGTAGGGACTGACTTGGTACATATTTAATTTGGACATCTTACAGTACAGCACCCACAGAGCTAAAACATCAGATTTGGCATAGCGGCTCGTTTTGTGTCAACATATAACAAATCTGTTAACCCCTACATATGCATCTTGGCTGCTCTTTGAAAGGTGAATAAAAACACAAAGGAGCAAGGTGAAATTAATAACCCTGAATCCATTCATTTTTAAGATGCTATTAACTTTCTCTACACTCCTGAGTATTAAACCTAGAGATTTTACATTTTTACTTTTGTATCATTTTATATCATCTTCCTTCTTTTTTCCTTCTGTCCTTTATTTTAGAACATGCAAAAAGCTCTTGAATTGAAAGCAAAGTATGAATCGGACATGGTTGTTGGTGGCTATGCAGCTTTAATAAATTTGTGCTGTCGACATGGCAATGCAGAAGATGCATTGAACCTGAAACAAGAATTGTGAGTACCCTGGCCTAGAACAGATCATCAGTCAGTCTTTCATGGATCGTATAAATTGAATATTTGCTCTTATAGAATGTAATTTTCAAAGCCTCTTTTTTGTCAGTGGTTTCTGAAATTTCATAATATGACTCCCTTTGATTCATTATGGCTTGTTTTCAGCAAGGAATCTTTGTTTAAGTACAATAAGACATGCTATTCCTGAAAGCCAAGGGTTTTTCCTCCTTTATTATTCTACAGCTGCATATCACAGCAGGGGTGAGGGTAACTGTTTTATAAGGCTTAACATTCCCCCTTCTCTTCTGTAGGGTGGACAGCATTCTGTCCATTTCTCAGGTATCTTTGGTTTCCCGTCCCGATAGATTTTTAAAGATGATGTCTTTTTGAGTGTTTCAGTGTTTGTGGCAAAGTTAGAATCACCTGAAGTGCCACGAAGCAAAGAATTCCTTCCTTTGTAACATTTGCAGATGGGATGAGGAAATACACATGTGGTGTTAGGTTTTTAGTGCTTTTGTCACTTTGAATATAAATTACTTGTGAATTTGAATGTGGCTTCAAAAATAAACATTCACGGAAATGTAGAGGCCTACACTGTTCACAGTTCAGAACAACTGAGGAGTTTTTGAAACGTGATAAAATGGATTTTGAAGTTCTTTGCACAGTCAACTTTTAACATAACATAAATGTGCCTTTAATTCTCAGTGACCGTTTAGACCCGTCTGCTGTCCTTGACACCAGCAAGTATGTAGGCCTTGTGAAAGTATTGGGAAAACATGGCAAGCTCCAAGGTAAGCCTCGGCACATAAAGGAAATAGGTGATGCAAGTATCTTGCCACTGGAATAACATGTGAATTGATATTAATGGTATATCATGTCCTGCAAAGTGCTTGAACACTTTGCATACAAATTTGCATGTGAATCCATCCAGAGCTTCGTGGACAGTGTAGGCCATTAGTTTTAATGGATTGGCAAGCTTGTCATTTACATTTGCACAGCTCAGTGCTTTTTGCATTTCTACAGCTAGTTTTTATTAGCATTGCTGTTTGGATTGAGTTTGAAGATCATGACTTATGGCACAATTTACTTCTATGCCTGCACTAATGGCTTTGTTTTTGCTTGAGAACGTCTGAAGGCTGAACGTAAAACCTATAAACATAACCTTTATTTAAGAATATGAATTTTGTAGCAGTCTTTGTCTTAACTTTTAATAACATTAACAGAAAATGGATACACTGTAATAAGTTTTCATTTAAAAGTTTGCAGGGAAAGCCTTGCTGATTATATAACTGATAGGCATACTCTAATTTTCCCGTTGTTGAGATAATACTGAGCCTAATTACTTACACTTGATCATATATTCTTACTGTTTGCTTGTTTCTTAAATTTCTCATTCGGCTTTATTTTGAAACTTCCTTCTTTTAGCCTTCCTCTCCTTTTTATTTCTAGAGAAGATATATTTTTTAAAATTTTATAGTGAAAACTATGTGGAGGAAATATTTGATTTGAACATTGAATTTGGATTTGGGGAGGGGGATGTCCTTTTAACACAGAAAACTCTTTATAAGGATTAGCCTGCTTTTTAAAAATCACTTTTTGTAAAGCGGTCAAAACATTTTGCCTGGGCAATAATTAAGAACAACATTATAAAAATGCACTTATTCCATATCCTAAAATGTTTGTTTCTGCCTTTCTAATGAAGCTTAATGAATCTAATGTATTAACATGCAGTCTTTTGGAAAGCTTTCGTTGGCTCTGCTTGGCTAATTAGTATCGACATAGCAAACAGGCCCTATCGGTATCAGACCATTAGTCTGGCTGTATATACAGTGTAAACACATCTTTATTATCTGGCCTCCTGACAAGCCATCTGCTGAAGAAACAATGATGTGATTTAGCAGATGTTAGCTCTGAACGATAAAAGCCTCCATTTAGGAGGATCTTACAGCTATAGGGCAGACCGTACAGGGTTACGTGGTGCAGAGTGGGCACACAGTCCCTATCTATAATTTGTAGTCAAAGTTGCAGGGAAATGATAAAACCATGCTATTGTGGATTTATAATTGTAGTCTCGTTTAGAAATGCAAGTAGTAATTAACTTGAAATCGGCATTATACACTAGAATTTACATTCCTGCTGGGCTTGAAATGCTGTTTTAATAGCAGTTTGTTTTCCCTACATGAAATTACCTAAGGGTCTTTTGTGTTACTTCATTGTAGATGCTATTAACATTCTAAAGGAGATGAAAGAGAAGGATGTTCTTATCAAAGATGCAACAGTCTTGTCCTTTTTCCACATTCTGAATGGCGCAGCTTTAAGAGGTGAAACCGAAACAGTAAAACAGTTGCACGAAGCCATCATGACTCTAGGGTTAATGAAACCATCCACTGCCTTAAGTTCCCCACTGGTCACTCTGTATCTGGAAAAGTAAGTTAATTGAATTGTGAATTTTAAATGTTGGGATTCAAATAATGAGTCTCATCGTTTGGGGATTATGCTTTGTAAATAGTCTGTGGCGCTGTGGAACCGTGAGATGATATATTCCACAAATAAGAGGACGATTCTGAGCTGGGTGACCTTTAAAATGACCAGCAGCCCCGGGGCCCTATGGCTTACTTCTCAATGGATTGGCCTGTGCTGAAGTTTTTTGTGGCCCATGTGATGATACCGCATGAAAATGAATCTAATTTTTTCCAGTGATGAGCCTTAGAGGTGTTAATTATTAATATAAGAAGGAAGGATTCTCTGGGGCTTGTGATTCTCCATCACGACTGTTGTTTGAGTGATAATGTAGCAGCGTCCCTCTGGTTCTCCTTTTCTCCACATAGTAGTTAATTTTAGTAGCATGTGCTGGTACGGTTCTTCTTGCTTTGATAAACGCTTTGAAGATGTCTCTGCCTTGAGGGAGAAAGATGAATTTTGTTGATAGGGTGAGGTTTACTTAGTTTGAAAATCTTTACATCGGATATCATTTGCTACGCTTTAATATGCACAACTTAAGGTATTATTTGCAATACACATGATAAAAATCAACCCTGCTCTCTCATAATGAGTAAGACTACTACGCACCCTTTATTGTATCCTTTCCTTTTGCATTTGTTTTCTCTTTTTTGCCTATGTAAAAACTTTCTTAGATCTTTCCTCTTTATCATCTTTTTCATGGTTTTTTTTTTTTAATGTTTTTGGGTTTTTTTTTTTTTAATGTTTTTTATTTATTTCTAGGAGAGAGAGAGAGAGAGACAGCGTGTGCAGGGGAGGGTCAGAGAGAGAGGGAGTCACAGACTGAAACAGGCTCCAGGCTCTGAGCTGGCAGTCAGCACAGAGCCCGACGCGGGGCTCGAACCCACGAACCGCCAGATCATGACCTAAGTGAAAGTTGGACGCTTAACCGACTAAGCCACCCAGGCGCCCCATCTTTTTCATGGTTTAATGCAGTTTTTAATTTGCCTATTTTGTGATTGGGATTTTCCGATTTTCTCATTTTAATTCCATTGTAGTTAACATAAAGGTATATTAGTTTCAGGTGTACAATATAGTGATTCAGCAGTTTCTTATATTGGTCACTGCTCATCAAGAAAAGTGTATGGGGGCGGCGCCTGGGTGGCTCGGTTGGTTAAGCGTCTGACTTCGGCTCAGGTCAAGATCTCACGGTTTCTGGGTTCGAGCCCCGCATTGGGCTCTGTGCTGACAGCTAGCTCAGAGTCTTGAGCCTGTGTCCTCTCTCTCTCTCTCTCTCTCTCTCTCTCTCTGACCCTCCCCTGCTCACACTGCCTCTCTCTCTCAGAAATAAATAACATTAAGAAACAAAAAGTGTATGGGAGTTTTCTGATTTTAGTATAAATGTTGCCCTATCAATGCCAGGAAAAATAAAAGATCCATCTTAATGGTTCTCATATTCTTCCCAAATTTCTGGTAATTTTCCTTTATTGATTAGAGGATATAATTCAATTGAATTTAATGGATGGTTTACTATTGAATTTGATTATTTTTTTTAAAGTTTTATTTATTTAAGTAATCTCTACACCCAGTGTGGGGCTCGAACTCATGATCCCAAGATCAGGAAGCACATGCTCTTCCCACTGAGCCAGCCAGGTGCCCCTGAATTTAAAATGGGGAATAAAAATCATCTTGGCCCCATGTTAGGAAATGTAGGTGTATGTATATTTATATAGCATATATATGTTTCATGAAATAATTTGTCATCCAGTCAAGATACAGGTTATCAAGCTAGATGATTGGCTATATCTTAACCTCTAAAATCTCAGCATTATATCCTTTTAAAGAAATAGTGATTCAAACAATTACTGTGTTACCAAGTTCTCATGTTCACAGCCAACTTTATATCGAAATCCTATAATTAATATGCTTCCTACTAGAATTTTTTTGATTGTTTGAGAGACCCATCTCTGCAAATTGCATGTGAAGCTCTGCTTAGGGAGTTGAAAGAAATGGGCCCAGTGCCCAGAAGAATTAGGCCCTCCTCCACTACTGGGCAAAAATAAAATAATTAACAATGAACACGAGGCCATAGTGGAAAAGTATCTTACAAATAGAAATACTTTGGAGACAGAGGAGACATGAAAGTTTTCTGAAAGAGGTCTGCAGATGGGACTCATGAACCAAAGAGAGCTTACCCGCAGGAAAACGGAAGTAACATGGGATCTCCATGTTAACCTGGAGTGTGTTTGTGCTCCTTGCTTCTGATTATAGAGGATAGTCAGAGATTTGTAGATCTCAGGAAAATTTGGATGTCCCTCTTAATTGGGCTAGAGAACTCTAAATACTATTTTTTGCTTTTATTTTTAGTATTTTTTATTTGTATTTCATATGTTCATATAGTAATACATATTTATATAATAGATATGTAATATGTAAAAAATACATCTATATGTAAATATAAAGTATATTTAGTGTATTAGTATATATTATATGTATTTAGTATAGATTTGCTTTTATGATTTCTTATTACTTTCAATACACAGAGAGATTATTACCCACTATTTTGATTTGTGTGGTTTTTGTTTTTTTGTTTTTGTGTTTTGCTATCTTTGCAGAGGCAGTCTCCATGACAGATCTTTCAGTGTATCATCATAAAAAGGTTTTGTTGACTGTTTCAGATAAGTCATGAGAGTAGTCAGGAGAAGATAAAGGAGATTTCATGTTCATAAAATTGCAGGAAACAATAGTTAACACCTCTATTCAGGGATAGGTCAGAGGAAAAAATTGTCTTTGAAACTTTTTTTCAATTGTGTTTTCTGTAACTGGTGGAACATAACTAATTAATTCAGAATCATGACAAGAGCAGTACAAGGATTAACTACACGAGCTGGCTAAAATGTCCACATGTATTTGATTTGATTAGATTTGTTTAATCTTCAATAATATCATGTAATTGACCTCAGCAGGTGTGAGCTCATCTAGAGAATAAGGCTTATTTATTCAGACTTGAGATAAAATTATGAAACACATTTCACAACGTCATATAAGATCTTCATCTTTTCATTCAAAGACCAGCATGATTTTGGAGTGCCACCACAAAGACTCTAAAGAGACTATCACTTCTATATTGTAATTCTGGAACAAATCTGTGAGATTGGGTTTTTTAGGAAGATGATCTTTCAGATTCAGTCAGATCTTAATTTTGAAACTGACTTTTCCAGCATTAGATAAAACACAGGAGGAAGTAATCCTGTGTCAGTTTGTTACTTGGAAAATGCATAAAAAGGTTTATGGGTGTTGGGAAACAGTACACTTTGTTTTCATTTATTTGCAAAGAGAAATACAAAGTAATAACAGGTTTGGAAAATTGTAAAGAAGTTGGTTAACTAATCTGTTTTTGTATTATCAAAATGATAATACATTGAATGCGAAAATAGGCAGAGTTGAACAAAACCTTTATGTATTTCATTTACATTAGGATTATTTTATAAGCCACGTGTCTACATGTAGTCCAGATGAATGTCATTTTAAACAATTTTTGGGTAACAACTTAAAAAGTTTTGTCTTTTCATTGAAATCGTGCCCGATTCTGGAAGATGGTCTGGCTGCTCCTTATTAAGGAAGAAAGAAATGCTTTAAGATAGGTTAAAAGAGCTTTTGATTAGTCTTTATGCCATGGTAAAGGAAATGAAATTAATAAAATCTGGGCCATTAGGTTTAAAAGCATAAAAATTTGTATGATGTAGTTTCAGATTCACTTGTCTTACAGCTTATCCATTTTGGTTTCATTGCATATGAAAAAAATATCTGAAGCTGTTTAACTGGATTATTTAGTGCAAATGATCAAAGAAGCTTTAATTTCTGCTTTCCATTAAGGACTTTTCTGTGCTGATTGTGCTATAATCTGTATATGTCCACATGCATTTCATTTAAGTGAATCATGGACTTTGTATATTTAATCTTTCCAGAACTCTTGCTAAGTTAATCTTGAGTTCTTCATAAAGGTCACAATTTCTGTAAGATGAACCTATAATAATAAAAGTTTGAAAACTCACTGGTGCACTTTAGAATGTTATGTAAATGAGAAATACACTTTTTAAAATGCTGGTTATTCTGTCATATTCACTCCCTTTAATTTTAGCATCTTCATTTGTACTGGATACTTTTATTATTTATGGGAATGCTTGCCTTCTAGAGGAAAACTCTGTATGTGCTGAAAGGAAACTAAGGAGGTTTGGCTCTTTTACTCCATTATTGCAATTAAGAATTTAGCATCATCAGTGCCAAAGGACAAAAGTGGTTCATTTGCCCTAGGGGGACAGGACAGTGATAAGATGATTTTTCGTCAAGGATCATTGGGTCGTAATTAAGTTACATTCATGGCTATTGCTTTTTGAAGGATGATTGGTAAATGACAGGCTTCATGTGCTTCGTACGGACAGTGTTCAGTAAGGTTTTTTCTGCCTCTGTCAGAAAATCCTGTTGAGCCTGATAATGTAAACGTGGCATTTTATTCTGAACAAAAGAGCAGGGAAATGAGCTATCTTGTCTAATCATTCAGTTGTTTAACACCGACTTCCAGTTTAGACTCAATTGGCTGGAAAGCTCTTGACATGTGAAGTTAGTGCTGTTCGGAACGCATGTTTGAGTAAATTTTAAAGTAAGTGACAGCTAAATTGTACCTAGGGAAATTACAAAGCCTTCAACACAGTTAATTTTTTGGGGAGGATTAGTTGTAATTGCAACACCAGTCTCCTTGAAGATTCCTCATTTATAGATGATGAACAGAAAAAAAAACATTGAGCTCTTTCAAAGGCTGGGTCGCTTAACAGAATAATTTTTACGAGGACGATGGTTTCTCTTGAATTGATTTCTTTCCGCACTGAACAACGCTTCAGATTTATAGAATAGTTTGTTTTTAGAGTGTTGAAGTGTTTTTTTTTTTTCTTTTTTTAAACTTTTTTCTCCCCCAGACTCCCCTTTTCTCTAGTGATTTCCGATTTTGAGAGCTTTTCAGTCAGTAAGCCCTTTAGGTAAATTGCCACTTCACGAACACTTTATGCATAATGTCAAAGCACTTTATTCCAATTAAAAATCAATATTTGTCCCTTTTTTGTTGTTTAAATTAAGTGTACTCTCTGGGTTGGAATGTTATTTACGCTAAGTAAAGAGATTAAGTTTGAGGGTACTGATAGGTGAATAGATCGTTGTTACTATTCTAGCAACACGAGATTGTAGGAGATGCATTTGTGATTTTTACAGTAATGTATAGTGAGGAATTTGACTTAAGAGTGCCTTGTTTCCTAGTATCTTTGGGAAGGTATTTTTGTGATCGGTGGATGCCTCATATGAATGTATGTCCAGTGTGTGTTCATCTGTCAGTGACATTATAACATACTTTAATTCCATAAAAATGACTGAAACAAAAGGTGACAACAGATTTGCTCTCTGAGCTTCCAGCTTGCCATTTTGGATATTTCTGCATGTAATAATGGAAAATTACAGTTTGTAGTAGTTTTATGTTCGGTCGTCTTCCTTTAAAAAGTAAATTAGAGGGGCGCCTCCTGGGTGGCTCAGTCGGTTAAGGGTACGACTTCGGCTCAGGTCATGATCTCACAGTTCATGAGTTCGAGCCCCGCATCAGGCTCTGTGCTGACAGCCAGCTCAGCTCCTGGAGCCTGTCTTTGGATTCTGTGTCTCCCTCTCTCTCTGACCTTCCCCTGCTCACGCTGTCTCTATCTCTCTGCCAAAAATAAATAAAAAGTTTTTTTGAAAAAAGTAAATTAGAGGTTCTAGAGTGAATTCTAATATGGGCTGGGTCCATTCACATTGATAAATAAAACTCTCTTTTAAATGTTCAAATTACTTACTGGACTCAGCCTATCTTAGATACTTGTTCTTAAAATGTAGAATTATAGAATATTCCTTTCCTCTCTTCTGACTTATTTCATAAACTCACAGAATTTGGTAAACCTTATAATTTGTATCAATGAAAAAAAGTTTTTAAATGATTGCTTATTGATAGTATTCATTAATGAAAATTGTTTTGTGTACTTCATTGAAATATTTTGGGGGAGAGTCTAGTCATTGAACAAAGTCATAGCTACGGTGTTTTTTCCTTTTTTTTTTGTTTTTTGTTTTTTGTTATTTAATTTGAGAGAGAAAGCCTGAGTGGGGGAGGGACAGAGAGAGAGGGGAAATGGAGAATCCCAAGCAGGCTTCACACTCTCAGCGTGGAGCCTAACATGGGGCATGAAGCCACAAAGTGAGATCATGACCTGAGCCGAAGAAGACAGAACCTTAACCGACTGAGCCACCCAGGCTCCGCTCCTGTTTTTTTTTTTTGTTGTTGTTTTGGTTTGGTTTGTTTTTGTTTTTGTTTTTTTTTTAGAGATACCATATGTTATAGAGTTGGTTTTCTTTTAGCATTATTTGAGGTTTGTGACAGTGGTGGCTAAATTTTTATCAGGAATGGGCTGTTAAAAATTTGTGACATGATTGTATATAAAGCTTTCAGAGTTATGAACATATGCTGAAGTAAACATAGAATCAGCAGTTTTGGATCCAGAATTAATGTTATCAACAAGATTTCTTCAAAACATTATTGTTATTTTAGAGTAGGGTTTTAAATCTGTTCTGGGGTTTAAAGTGTATAAAGGAGATCACGGAATCATGAGATCACGGAACCTAGAATCACACTGATAAAGTGCTGTTCCACATCTTGGGTATAAAGAAGTGCCACCTTTTTTCCTTTTCATGTTTTGCTGTTGTTACTGATTTCATTTTGCTTAATAAAAGTGGTACTTTCACATGATGATTTTCTCTGCTGATGTGAAACATTTGAGTTGATGAATCTAGTAAGCTCAAATTCATAGAACCTCACATTAGAGAATTCGAACTGAGAGGGAACCCATAAGGTCCTTGAGTTCAGCCATTGTGATAATCCACCTTTCATCACCACTTCTGGGAATCTGTCCCATGGCAACAGCCAAAGCTGCATGCAGTACTTATCAAGTGGGATTGAAATTCATAAGTCCTATGAGTAGACACCTATTTGTGTGGATGTTAGAGACTTTTTCATGTATTTCATTTTCATCACCCAAGTTTTTAAGCTTTGATAGGAAAGATTAATGATGACCTCATATCTATCCTATGAAAGATGGACATTTTTATCTCTTTTTAAGATGACATGATCCATGGCGCCTGGGTGGCTCAGTCGGTTAAGCATCTGACTTCGGCTCAGGTCTTGATCTCATGGTTCGTGGCTTCGAGCCCTGCGTCTGGCTCTGTGCTAACAGCTAGCTCAGAGCCTGGAACCTGCTTCGGATTCTGTGTCTCCCTCTCTCTCTGAGACCCTCCCCTGCTCATGCTGTCTCTCTCTCAAATACAAATAAAAAACAAACAAAAAAAAGATGACATGATCCAACCACAAGTCAGAATGTAGATGTTAGAGATTGTAAAGAGCCAACTAGTGATTAGTTCATTCCTTCACTCACGCAAACTCTCTCTTTCTCTCTTTTTCTCTCTCCCACCCCTCTCCCCCCCCCCCTCTCTCTCTCTCACACACACACACACACACACACACACACAGGTCATTACATTAGTTCATTTTTTTTTTTACATGTTTTATTTATTTCTGAGAGAAACAGCATGAGCAAAGGAGGGTCAGAGAGGGGGAGATAGGATCTGAAGCAGGCTCTAGGCTCTGAGCTGACAGCACAGAGCCCAACATGGGGTTCGAACTCACTCACTGTGAGATCATGACCTGAGCCAAAGTCAGGTCACACTTAACTGACTGAGCCACCCAGGCTCCCCTACATTAGTTCATTTCTGTCATGAGTACACTTTTTAGGAAATGTTTCATTAGAGATTTCTAATTCATTTTGTTGGCAACCTGAGAACAGTAACAGTGGTACTTAAAACTACTAACAAATATATGAATTATTTCCAATTTGCTATTCTTGTCTTTTCTGTAGCTGTTCTAAGCATATATAGTCTTCAGAAGCATGTATTTGGAGACCAAAGACTATTAACATGTCTCTTTGATTGACAGAACAATTATTCATTCATTTATTGATAGCTTTGACCTAATGTAGAGGAAATACAATTGAGACATACTATTCTAGTTTGGGAGTTGATCTGAAAAAGCAGATCATACTGCTTTAAAAAAAAAAAAATCAGTATGTGTGAGTTTTCCTCTTGAAAATATTTTAGAGGTTTTCCATCAGATGGAATTGTAGAAAGCTAGTAACTGAACTTGTGTCTGAAGCAAGGAGAAATACTGATTATATAAAGGTTTATATCATATGTGGTAGCTACTGTAGCGTTTCTCTTGTATGACAGTAATCTAGCCTGCAACATCTACTTGCGGTTTTGAAATTAACCTGTAATTTAGTCTTCACCCCAAATGACAAAAATTCAAATGACTCTGTGGGGTGCCAGAAGATGCACTGTAAACAGGGCTCAGGAAGGGGAGAAGGTAGAGCTCCGTCAGGATCGGCTCGTTTTCACTGTGTCAGTATTATTGCAATAAAATTAACACTTCTTTGTGGTATTTTCCTTTCAGTACAGCTTAAAATCTTAATCTGGATAAAATAGTAATTCAAGCTCGGGCAACAGAACATTTGTATAATGGACCAAAATGTTAGGGCTTCAACAGAAATTTTTAAAATGCTTTTCTTCCTTTTGAAAACTGTTGCATGTATGAGAGAAAGGTGTTTTCTCCACAGAGCTTGTAAGGAACTGTTACTAACTGTGCCTGTCTGTCTATATTTCATACATTCTCTTCAAAACTCTTTAATTTCCTCTTCCAAATTGCACCACCCTATTAGGTTAAACAAACAGCAGTGCTTTTAATAAAGCATAATGTGTAAAGTAGTCAACTGAAAGTGGGAAGTCCAGGGACCCGAAGGCACTTCCTTCCTCTGTTGACCTAGTAGCCTTAGGCTAATCATTCCATCTCTACATGCCTTAATTTCCTCATCTATTTGAAAATAAAGGAGGATGGCATGTAGAATTGGATCACAGAGTTCCTACAGGTTTTCTAAGGTCTTACACATTTCTCACACTGTCATTTTCCTTTTAAAGGAGAAAGTAGTTTTTGCGGACTCAAAAGGATGTATTTCACACTTATTTAAGAAACTCTGACTTGGGGTGCTTGGGTGACTGAGTCAGTTACGCGGCAAATTTTGGCTCAGGTCATGATCTCACTCACAGCTTGTGAGTTCAGGCCCCACGTAGACTCTGTGCTGACAGCTCAGAGCCTGGAACTGCCTCGGATTCCGTGTCTTCACCTCTCACTGTCTCTCCTCCCCCACTCGTACTTTGTGTGTGTGTGTGTGTGCCTCTCTCTCTCTCTCTCTCTCAAAAATAAACATTAAAAAAATTAAACTCTGACTTAAAGGAAAAATCTTTTTATTACCATGGAAAAGAAGAAGCCCTAACTTTACAATTACAAATGCTTTTTTTTCTTTTTTTTTTTTTTGGTTGTTGTTTGTTTTTTAATCTCTATGCCCACTGTGGGTCTCGAACTCACAACTCTTTGATCAAGAGTTGCATGCTCCACTGATTGAGCCAGTCAAGTACTCCTGGAAGTAATTGTTAAAAGCGTGTCCTCTAATGAGAAATTTTTTCAGAGTTCTCCTAGAATTCACTGATCTTAAGAGTGTCCTAGTTTTTACCCACAATAAGTTTCTGTATTATGAGTTCTGAAGTTATTTTCTCCCTGTCTGGAGAGGTGGCAGTATGAAAAATAGGATGATAAAGTTGAAAGTACTCAAGGGGTGCCTGACTGGCTCATTCAGAGATGTGTGCAACTCTTGATCTTAGGGTTATGGGTTTGAGCCCCATGTGGAATGTAGAAATTACTTAAAAAGAAAAAGAAAGTACTCAAAAGTTCCTTGGTAGTTATTGCTGGACATTTCATAAAGTTTCCCACATCTAGAATTACTGAGGGCCATGAACATACATAAATAGTTGGAAAAAATATTTGATAGTCCTTATTTTTAGAAATAATGTATTCTTATAGTGTCTAAAATGGGAAATCAGGTTTTATTTGTAATAATCTCAGAAAATGCCTTCATTTATTTAGACTTTTTTTTTTTTTTTTTTGAAAAGGAGGGAGGGAGTACACGTGCACTTGTGATAGAAAAAGAAAGAGAATCTAATCAGGTTCCACACCCAGCACAGAGCTCAGTGTGGGGCTTGATCTCACAACCCTGAGATCATAACCTGAGCCTAAATTGAGTTGGATGCTTAACTGACTGAGCCACCCAGGCTCCCCTATTTAGACCTTTTTTTTTTTTTTTTTAATATAATGTTTATTTTTGAGAGAGGACAGGCAGGAGGCAGAGAGAGGGGGACAGAGGATCTGAAGCTGGCTCTGTGCTGAGAGCTGTGAGCCTGATGTGAGGCTCGAGCTCATGAACCGCAAGAACATGACATCAGCCAAAATCAGATACTGGGAGCCACTCAGGTGTCTTTGAACTTATTTTTAAGAGTGCTGTTTAGCAAGCAAAATAATAAAACGTAAAGGAGGGACAATAGGGAGCTGCTCATGATGTCTATACTCTGAGCATTTCTTTATGCTACATAAGGATTGTTTTCTCTCTTTTTTTTCTTCCCATTTTGGCTTTATTGAGTAAAGCTCGTTATGTACATTTTGACTGGTTGTTGTACATCCAGATAAATTGTATTCATTGTTCATATTTTGATGTTTCCAAGGGATGACGTAAGATCCGCTCTTGAAATCACCATTGACTGCTATGAAAAGTATAAAGTCTTACCAAGGATTCACGATGTCTTATGTAAACTGATAGAGAAAGGCGAGACTGATCTAATTCAGAAAGGTGGGTCACTTCCGTACCTTGATGTAGTTTTTTTGCCCCCTCTTGCTTATTTAATATTAATGTGTTGCTGTGAAGAGAAAATTTAACAGGAGGGGAAGTATGTCCAGAGGAACTTTGTTGTGCTTCTAAATGAAAAAGGACGATACCGGGTAGATTTTCAATGTTATAAATGCCCCTGATTGTTTTAACTGTTCATTTTGCAAACTTGCCCCTCTGTAATTTTTTGCTCTACATCTTGGCAATCTGCCTTTACGAGGAGGATCCCCCCACCCCAGCTCTTGAAGCTAGTCTTAGGTACTCCCTGTCATAGTGCGTACTCTTAGATAAGGCATGTGACAGGAAATAAGTTGACACAGCATCAATGTTTAAGTTATTCTAAATATTTGTTTCCAAGTTTTTTTATATGTGTCCAGAACTTCAAGTGTTGTTTATATTTTTTCCTTCTGCTTTGTTTTTTTTCTTTCCCCTCTAGCAATGAACTTTGTGAGCCAGGAACAAGGTGAAATGACAATGCTGTATGATCTCTTTTTCGCCTTCCTACAAACAGGAAATTATAAAGAGGCCAAGAAGATCATTGAGGTATGATTTTTAACTGCAGTATTCTAATTGGACACCTATTTAGACTCTGAATTGGAATATGTTTAAGAATTTTAACCTTAATTACAGCTGTTCTGATTCACGTTAATATAATTCAATCCCAATAACAGGTTCGGCGGGGGAGGGGTACTCGGCCAGCTTCTTTATTGTATGTAATTACAGTTCAGAAAAGGCAGCCTGGTTGTATATTGAATTTGTTTCCTCACTTTGTTAAATTCACTGTTATGTATCAAAATGATATTTGCATATTAAATCTTGGATTGTGGAACAATTAAATTAAACTGGCATTCCTGGGTGTAAAGTTGCTAATCCTCTTTGCCAAGGAATTCTTTGTTCTTAAAAGCAGTGGAATTTAATTTGCTGCAGACCAGGCTCAGATTTATTTGTAATGCTTGTCTACAAGTTAATCAGCCAAACAAGTGCTGTCTGCAACTGTTTGGCATTTAATTTAAAATTTCTTCTTCTTCTTTTTCTTTTTTAACTATGGTAAGCAGCTTATGGGAAATGGTAGGTGACAAACCTGGCCTATTTAGGATTAGTGTATTTTTATCTAGGCTTGATTGAAATTTTGCTTACTGAAATTGATAAGTCAAAGGGCAACTATAAAGTCTGTCCAAATTATGATTAATTTCACTATTGAACAGTTCTGTTTCCTCTACAAAAAACATTCCACAGAGGATAGACCCATTACCTTAAGAAAAATTATTTAACGTGAAATAAATAAAATAGACTTGAAAATGTACCAGTATGTCATGTTTCTGTCAGATCATACTTTGTCATTACTCCGTGTCTTTTTCCAAAAGTTCCCATGGATGGGACACAAAGGTGATGTTTGGCTTCCTCGTTTGTATATTGATGACTGCTTATCATGACATTGAAAATGTAGTTATATAACCCAGAAAATGTTTAGTGTCTCTTAATGATGAAAAGGGAAGACTGTGATATTGATTCAGAATATTCTTCCCAGTCTGTCTTACCAGACAGTCTGTCTTCCTGTCAGAGGGAAGTGGGATGTGCTGTCTTGGACAGGTGCTTCTGTAGCTCAAGTAGTCC
Source organism: Proteles cristata cristata (assembly GCA_017311185.1). Taxonomy (NCBI): domain Eukaryota; kingdom Metazoa; phylum Chordata; class Mammalia; order Carnivora; family Hyaenidae; genus Proteles; species Proteles cristata. The sequence continues at coordinate 134,128 of JAESUZ010004347.1, read as the reverse complement.
ATTTCAGTTTTGTAGAAAATAGTATAAATTCTTTCATTGCAAGTGCACAGTGTAAGTGAAAATGCGGGAAGCTCTTCAGATTCACCTCTTCAGAAGCCTTTTGAGTTCTTCTGCTCTGTACGCGTGGTATCAGGATTAGGGCACTGATCAGAGGAGAAATGAAACTCAGGTTTCAGATAATAGTGACGAGAGGCTCTACAGTAGGAAATCATGCTTGTCTCTTTATGGAATGAGCAGCACATTACAGGAAGAGCCAAAGGCATAAGAATGAGTTTGCCTTTGGCCATATACTTGCTAGTGTGGTAATGGAGAGTTTACTAAACCGTTTTAAGCTTCCTCGTCTATAAAAGGGAATATAGTATTTTTCTTTAAGATTCAATCACCTAATGTATGTAAAGCAGCTTGTATGTTTCCTGGATTACGGTAGTAATCAATAATATTAATTCTCTTTGCCCCTCAAAAGTAGGGATTGTGTTATCTTCTTTACCCCTGCATAATTCACGATGTAATGCTCCGCATAAAGTTACATGTTGTCACATGAATAGGCAAGAGAAAACCGCCTCTTGATTACTTTAAAGCTTTGCCAACTGCCACATCGTTGAGCATAGTCATTTAGGAATGGCTGTCTACTGATGACCAGGACTTTCATAGTGGATGTGTACGGAATTGCTTAAAGGATAAAGAATGGCTCTCTGGAGCACCTGCGGTGTGTAGGGTAGGACAGGAGGTGCGTAACAGGAGACTAGACTGAGGCACAGTTTTAGTTTCTTTTTTTGACGGTTAGCTGGAATTGAATTAAAGTGGGAACTTATTTTTTTCACTGTTGAAATTCAAAACCCAGAGGCACCTGGGTGGCTCAGTCACGATTTCATGGCTGGTGAGATTGAGCCCCGTGTCAGGTTCCACGCTGACAATAGGGAACCTGCTTAGGAGTCTCTCTCTCCCTCTCTCTCTTGCCCTCCCCTGCTTGCGTTCTCCCTCCCTCTCTCCCATTCTCTCTCTCTCTCTTTCTCAAAATAAATAAACAAACAAACAAAAAAATCAAGACCTGGAATTGTCTCTTGTAGTTTCCTAAGGATTATTGGAATATAAAAAATAATAAAAATTAATCAACTATGACTGTATCAGCATATGAAAGAATATTCTAAACAATGAGCCAAATTTTGGTATTGTTTCCAAAAATGCAGTGGTGTCTTATCAATGGGTATATTTGCCTGGATTGAGATTCCAAACTTCATATTGTGAAGCTTCTTTGTATTTCAAGGACTGTGGGAGATTGGATAAACCAGTCATGCAAATGTTCACATAAATGAAGACAGGAGAGACAGGATTCAGTGTAACAACAGCTTGTGTTGCTTTTTAAATGAACTGATGTACGTATATCATGTAGATTACATTTTAACATAGCCTTCATATTTTACTTATACACATGGATTATTGCAGGAGATCGGGTTTATAGTTATTTTATTTTGTACTTTTCAGTGTTTTCTGAGTTTTCTATAGTGAGCATCCATTTTCTTATCCTCAGAGAAAGTGTTCTCTTCCAAAAGAAAGAAAGAGAGAAAAGTAAATCAGACTAAGAACTAATGTGAAGCTCTTTGAATGTGAGATTAATGTGTGAGGATAATTACTATATGAGACCGAGAAATGCTAACTGCTGTAAGAAAAGTATAATCGTTCTGAAAGTTCAAGGGTGGAACTTATTCCCAGCGACCAAAATTAGGCAAGGCTTTCTAGAGGAAGTAGAGTATGAGGTGGGGGCTGATGAATATAGTAGTACTTTCACATTTGAGAATTTGATGGGGCTGGGAAGGCTATTACCGGTATTAGAGGTAGAGCAAAGAAGTAGAAAGGGGGAAATCTCTAAATAGTTCTTTTTCCCCAGCTGTATTGCGATATAATTGACATATAACATTGTGTCAGTTTAAGGTGTACACTGTGTTGATTTGATTACTTGTATTTTTTAAGTTTATTTATTTAGTTGGAGAGAGAAAATGAGGCAGAGAGAGAGAATCCAAAGCAGGCTGTGCACTGTCAGCACAGAGTCCGATGCAGGGCTCGAACTCATGAACTGTGAGATCATGACCTGAACTGAAACCAAGAGTCAGACACTTAACCTGCTGAGCCACCCAGGCGCCTCTGATTGCTTATGTTTTACAAAACTATCGCAGTAGTGTTACTTAGTGCCTCTTTTGTCTCACATAATTACTTTTTTTGTGGTGAGAACATTTTAGATTTATTCTCAGCAACTTTCAAGTATATATATATATATATTTTTTTTTTTAATAACATTTTAAAAGTTTTATATGTTTAAATAATATTTACACCCAGCATGGGGCTCAAACTCATAACCCCGAGATCAAGAGTTGCGCGCTCCTCAGGCTGAGCCAGCCAGGCACCCCTGCAATGTAGTATTGTTAACTGTAATCTTAGGTCCCCAGAACCTGTTCGTCTTATGGGGGAAATTTGTACCCTTTGACCAACGTCTCCCCATTTCCCCTGAGCCCCTGACAACCACTGTTCTAGGAGTTTGAGATTATACTATATTGGTCTTTCTCTGCCTGACTTACTTCACTTAGCATATGCCCTCTGGTCTATCCTGTTTGACCAATTTCCCCTCCCTTCCTTCTTCTTTTCTCCTTTCTTCCTTCCCTCCTGTCTCCTTCTTCCCTCTTTCCCTTTCTTCTTTATATCACTAACAAATAATTACTGATGACATTTTACAGTCGAGTCCTAAAGAAAGACCTTAAAAAATGAGTCTCTATAATGCAGTAATTGCTGTAGAAAGGACGTGTTTCAGACTTGATCTTTCTGAGGAAGTGACGTTTGGGATGAGAACGAAAGGATGAACTGGGAGCCAGCCACGTAGAGTGAAGGCAGAAACATTTCAGGTCCTGGAACTCCCTGTGTAAAGGCACTAAGGCAGGAAAGCACTTCCGTCTTGTATCCTTGTGCTGACTCTCTGGACTCTATCAGATAATACTCAGAATGTCTGGTACATTATCAAACACTTTTTTTAAATATAAAGTTTATTTGTTTATTTTGAGAGAGAGAGAGAGCACAGGCAGGTGAGGGGCAGAGAGAAGGAGTGACAGAATCTCAGACAGGCTCCGAGCCGTCAGCACAGAGCCTGATGTAGAGCTTGAAGTCAGGAACTGTGAGATCATGACCTGAACGGAGATCAGGAGTCGGACGCTTAACTGACCGAGCCACCCAGGTGCTTTCTTTTCCCCTTAAATAAAGTTTATTTATTCTGAGAGAGAGCACAAGCAGGTGAGGGGCAGCGTTATCAAAAACTTAATACATGTTAATTTTATTCCCTTCCTTCTGTGAGACATGCTACCCTGTGTTGAAGTCAGGCCTTTTGTGTCTCCCGCAGCCTCGTCCTCTGCAGGCTAATTGTCCCTGGCTCCTCTCAGTGTTCTTCTGGCATGTTCTGGAATGAAATTGGGGAAGGAAATGTTCACAAATTATCTTTACAAACTTATTTAATAATATCAGGTAAATATTTTGTGAACCGTATTCTGTGTTGCAGCAGCGATGATGATCAATCTGACACTTTTCCCCTGTGAATAGACTGAAACAAAATTTACTACGCTTGTTACTGTTTAAAACATGCCAAGTCTGAAGACACATTGTTAATCCCATTCCTCATTTAGTCCTCCCTGTGGTTTTCCTATACTTTTTTCAGTGCCTGTTTCTTTTATATATAATTGAAAGAGATCGAACCCTAGCTATACCCTCCATCACTGTTTCTGCATTTCCCTGTGTGGAATTAAGAACTCTTTTAAGCATTATTCTTAATGACTCCATCATTCCATTGTCTAAGTGAACTAAAGTTTATTTGCCCATTTTTCTTTTGAGAAAAAATGTTTTATTAAAAGAAATCATCATAACTCACATCGTAAGCTATGGGTGTACAGGTATATTTGCTTTCCAGATTATTTACATAGGATCGTTTCTTAGAAGTAGGTGAATATTATTACCATTTAAGGCCCCTGATACACAAAGACAGAAATTTTGTTCTGTCTTTATTTTATGTATTTATTTAAAAACTTTTTTTTAATGTTTATCTTGGGGGAGGGGGCAGGCACAGAATCTGAAACAGGCTCCAGGCTCTGTGCAGGCTCTGAGCTGTCAGCACAGGGCCCGATGCAGGGCTCAAACCCATGGATTGTGAGATCATGACCGGAGTCAAAGTCTGCTGCTTAACTGACTGAGCCACCCAGGTGCTGGGTTCTGTCTTTATAGATGATACCTCTTTTATGGTTATCTTAGCAGAGATTTGGTCTAAAGCGCAGGCCTTATGATAAACTAGCATGGTATTTTATTTTTTTAAATCAGGTAATGCTGCTTTCATGGAATGAATTTGGAAGCTTTCTTTTCTCTTCTGTTTTTTTTTTTTTTTTTTTGAGTAATTTGAGAATAATAGGTGTTTATTCTTCCAATGTTTGGTAGAATTTACCTGTGAAGCTATCCAGTCCTGGGAGTTCTTTGTTTACGGAATCAGTTTCTTGCCAGTAATTGATCTGCTCAAATTTTCTATTTCTTCCTGATTTGGTTTTGGAAGGTTTTATGTTTCTAGGAATTTGTCCACTTTTTTTCTTGATTGTCTAATTTGTTGGCATATAGTATAATGGTATTTTCTCATTTAAGAAAGGACTTTAGTATGGGGCGTCTGGGTGGCTCATTTAGTTAAACGTCTGACTCCTGGTTTCCGCTCAGGTCATGATCTCACGTGAGTTCGAGGCCCACAGTGCAGAGCCTGCTTGAGATTCTCTCCCTCTCTCTGCCCCTCCCCTGCTCACGCTCACACATGCGCGCTCTCTCAAAATAAAACTTTAAAAAAATTTTTTTAACAAAAGATTTTATTCTTTCAGTCAAGTATTTTTAAGGTACTTTAGTCACCTCCAAGGAAGAAAGTATTTCAAAGTCATTTAATAAATTAACAGTGTTTGGGGCGCCCGGGTGGCTCGGTCATTTGAGCCTCCGACTTCAGCTTGGGTCATGATCTCAAAGTTTGTGAGTTTGAGCCCTGCATCAGGCTCTCTGCTGTCAGAGCAGAGCCTACTTTGGATCCTCTGTCTGCCCCCCTCTACCCCAAATAAGTAAAAATAAATAAATAACATTGTTTGAATAATTCATTTTGTGTTTTAAGACTGGACATTAAGTTCAGTGAGGGATGTTACATACAAATATGATAAGAGTTAAATAATGACCTGAAATATTAAATGACTCTGTTAAATGTTTCTATATAGAAAGATTGTTTATGTTTATTCTTAGCCCTTTGAGCAAGCAAATTCAGTAATCACTTACTTAGTGCCTGCTGTGTGCCAGGCCCTGCTAAGTTTTCCAGGTATAAACACAAAGATCTTTGAGTAAGAGTCTGCTTTAAACTTAGCTTTTCTCATTTCTGCCTTTTCCTTTGAGGTGCATACCTAGACTACAAGCTAAACAGTAAAACTAGCATAGGCAGTGTTTTTATACTTCTCAAATGATTTTTGTGTACATCTTTACGTGAGCCTTACAAGACAACTCTGAGAAGTAATTCGGGCAAAGAAACGAGTTCGGAGTGTTCATGTGGAGCTTGTTTAATTAGTAGTGGCCATGGGATTTGAAATCGGGTCCTGATTTTGCATTTTCTCTTGGTTCTCTTACACCAGTTCCTACCTCTTGGATCTCTCTCTCTCTCTTTTTAAAATTAAGATAAGAGGGGCACCTAGGTGGCTTAGTCGGTTAAGCATTTCACTACGGCTCAGGTCATGATCTCCCAGTCCATGGGTTCAGGCTGCGCGTTGGGCTCTGTGCTGACAGCTTGGAGCCTGGAACCTGCTTCAGATTCTGTGTTTCCCTCTCTCTCTGCCCCTCCCGGATCACATTTTGTCTCTCTCAAAATAAAATAAAGACATAAAAGTAAATAATAAATAAATAAATAAAATTGAGATAAGATACAGCATTGCGTAAGTTTAAGGCATGCAGCGGGTTGATTAGATGCATTTATATATTGCAATATGAACTCCATGATCTTTTGACCCCTTAATAATCTGAACCATCAAAAGAGCTTACCCTTTCTCCAGAATTCATCTCTCTTGATTTTTCTCCCTCTTCTTATCTGCCATTACCCTCCTATCACATTGTAGCCAGAGTAAATTTGCTGTCTTCTCAGGGCAAAACCCTTCTTTTTGTGATTTTGTGTTTAGAGCCAAAAGTTTGGATTATAGTGATCTCCCAGTTTTTGTGACACATTGTTTCTTACTAGATCATATTCAGGGTTTTATCCTAATTTGCCTTCCGTACTGAGCTAGAATGGATCTTATATATACAGAAAGATTTTTGTCTTTTTTTTTTTATTTTTAAGGAGGGGCGCCTGGGTGGTTCATTCAGTTGAGCGTCTGACTTCAGCTCAGGTCAATGATCTTTTGGTTAGTGAGTTCAAGCCCCACTTTGGGCTCTGTGCTGACAGCTCAGAGCCTGGAGCCTGCTTCAGATTCTGTGTCTCCCTATCTCTCTGCCCCTCCCCTGTTTGTGCTCTGTCTCCTTCTCCTTCAAAAATAAATAAACGTTAAAAAAAAAAAAAAAAAGATTTTATTTTTAAGGAATTCCTGCACCCCACGTGGGACTCAGAATCCCACCCCAGAGATCAAGAGTTGCATGCTCTTCCCACTGAGCCAGCCAGGTGCCCCACAAAAGGATTTTTAGAGCTAGTTTTTCTCCCTGTGAGTCACCTCCCACATTTCAAGAGATAGATGTCAGTTCTCAAGCCAGTTCTCATGCCCCCTCTCGTTAGGATCTCCTGTAACACCTGGTTAGATGGGTCATGTTTAGTTTACCGTAGTCAGTCTGCTGGTTTGACTTGCTCAGCCATATTTTCCTTCCTACTCTAGACGTGGGCTTTACGTCAGTCTGAAGATTTTGGAGAAAAGGACAAATATCAGAAGACTTAATAAGTTCCATGATACCTTTTCCTCCTCTGCTATTCTAGCTATGATGATAAATTGTTGGGGTTTTGTTGTTTTCGTGTGTCCACAAAACTCTTGGTTTTCCTCCTACACTGCCTAGATGGTGTGGGGCTCTGGTAGTTGTTTGTTTTCCATTTCATATTTCTAGCACTGATGGCAGAAAAAACTTCTATTTTGGTCAGATTTAAAATAGTTTTTCTTGAGGTCGAATTTGAAGTAGAAGAATCTTCTCTTTCTACTTTAAAGATAATGATTAGTCGATAGGTATTTTTACTAGTATGTATAGAAGCCTATTAGGGTAACAGGAAATTTACATCAGAGTAATGTAATGCAATTAAAATTATTTCTTATTTTGGATTACTGTTATTCTTATACAAGTGAACTTACTATTAAATTGGAACATCACAAAGAATGTTTTGAAGCCCAGTAACCCAGGGGGAAACAAACATGCCAGGTTTTTTATTACAGTAATTACTTTATTCTCACTGTCCATTAATTAGATTGTCACAAAACCAGAAAAAATACTAGGTAAGTTCATTGTTTTAACTAAACATTAACTGGTTTTTGATAAGTTATATTTAATATCCCAATTAGATTTCTGTTCTCCATATTTTTATTACATTTTCTATTTTTGCTTTCAACTTGTAGTGTTTAAAATTCAATAAGATGTTCAGAGATAAGCCAGAAATGTAGACTATTACAGAAGCCTAGGAGATTTAGTTAATCTGACCTAGATGTTCTTTTGATGATTGAGATTTATAATGTGAAAACAGTTCTCAATTTCAAAATGAAACATAGGACTATCTCCCATATAAGCTGCCCTGCCAGTGACAGGCAGATTAATCAGCCACGAAAAGGAAGAGTTTACCATAAAAGTTGTGCTGTTTAGATCGTTGGCATTTGGATCAGCGATAACATTGAAAGTTATAAGTGAATGAATGCAGTCTTCACATTTTGCCTTCTCAAGAGGACTGTCCAGAATTTTTGCAAGGGCTTTTTGGATACATTTGATTTCATTTGGTTGCATTTTCAGTGTAATGCATGTGAAACAAAACAGGTCATCAGGTGAGAAAACCCTTGAGATGAAATTGTGCGCAAATGTAAATATTGATATTTGAGAATCTATTTAAACAAGGAATTTATTCGGCATTTCGTTGTCGTATCCCCAGTGTGCATGCTTGCACGGTTAGCAGGAGAACACTTACACAGCTTCTGCTGTACCGCTTTTCTGTCATTCTGCCAAAACTCTGAGGTGTTCGTGTCTGCTTCAGTTCTTAACATTACACAATATTATTTTAAGAGATAAAAAATAATGAGGACTTATAAATAAGAGATCAGATTTGAGGGGTACCTGGTTTAGTCAACAAAGCAGAGTGGAGAAAGCAGTAAAGGTACCTCCTCTAGACTGGAGCAGCCAGGGCTAATGAGCATGTAGTTTTCTTATCATAATGCTGTGATTGAAATGTAGTATTTAATGGTGAAGCCCTCTTACAGATGATGAAAATACTATAGTTAGAGTGACAAATCCTTGGAATTATGTGTGAATTGGTTTGCCTTTTATTCCAGTATCCAGAATTGTAAAGGAATTGCTTTGCTGCCAGAGTTATTGACTAGTCATTTCTGATTGACGATATAACCTATGTCTCAGTAATTAAAGTAAACCAAGACTATGAACTAGCTTTAAGTACTTAGTTTGTTTTAAGTACCTAACTTTTTCTTTATCACCCGATTTTACAAAACATGTTAAAAGAAAAAGTAAATGCCATTGGTTTATTGTTGTGATAATGGCTAATAAGTTTGCGTAACATAATATTTTTTGCTTCTTGAATTCATTGGGATCTCTGAAAGAGTATGTGTGGGTGTGTTTGATTTGACATCTTTGGAGTTGATTTAGTTCATCGAGTCAAGGTTTCTTTTTGAACTCAAGAAAGCTTAACCATTTTAAAATTTAAAGATTTATGGAATGGAAAGTGACCTGCAAAGCAACACTTTGATGCAACTCGAATCTTTTAGATACTGGTTAAATGTAGGTTACAATTTATGGTGTTTTAATCCTAAAAGTCTTTGATAACTATGATACTAAGAGGTTTCTTTTATTATATGTTTAGGAAGGAAGCGACAAATTCAGGAGAAGGAAAACTATTTGTCTTGGAAGGAAAATTAACATTTAGCTAAGCTTTACCTCACATGCTGTATGATTATTTTATTTTATAGACTCCAGGCATCAGAGCGCGATCTTCTAGACTTCAGTGGTTTTGTGATCGATGTATTTCAAGTAATCAGGTTTGTCTTTAATTTCTGGCCTCAAGCACCTAAAACTGTGAGTAGAAAGCAGGTGTCCTACATGTCATATGAGCATTTGGGGACTTAGGGACATATGGCATTATTAATGGAAGCAGCGTTCTCTTGGTTGTTTTCCAGATAAGCGGGAGCTTAATTCTTGTTCCTGAGGTGCCGTGGAATCCCTAAAATTTTAATTAGGCCCTGAAGATTTCCACTTGCTTTATCCTAGTTGTTGGACTGAGCAGGCTAACCTTGTTTCCTTGGCAGTTTAAATCTGCTTCTGTTCTTAGTGACCAGACGAGTCGCTTGATGGGAGCCCAGGTGGAATTTCTGCTTTACCTCTCCTCTGGTGCAGATTATCTGTTCATGTCCTGCCAAGTAAAAGCCACAGGGGAAGGGGAGTGTAACATTCAGGTGGAGGAATATTCTTATTGATAAATAAGAGGATGTGCTCACTCTACCCTCCACCCCAAGCATCGCTGAATTCTTCAAAATGCATCTTCATGGAGGTTCCCTCGATTAGATAATTGTTCTTGACTGCAGAGTCCTTCAGCTTTTTAACTCAAAAAATTTTTTTAATTGTGTTAAAATGCATCTAACAAAATTTATCATGTTAGCCATTTTTAAGCATTAATTACATTCACATTGTTCTGCTTCGCTCTTTAAATGTTGAAAGGAAGTGAATCTGCACTTTGGGTAAAGCTTATTTGAAGGATTATCTAACTAATATTTGTGAACTCTAAAATATATCCTTTACACAGTCTAGATCCACCTGTTAATCTTATTTTTAAGGTTGAAACTCTAGAAAAATTAGTGGAGCTGACGCAGAAGCTATTTGAATGTGATAGAGACCAGCTGTACTACAGTCTGCTGAGGCTATATAGTAAGTAATCTGACTGTTCCTCATGTTTTCCTCTTGCGATGTCTATTTCAGGTGCAAGAAAGAGGAGTGTCAGGCAGGTCCAGGGATTGTCAAATGTGTAGCCTTCAGCAAGAGGCTTCAGTAGAGGCCAGATGGAATTTTATCACAGAATGTTACATTGTATCACTAGACCCCATTTCTGACCGTTTTACTGCAGTAATGAGAAGATGAGAAAAATCTTCATCAGGGTCACAGAATTTAATGGGACTTTTTGAGGAAAGACTAATTTTTTTCTTCTTTTTATATGTAAGTGCTCCAGTAGACTTAGCAGCCAGTCACTTGTATAAATGGCACCATCATTGACCTGTTCATGTGTATAAGATCTTTTTCCAGAAGAATGCATATTGATATACAAACTCATTGCCAATTTTTTAAAATGTGATTATATTGTAGTATGGTTTTGACCTCTTCTATATGGTGGACATTTTCTTATATTTTATTAACCTACAAATAACTTCATGGGACGGATATACTGGTTTACCCAGCCAATCTCCTAATGCTAGACATTGGAATAGAATTCAGTTTCTCATGTTAGGAAATAGCGCTGCATTAACTATCTCATCTTTGTGCCGTACCCTTAGTCGGTTCCTTGTGCTGGATTTACATTCATGTTCTGAAACTTTTGATCTCCATTACCCAGCATTGCTCTAGTACGTTGATTCCAGTTTCTGCATCTGGGAACTTGGCGGTCTCTTTTAGGGTGTTTGGGTGGAGAGGAACAACGCTTTGAATAGTCAGTGACCTCTCCTCCCTTTTTTACTTCATAGATCTAGATTATTTTCTTTTCTCGTGGGAAATTTTCCTTCACCAAACACCACAGACAGCAGTGAATAAGTTAGTTCATTTGTCTTTTGGAATTTATATTTATTATCCTTAGAAGCTTTGTCTTCTTCGTTGGTGGTATAAATAAGACTTGCCATAAAATTAATGTTTCAGTTGTTGGCTGCATTGAAGCGCACACTTCACTATGTAATTCTTCAAAGTCTAAAAATTCTTAAAATTCAATTCTTTGGTTTGAATCAATTCTGGTACATAGTACTAAGGTTGTTATTGAATATACAATTAGAAAACTTTAACATTTTCAGAGTTTAGTCCTCTGTTGGTCCTCAGAATACATTATAACCTATATTCACTCAGGTGCCAATTCTTTCCATCTCTCTTCTTCCTTTTGAGGAACTACTTCACACTTAACCTTTAATTTTGTGCAGACTTCAAAAGGAAAAAAAAAAAAACACCTGAATTTGTTTCCATACAAGTCCCAGCATTTAAAGTCGTCCTCGTAGAAGGCCCTAATCCCTTACTGTGTGGACATTGAGCAGGGCCCTGCAGGTAAATAGGTAGGGCCCCGTGGAAAGAGTTAGGCCTCTGACCAAGACAGGAGCGAGAGAACAGCCAGAAGAACATACGAGGTACATACAGTATTATGGTCGTCCAGGGAAGGCGGGAAGGGCCAGCCTCACAGACTTCTTTTTCTTGTATGCAGGTGACCTTTGCTGCTGTTGTTGTTGTTGTTCCAAAAGAAAGAAAAGAAAAAAACAACTTCTAAGTTCATTTAACATTTCCTTTAGGGATAAGCAGTCTCTGAGTTTTATTATCATTTTTTTTCACCTTCATCCCTTCTCTTTACTCTGTTGGACCCCTCCCTCCAGTTCTTTCCTCTGTATTTGAGCCAACAGTTGGAAGAACGTGGTGATGTGAGGGTGGCCTCTCGTGAGGCTAGAGGCCAAAGGAACCATTATAACGAAGTAAACTTTTTAACCCAGTTTGTGTACTTCATACCTTTTTTAGTGCTATAAATAGATCATGGGGTCGTGATAACCCTAATTCTTCCCTTTCTGAAGAATAAACCAGTGCTCTTCCTTTGTTGACCCCCTCTTTGGATTTTGCCTTCTGACTTGGACCACTATGTAAACATGTTAAATAATTTATAAAGCACTGTGGACTCAATTTATTTGAAAAGGAACATATAATATGGAATGATATATGAGGTGTGGCCCTATTATACTTGAAACATCCCTATTTTGGATTCTGGATTTCTCAGAAAGTAATTTGTTTGACCTGCTGGAACTTTTTATGCATTCGTTCTTTCTCATGGTGTCATTTTAGTCTTTGAAAGCAATTGGCCTGATTATTTGTTGAAGAGCTGTTTTGTTTTAAAATAGCATCCCCTGCCCACCATACACACTTCCTGTTGTGAATCACAGCATCCTGTAGAAACAGGCAGAAAACAACGATACACATTGCCCTGGTTTATGATAGCCAACCTTCGTGCGTCTATAATCTAGATGAAGAAATAGAAAATGAAACTTTTCATATGTTTAAATTCTAGTTGTCCTAAACGTTTCATTTTCTACCTGCTCTATACAGTATGGTGCCCGTAGATGATCTGTTAAAAAGAATCTGTCACAATGCAGATTTTGGTTCTGTCTTTTCTAATAGATTTTCTGACATCACCTTTCATGGTGATAGTCTTGCAAAATTAGTTCCTAATTAGTTTGAGATGACAGTATTTTTACCTTCTTATTGAACATTTTCTTTATATTCTAAACATGACCATTTCTTTTTACATATATACATATAGCTTATTATTTGTATACATTATCGGAAAACAGTTTGTAATTTTGTCTTAAAGTTTTTACAAATCGATTTTTAAAAAGCCAACATTTACACGTTAGCATTTCTTCTACCTCAGAAGTTATTTATGTGCTTTTCTCCCCAGTACTTCTTCTGGTCATTGACATTTCTCTCGCACTGTGTGGGTTCCTGTCATTATTCTACAAATAAGGCAGGAGTATATTCCAAATTACTAGAGTCAAGCAGTACAGTAGTGTACAGAACAAAATGTGGAACTGTCATTTTGTCCACCCCTCAGAAGTAACTTGTCAGTTGGCCAGCCTTCCAGATTTCCCTCTGTATATTTGTATCCATGTGGTTTTTACATATCCACCAATTATTTTGTTATATCCTCTACATGCTTCATACTCTACGTTATGTTCCATGGCTTCCTTTCTTAGTTAATATGAAATACACCCACAGGGAAAGATCAGTGACCTTTCTCTCTTTAATTACCAAATTTAAGTATGTGTGTCCTTTGTATTTTAAAAATATACTTCATGTTTCAGTTTATGCGATCGTGATTCTTCTAGGTGCTCACATCTTTCCATCTTTGACCAGGGGCAGCTCCTTCACGTTGGCTCCTAGGTCATAGGACACCCCTCGCTTGTCTTGGGTTGTTTTTAGGCAAAACAAGACAGCCCAGGCTTGCCTTGCGCAATCCTGTCCCAGCCCTGGGTTCCTTGTTTCAGAGTGGATGTTTAGAGACCACAATTTGCCAGTTGCCCCCTCTGATCAGTAATATGAACTTTCCGACTTGAACTAAAACCCCAAACTAGACGTTTTCATCTCTTCGTTCAGTACCATAGCGGTTGCTATGATAACTCTTGTCACACACTGGTCACATCGCCATAAATTACAATCCCACAACAGTGCGTGTTCTGGTGAAATCACCAGTGGTGGCCACAGTCGTTGGTCGTATAGCTTGCCAGTCTTCAGAGGCTGTGCAGCAGTCAGTCCTCTCGTTCTTTAAAGAGGGCGAACCAAGGGTGCCCAGAGGGCAGGGATGGGATTCGAGAGGCAGAGCGTCCATTCCTGGGCCACTGCCCGGTGGCAAGTAGATTGCTTGGTAGCAGGGATTTTAAGCCCCAGAGGGATAGTACACAAGAAAGGCATAGCCTTTCTGTCGTCTTGTGAGATTTTGCACACAGGTGCAAATATTGGTACACTGACTAGGTTGCCTCAAGTTTTTGTTCTGCATTTTGTGATCCAGGTATATTTCCAAGTTTTTTCTTTAAACAAACAAACAAAAAGGCGTATGTGTAAAAATAAATGACCAAGTTGTTTCATGCTATAGGCACTGTCTAGTTTTCACGTATTTTGAAATCTTTTCTTGTAGAAGCTGCTAGTCCATTTTAATTAGAGGTGCATCTCTGTAATATCTTGTTCTCCCAAACTGGAAGCTTCTGTATACTTGTGCCATTTTTAGAAGAAAATTGTCTTCCTGTAACTCTTACAGTTGAAGGCACAGAGTTGTACATCCTCCACCCTCTTTCTTCTCTTCAGTGTTTGGAGTAGTTATATTAGCTTAAAAATGGATCTCTTTAAAAAGCACCTTAGCAGTGCTGTTTCCAGCTCCTGGAAACCTTTCCTGTATCTTGCACAGTGCACAGTACTCTCACAGGGAACGGAAGTTTTCCACCTTTTCTCTTCTACAGAATTAAAGATACTGGAGCTTTTGTTTTGTTTTTAATGTATTTAATTTGATTAGTTTTATATAGTCACGTAATTGAAAAGACACTGTTGAATTTTACACTACATAAGAACATTCTAATGAAGGATAAACATAATTAGCTTATGAGAGTCTTGTTTTGAAAATAGATTATAAATTTAATCGTTTTGTATGCAGCTGATCTTACTATCAAAGTATGTACAAAATCATTGTAATCTGTGTATGACCTGACAAAATTGTCCTGCTTGGTAGCTTTCTGATGGAGCATGAATGTGTTTTGTTTTTTCTTCTTTGAATTTTTTACTTTTAAGAGTCATTAGTTATCAGAAAACTTAGCTTTTCAGTTGGAGGAGTCGGGGAGAATCTAAGAAATTCCCATTTGTTTTAGTATTTTGAAATTCCTGAAAAACACGTTTTTCTGGAACATTTTGTGCTCTGAAATAACCCTTTTCCTAGAGCCTACTCTATACAATGAAGATACTCTTGATTCATACTTGAAAATTTAAAAAAGATTTTTAAAGGAATATTTATTTGTGCTTAATAGTTGTATTGAACTTAGTGCCATGATATTTTTCATACTTTCTAGTTTTTCACAAGCAGAAAGTTTATTATATTAAATGACTGACATTTTCTTCTTTTAAAACCCGTTAGAAGGTTTTAAAAAGAGTCTTGATTATTAAATTTTTGCTATTTGTGAAGACTAGATCATCACATAAAAGGAACATATAAGGAATACCACGTATTCATTCAGTGTGAAGGAATCTGCCTGTTTCCTTCCAGTAAATTTCCCTTACCATATAATACTTCTAGTCTGATGACATCATTTGTTGGGATAAGAAATCTGTCACACAATGTCATAGACATTCTTTAAGTCAGCAAAAGAGACAGAATTCTCCATATTCATCTAAGTGAAAAGTGTTTGTTGATTTGCCCCTTTTGAAAAAAATCCTACATCTGCGTGCTTTTACTCACTTTAGACCGTCAGCTGTGTATTAAAGTGCATACATGTACCCATCATCTTTCCAGAGTCTCACGGACATAGTTGAATTGTTACCTATCTCAGGTTTTGATTTCAGCATTGGGCAACTTCTCAGTTACTTTAAAAAGGTTCTCAGAGTACGTAGTAAAGGGTAGGAGGTTTGTTGTTTGTTGTTGTTTTTTAATAGGCAAGGGCATTCTATTGTTGAAAATTCAAAAGGTATACAGAAAGAAGTCTTCTCACCTTTGGTGCACAATCATCCTATTCCTTTCCCTGGAAGTAGTTATTTGGGGTAGTGCTTACAACTCCACATCAAAGAGGAGAAAGTGCTAAACATTTTTATGAATTCTACTTAGTATGTTCTTTAATTTTTGCCTACTCAAATTTTCTAGAAATCAACGGTGACTGGCAAAGAGCTGATGCTGTCTGGAACAAAATGCAAGAAGAAAATATTATTCCTCGTGCAAAGACATTACGATTATTGGCAGACATCCTTAGAAACAATAATCAGGAGGTTCCGTTTGATGTACCTGAGGTAATTTGTTTTTAACCGTAAGCGTAACAGATGTTGTCAGTATAACGTGAAGGCATAGGTGAACCTGGTTTTATACTAAAAAGATCACTGTATATACCAGTGTTTGTTTAACTGAAGAATTTTGTTTTTAAGTTGTGGTATGAGGATGAAAAGCACTCCCTGAACTCATCACCACCTTCACGTGAAGAAAGAAATATCCAGAAAAACCTGTTGAATGCCTGCCAGCAAAAGAGAAGCAAAGGTAAACCTGTACACGGCAGCCTTCTTTCGAATAGAAACATAAGATCTAACCCCATCTAACAAATTAGAAGTGTCCATCTCTAGGACAGAGATGGAACTTGTATAAATAACTTACTTTCATTCTTTAAATTAAAATAGACATTTTGGGTAGTTGGTGAAACTTAAATATCAACTGAGTAGTAGATAATAGTAAGAAATGATCTCATTTTTTTTGGCTTATTTTTTTAATAATCTTTATATCTAGTGTGGAGCTTGAACTCATGACCCTGAGATCAAGAGTCTCATGCTCTTCTGGCTGAGCCAGCCTGGTGCCCCACCTCATGTTAGATATGATAGTGGTGTTAAGATTTATAGGATAGTGTCCTTAAAGTTGGAGATCTCTAGTGCAGTACTGAGGGATGAAAAAAATCAAGATATCTGTAACTTGTTTTAAAATATCTAAGCCATAAAGAACAAAGATAAAGCAAATCTGGCAAAATCTTAATGATAAATGTTAGATGTAGGTGAGCGGTATATGGAAGGGTCCATTATACTATATATTTTTCTGTACATTTGAAATTTTTTATAATAACTAAAATAGGCATACATTTTATCAAAAATTATACTTTGAAAATAGCATGATCATGGGTGGGGTTTTTTTGGCAAATGTATTTATTATATATTTTGGTTTTATCTGAAAGCAAAAATGGATTCAGGCCTTAACCACCATAGTAGTATATGTTGAAGTAATCAAGCACTATTTCAGGATTAGAAGCCAGACGTGAGCTCTGTGTCTCACCTTCTTCCTTTTCTCTAGTGGCAGACTTCCCTGATGTGGCACACCTACCACATTTATGACTACTTTTTTTTTTTTTTTTTTAATTTCTGAGAAAGAGAGATAGCATGAACAGGGGAGGGTCAGAGTGAGAGGGAGACACAGAATCCGAAACAGGCTCTGGGCTCTGAGCTGTCAGCACAGAGCCCGACGCAGGGCTTGAACCCACAATCCGTGAGATCATGACCTGAGCTGAAGTCGGACGCTTAACCGACTGAGCCACCCGGCGCCCCCCTTTATGACTGCTTTAAAACTTTTATGATCATCTTGAACACTCTGATAGCAGCTTGCCTATTACATTATAGACATTTCCATTTAGATTTCATTGTGCTCTTTCAGAATCACATATTACTATTGTTTCCTTTCTTTTTTGTTAATTTTTCTCCATAGCATCCTAGCATACTCTTTAATTTCCTTCAGTTTTGCGGATTTTCCATGTATGCTTTATGATACTTAAACCGTTATGTAGATTTTTTTTTCATTTTAGTGTTTATAGTTTAGAGCTCTGTTCAATAGAAAGATAAATTTAGAAATTTATAATTTCCTCTTGTTTCTTAATGGAAATTTTGTGACAGTGCTGTAAAGTGTACAGGGTCATGAAGAGTAACTTTATCCTTTGTGTAATTTTCCTTTGCTTCATACTTACCCTATACATCCTTGAGTCCTTACCTTATATATGGTAAACCTAAGTACAAAATTAATTATCATCAATACTGTTTAAATATTCCAGTGGAATTTTTATTTGACTGAAATGAATATGAAATTAGTATATAGTTACTTTTTGAAGACTCTAGAACTCCTTCATATATTGCCTTTTTAAAAGTTGCTGGCTTAGTTAGTTAAAGCATACGACTTCAGCTCAGGTCATGATCTCGCGGTTTGTGGGTTTGAACCCTGCGTCAGGGTCTGTGCTGACAGCTTGGAGTCTGGAGCCTTCTTTGGATGCTGTCTCTCTCTCTCTCTGCCCCTCCCGCACTCAGGCTCTGTTTCTCTCAAAAATAAACATTTTAAAAAATTTTTTAAAGAATTGTTTTTAAGTGAAAACTCTTAACCAGGTACTATTGTTTCTTATAAACGTAGAGATATACCCCTAGTCTGGTTTTACTATGCAATTTACACTTATCGTGCTGATTTTATTCTGTTAGTTCTTCAGTTTTTATTCACAGATCTCAGGATTTAAATGCTTAGCAAAATATGAATACTTTGAAATTTGAATGCTTTGCAAAATAGCACTGTATCGAATTTCTTGTTAGTTTAGCAGCCTTACTGACTTTCACACCAGAAACCTGTGGTGAATGAGTGTGGCACTTTACAGTGATAACCTCTTCCTTCCTTCCTTCTCCCCTTCCTTCCTCCCTTCGTTCCTTCAGCTAGGAGCGAACAATAAACAGAGCCATACCAATTTCTTACAATGACTACAGTTTTAGAAAACAGTAAGATTTTCTAGATTGCTTTGTTCATCTTAAGTATTTGAATTATACTTATTGTGTATTTCTGTTTAGCAAACCATGCTTGTTGGGGGGGAGACCATAATTGCACTGCCTTTGACCTCTCAGCTGCCTTAAAAGGGAGCCCTGCGTACAGAGTGACACATTTTATCTGTGAAACCTTGGTTAAAATGCAAATATTAGTGTCATACCTTTTCTCTTTTGTTTTCTCTGAGTTTAGCTTGAAAGAAGGTTTTTGTTCATTGTCACTTCGGTTTAAATTGAAGGCCTCGTGCAAACTCCCCTAACTTCGAAATATAAGTGTAATGTCTGCTTGTTTAGAAACCTCTAACGTAGCTCCGAATGGTTTTTTGAGCATTAATATTGTGTTCACTCCTAATTGTATGTACTGCATTTCCTTACACTGAGCTTTATACCCATAGATGTTCATACATGGCAGTTAACTTATGCTCCATCTCTATTGTGATTTGTTTATACACACCAGAGAGTGGATTATAGTTTCAGTTGGATGTTTATAGCCAGGCAATTTTATTTCAGAAAAGTAAGTGACTGAAAAGTATAGTTACTTCTCTTTTGGTAACATCTTTTCATTCACTGACAGTTATTGTGAACAAGTGAAATAAAACTGTTAATCAGTCAAACAAATGTTGCTTAGTTTACTTGTTAGATACCTGTATATTTGAAAATTGTATGTTTTTGTAGAAGTCCTGTCGTAGCCAAATAATTTGATCTCCTAATTTTAGAATTATAGGCTATATTCACTTTACTGCTTTTGTGTTGAAATGTTAACCATTGTAACCACCCACTTATAGATTTAAGATTGCTTTAAAATGGCATCTTTTGCTCCCCTCAAACTAAATTATACCTGAGGTTTATTTGGACTTTAACACGCATTTTGCAGTTTATTTTGAAGCTGGGATCGTCTTTTGACAAACAAATTCAGAAGAGCTCTTTCTCATTTTTATTGGCCTGAATATGATTTATTGACTTCAGAAAACTAGTGCAAAAAGTAATTTTAAAAGGAAGTCCTTTCAGGTACCTTCCATGTGGCTTAAGTAGAGTTTCCAAAACCGTGACTTTGTGTTTACAAACGTGAGAAGGGTTCCGGCATCTGCTGTGTAGGTCAGTGGGTCTGCGAGTGGTATGGGGCGCGGGTATGGAAACAGAGAGAAATACTGTGGTTTTGGGGCCGTGTTCAAGGGGATTTTTCCCTCCTTTTTGCCATTTCAGAATAATGTTTTCTTATTTTATGTTTTTTTTTTCCTTCATAGATGCATATGGTATTTTCCAGAAAGCACGAAAGCAAAACATTGTGCTGAACAATGAAGCCTATGGCAGTCTTATAAAATTACTTTTGGAGAAGGATAACTTCATACAAGCAATGCAAGTGAAAGATGTGTAAGTATTAGTCTCTTTATTAAACTTGTCACTAAAAAAAGTATCAGCTCTCATTAGAGTTTTTCTAATGATTTGTAGTGGTAGCAGCTCTTTAATTATCCTCAACTGCACACAAAAGTCCTATGAAATGGTTTTATAATTTTATGGGTTTCTTTTTAACCTATAAAAAAATAACTTTTAGTGTCTCTGCACAGTGCAGTACATTTTATTTGCCTACTTGCCACTCATTTATGATGTTCATACACAGAAAAGTAATTTCTTTTTCTTCATCATACTGTTTCTTGTTCATCAGCTGGATCTGTGAACCTTTTGTGGTGGGAGGAGCCTAATACAATGAAAACACCCAAGGGCTTTGACCTTAGGCAGGGGTACGGAGCATACTTGAAATGTCTTTTGAGGAAATTACCTCCCATCAGTGAGCCTCATTTTTTCATCGGTGTGATGAGTGGATGACAGTAAGACTTATATTAAAGATCTCTTCTAGGTGTTGAAGAACATAGAGTAAAGTAGAGAAAATATAGGTGCTCAACACATTTTATTGATTGATTTTTAAAAAATATTTGAGAGGGGCGCTTGGGTGGCTTAGTCGGTTAAGCGTCCGACTTTCGCTTGGGTCATGATCTCACGGTTCGTGGGTTCGAGCCCCGCGTCGGGCTCTGTGCTGACTGCCAGCTCGGAGCCTGGAGCCTGTTTCAGTCTGTGACTCCCTCTCTCTCTGACCCTCCCCTGTTCACGCTGTCTCTCTCTCTCCTAGAAATAAATAAAAACATTTAAAAAAAAATAAATAAATAAAAATAAAAAATAAAAAATATTTGAGAGAGAGGGTGGAGGAGGGGCAGAAAGAGAGGGGAGAGAAAATCTCGGTCAGAGCCCAATGCAGGGTTCTGTCTCATAAACCATGAGATCATGACCTGAACCAAAGTCGAGTTGTAGGCTTAACCAACTAAGCCATGCAGGCGTCCCTTAATACATTTTAAAAGCCTTTTCTCTTTCCTCTTCTGTTGTGTTTTTTGTTTGGTTTTGGACTTAAAAAAAAAAAAATCTGTGTGGTGTGGTGGTAGGGGTTTTGTTTCCCTGGCTAGTTCCTCAGAGTAAAATACTTTGTTAATCAGAACAAGAATAAAGTTTTCTTACCTGGTATGTCAGGTAATGGACTGTGTTGTCTTTTCTGCAAGGAGTTAACACGAAAACTTGAGTTATTAACCAGAGAGGGCCTAGAAAGGAATAGATCACGGTCCCCTGCTCTGGAATATAGACCTGTCCTGGTGATGAGTCAGTAGCCTTATTTTCAGTGGCAAAGGTCAGCCTTTTCCTGTGTATTACAAGTTCTGAAATAATCTCTCTTGGCTCAACTTTGGCCTTCAAAATTTTTAAGTCACAGTACTTTTGGAATATTAAGAGTCTTGAATAGGGGCACCTGGGTGGCTTAGTCAGTTAAGCGTCTGACTTTCGCTTAGGTCATGATCTCGTGGTTCGTGGGTTCGAGCCCTGCGTCGGACTCTGTGCTGACTGCCAGCTCAGAGCCTGGAGCCTATTTCAGAGTCTGTGTCTCCCTCTCTCTCTGACCCTCCCCTGCTCACGCTGTCTCCCTCTCTCCTAGAAATAAATAAAAAATATTAAAAAAAAAAAAAAAAAAGAGTCTGGAATAGAAATTGGATGCTTGGTATTCTTGCAATTTGCTGGAAAATTTGGCGTTAGTGCTAGTGTTATGTTAAAGGGATGTACCAGAGGTCATATTTACTGTTTGCACATTTTGGAAAATGTATCTGACTATAGTTGTCTGTGGAAATATATAACATGCACACATATACAGTAAACATAGATGTATAGTATATACTTCTACACACATGGACACCATATGATGTCTGTGGTCTTCAACCATCATTTGTATATCTTATAATCAAGGACAATCACACTAAGACTTTTTTGAAAGTTCAGGTTTTTAATGTATTCTGTATGCCATTTGTGTGATTACTCAGTTGCTAATTAAATTACGTATCTCCAAAATACTCAAAACGAGCCCAGTGAGTGACTTGGAAAATTTTGCATTGAACAGCCTATCGCCATCAATAATCATTGAAGTCATCAAGGGGGTATGTGTTTTTCCTAAAATTACTTTTCTCAAGCAAATTATTACCTAAACTCTCTATCCTAACTTTGCCCATATAACAAAATAACATTATCTGATGCAATAATGTTTTGGGAGGAAAGGGAAGCAGCGTAAAGAGAAGAACGTTTTGTGTTGTGAACTGAGTGTGATTAAGTGAGGGGACAGAATCAAAGAAGAAAAGTGGGGGTTTTTTTAACTTAAAAAAAAGAAGTATTTATTTTTGAGAAAGAGACACTAGTGAACAGGGGAGGGTCAGAGAGAGAGGGAGACACAGAATCCAAAACAGACTCCACACCCTAAGCTGTCAGCATAAAGCCCTACATAGGGCCTGAACCCATGAACTGTGAGATCTGACCCAAGCCAAAGTCGGACGCTTTAACCAACTGAGTCAGCTAGGCACCCCAAAAGTTTTTTTTAAACTTTTAATTCTGAAGTTGGTCACAGAGATCTCTGAAATTCCCCAAAGTACAAATTGTAATTTTTTTCTCATTTTAATTGGGCTTGTTCTAGAATTGCAAGCCTCACATTCTGGTAACATAAAAAGATTTCCCATAGCCCACCACAAAGATTGATTCAGTCCATCTGACTCAGTCCATCTACCCAGCAATGATTTGGGGCCCAGAAATCTGCATTTTACTGAACACCCAAAGTGATTCAGTAATCACATGTCATAAATCACTTGTCATATAAATACTATAAAACATACTGAAAAAATAGAGGAGTGCCTGTGTAGCTCGGTTGGTTGGGCATCTGACTCTTGATCTTGGCTCAAGTTAGAATCTCATGGTTCGTGAGATCATGCCCCATGTCAGGTTCCATGCTGACAGCACAGAGCCTTGCTTAGGATTCTTTACCTCTCTCTTTCTGCCCCTCCCTCACATGCATGTACTCTCAAAATAAATAAATAAACTTAAAAAAACAGACATTTTTCAGAGAATAAGATTTAAAAACTAGAGGATTAAACGTTCTCTTGCCTCCCCCCATAGAGCGTTCATGCAGTACACCTTTCATTGCGCTCACTGGTTAGTGGTTTTTCAAACTACAGTTGTAACCAGTAAGGGTCATGGAATCTCTTCAGTGAGACAGAACCAACATTTTGCTTAAATGAAATAGAATAGAAAATATTGAAGCACTTCATGTGGTAAATGTAGTTTTGTGAGTTTTATTTACTAAAATGTGCACTAGTGGGCTGTGTGAAACGTGCCTTACCCTGTGTGACTGTGGACCTTGATCAGACGAATGTTGTGAAAGCTTCTGGTGTAGAAGATGCAGGCACAGCTCTCCTGGTTCCCTGTGTGGGCACAACGTGTAAAATGTACGTTGATCTTTCCCCCCTTTTCTAGATCTTCATGAAGCCTTTCTGAACTCTGAGGGCACTTTTATCTTAGCTGTGTTACCCTTCCTGGAGGATTTTATAGCTGCCATCCCCACGTAGCTGGGAGGGCCTAAGAGAATCCTAGATGCAAAGCCTTAGCCACGCCTAAGGACCTAAGCTGGGGGTTGGTTGGCTACACATCCTTTTCCTTGAACCGAGAAAATGTTACATCAAACTCTGAAGAACTGTATCTTGCATTAGATCTACATTGGGTTATTTTGAAAATAACTCTCTGGGGGCGCCTGGGTGGCTTAGTCGGTTAAGCGTCCGACTTTCGCTCAGGTCATGATCTCGCAGTTTGTGGGTTCAAGCCCCGCGTCGGGCTCTGTGCTGACTGCCAGCTCAGAGCCTGGAGCCTGTTTCAGTCTGTGACTTCCTCTCTCTGACCCTCCCCTGCTCACACTGTCTCTCTCTCTCTCTCTCTCCTAGAAATAAATTTAAAAAAACAAAACAAAACAAAACAAAAACATTGAAAATAACTCTCTGGCCTGGAACTTCAGAAATGGTAGTTGGAGTTCAAGTTTCTAATGGGGTCATTACTTCTTCCAGTTTTGTATCAGTGCTCTGAGTAAAAAAGGGTTGTTGCCCTTTTTTTGTGGCCTTATTGTAATGCAGTGTGACCACAGGAGCCACCGTAGCAAGTGGCAGTGCCCCTGTGCATTTCGGCCCTGGCAGCGATCTCTTGTTGCTTCACCTGCGTGACACCACTTGTTCCACGTCTTCAGAGCAGTAGCTTCTCCGTGAACTAAAGAACGCAGTCCTTGGGGTTTTTTGCTATCACCTTGCTGTCCTCTCTGATGTGTTGCATTTACCGGACCTCTAATGAGACTTCTTCATTTTTGTTAACAAAGTCATTTGAACCTTCCCCACAAGTCGTGGAACCTCAAAAGTAACAGTAAGAGCAACCTTTGAAAAATTAAAGATGCCAACTTTCATTTTCAGTTAAATTACATTTCCTCGTGTTTTCAAAATTAAAATTTAAATGTCATGAATTCTTTCAAGGGAGGGGAAGTTCTTATCCAAAGAGCAGTAGGGGAGATAAATTCTTGTTTTAAATCCCTGATAACGCTAAGCTATGTTTTTAGGAAATTGAGATTTCCCTTCCTCTGTCACAGTAGCCATATAGCCACGTGTGGCTGGTGGCTCATGACTGTGTGGGACAGCATGGATAAGAAATATTCCCATCGTCGGGGTGCCTGGGTGGCTTAGTCGGTTAAGCGTCCTACTTTCGCTTAGGTCATGATCTCGCGGTTCGTGGGTTCGAGCCCCGTGTTGGGCTCTGTGCTGACTGCTGGCTCATAGCCTGGAGCCTGTTTCAGTCTGTGACTCCCTCTCTCTCTGACCCTCCCCTGCTCATGCTGTCTCTCTCTCTCTCTCTTTTTCTCTCTCTCCTAGAAATAAATAAAACATTAAAAAAAAATTTTTTTTTTTGAAGAAAAGAAATATTCCCATCGTAACAGAAAGTTTGATTTGACAGCTCTGGGCTAGATTTTGTGTTTATAAAAGGAAAGATCTGAAGTATAGGTCAGAAGTAAACTTCTTCTATTGTCCAAAAGAGAGATCTCTGCCAGTAACTTTTTGTAGGGTTTTTTTTTTTTTTTTCCCTTTTGCCAGTTTGGAGTATATTCTGGTTGTGATTGGTCAGTTTGTACTTCTGTAAAATATGGATGTTCACTGTATCACAGAGCTGAAGAGAATTTCTGTCTTCCTCTTGATCCCCATTCTCATACTTGTATAGAATAGGCAGCTTTTGAGACTGGAAGAGATGATTGAAAGAAAATGTTCTGTTTTGAGGTTTCTGAAAGGTTGATAGTTCACACTTAATGTCAGTTAAAAGGGAAGTTTTGTTACTGCACGGTTTCAATGAATTTTAGGTAATATTTTCATGTAAATATGGTATAATACATGTAATGTTGGCTTAAGAAGTGAGCTTAATTTTAATACTGTCTTCTGTTTATTTAATCATGCTAAAGATTGAGGAAGCAAATCCTTTATGCAGTTTATAGTCTCATGCATGAGTTGTTGACTTAAAAGCTTTGACAGATGGGACAAAGGAAAAAAGTCAAACTGAGCAATGGGTGCTTTGGTGGGATTAAGAGGATTGGTCAGGCGTGGGGGATAAGAAAATCCTGTGCCCAGGGACTGCAGGGGTGAATCTCAGAGGCTGGAAGTGACTGAGAGGCTGGGCACGTCACCGTGTGTTTGGCGGATTTTCTTGGGATTGACGAGAATAATTTAGGAGCGACCCCACTTTTCTCGCCATCTGCTCGGCTTCCATGTGCACGTCGGCAGGCCGAGGTTGTTTGCGGCAAGATCAGCTCCGAGCTTGCTGAGGCAAATGGTGGCAATTGCTTTTGCTCCTGGTGACCTGTGGGGATTTCCTAATCGGGAGATGAACCCTTGGGGGCATTAAGGATACGGAAATTTCATCACAGGACATGTTCCAAACAGTGTAGCAAACAGAAATCATCCCAGGCTAGGGTTTTTTAATCATGTCGGTTTTAGCCATAAGTCCAATGATTTTTGCTCTTGAGTTTTAAAAAGTTGGGGGGAGTCGGTGATTTCAAATTAAGAGTCTGGGACAAGATTGTTGAGTGAAATTTTTAATTTTAATGTCACGATGGGTTTAGTTCTGCTGCATGCTCACCTTTAAAAACCACATGTATCTAGATGACAGAAATTTGAAAATTAATCAACCAAATGATACGGTGTTAGTAATATGCTTTCGTTTATATTTAAAACATACAGCGCTGAAAATAAATGTTCATTTTTGTTGCCGAAAGAATAGTTTTACATTTTATAATTATGGTGAATGTGAAAAAAAAAGAGGAAAAAGTATCCAGCTTAGGATACAGCCGAACAATGCAGGGCATGCAGTTATTTTAGTCATCTAATATGTCAGCATTCAAGAATCTGAACCGATTGTTTAAAAAAAATCTTGTACTTTGTTTCTTTTGTTGCTCATTTCTAACTTTGTCATCTGTCAGAATGCAAAAAAAAATTATCCTTCTATAACCATTGACAGGATAACACAAAAGCTGTCTCCAGGTCGATATTTTGCAGCAATATTTTTAACATACGAACAGTAGTTTTTATAATTTCACCTTGGTGCTCAACCATTTATTATCGTATCAGAAGCATGTCAGTAATTCCTTTCTAAATGTCTGCTTCTTTTAGCGCTGAGACCCACATCAAGGGCTTCACACTGAACGATGCTGCCAACAGCCTCCTCATCATAACGCAAGTTAGGCGGGATTATTTGAAAGGTATGTCACAATGCTTGACCTTTACGTCACATTAATGCCTCTGCAGATTTTTCTTGTAACGCCCTTCGAATACTTGGATAAAGGAGTCCATTTAGCAAATTACCTGCTTATCAAGAGCCTTTTGTGGTAGCTGAGAGACGTAAATTACTGTACATGCATTTATAATACAGCTTGAATATGAATGTACTTGTCATTTGACCACTTAGTCCAGTTTCCATTCCATTTAACACAAGATGGGTTTTCTTAAGATGAATCACAGCTCTTCAGACATGCAAAATTTGTGTTCCAGAACGAGAGAAAGTACAGGCTTTCAAGTGCGTTAAAATTCACAGCACAAGTCATTTTGCTTTGGAAATTAACATACTTTAGAGCATCTGAAACAATTCCCAGCAGTTGTTTCTTGCATATTGTGTTGGTTGTGTGTGAGATAGCAAATGAGTTAAATTGAGTGTTAAATGTATGGGATTGTGCACCAAATGATTATAATATTGATTTTTAAAACTTAATCTAATACTTTTTCAATAGTTCATAATACCAACAGCAATAAGATACAGTGCTTGGAGTTTGGAGTTTAGCGTTTTTAAATTAACGTTAAGAAAATAAACCCAGAAAGCTGTGGAGATGACTTACGGGAGGGCTGAGAAGGGGGCTGTTTGTTGGCGGAGGGTATTTGTGAATGGATTTGGGTCTGGAGGTCTTACGAGTGAGCTCCCGAGGGGGAAAACGAGGACTCTCTTAATGTAGGTAAGCGTCCTCTCTCGGGCTTTCTCGGGCTTTACGTTTGAATTTTAGTGAATACAGTAAACCCATTAAAACCAGTTTTGCCAGTCTAGCAAAAGTCACGCAGGAAATCTTTAAGGAACATTGAAAACACTCTCTCCCTGTTGAGTATGGTATCTCCTTTCTTCCTCGCTCTGTAGTAATGATGTGATTCTTCACTTGTATGTTTATGATTTCCCATGCCTGAGAGAAAGTTGTGAATTGTACAGCTTTAATGTGCGCTAGTAATACTTAAATACGCTGGTCTTTAGAAGTCCTCCTCATTGATTAGGATAGAGTATCAAGGTGATGATTTTTCTCTTTTGCAAAATTTCTACCGTAACACTCGATAGTCAGGGCCAGCCCATCTAGACAGTCCTTTTGGACAGGGCTTGTTACAAAAACTTTAAAAGCTTTCATTTCATTTTCAGTTTAAAAAAAAAAAAAAAGGCTGTTTGTCAAGTTGATATTTAATGTAGAATGATAAACGGTTTTAAAACATTGTAAACTTGCTCCCCTATAATTATTTCTATAGACATGGAGATAAAGACACAACACCTTTTTTTAATTTCAAGGGGTTAATTTTTGGGCTGAATCTGAACTGAATGTGTTTGGCTACAGTCCTTCACTTGCATATTAGATGCCGTGTGAAAACCACAAGAAACTTTACGATGTGATTTCACATCTATTCCTCTCAGCTGTTGAGTTCAGCAGGCGGTTGGCTAAGAACAGGAGCCATGACACTACCACCTCCACCACTCACACCACCTCCCGTGTGTCCCTGTCACCTAACCTGCTAGAGTCCTTTGGTCATCTGCAAGGACGGGAATGGTGTTGGCAGAGTCCCCGTCTCCTTATCATGCTCCGTGGCCCCCTAGGGCTCCCATCTTTTCAAATTTCCTTCTCTTTTTCAGGTTTCTTTTCCTCAGTCCCATCTAAAGCAGAAAAATAAACCCAGTTCAATCTCCATCTAATTTTGTGAGTGTATACTGTTCGAGAATATTAATACCTGACTTCTATGGCATCTTGGCAATATTATCGGAATTACTAGTAAATTGAGACTATGAAAAGGACTCAGGGGGAGAGTGTAGATGGGTACCATTTTGTGCGTCCCTTAGGTCCTAAACTATATGGAAGGCAAGTCCTGTTCTGGGAATTTGATTTAGGTTCTAAAGTCCTATGCTCCCTTTGGTCTGTTGTTCCAGTCCTCCTCTCTCGCTTACACGTGTGTAGATGTAGGTACTGGTATGCTGGATTCTTGGGTTGCTGTCTAGCAATATGACCTTGGGCAAATCATTTAAACTCTGTTATCTCAGTTTCTCACCTATAAAATTGGTACTTACCTCGGAAGGGTAGTTGTGAGCATAGCTGCTGACTACTGTGTCTCTGTGTAGTGAATGCTTAACACTATCGTTATCTTATTTTTGTTACTGTTTCAATCCAGTGGTGGGAAGATCCTCCCTAGCAGACTGTATTCTTGGTTAAAAGACTATTTTTAAGTTGATTATCTATGTGTGACTACCAGTTAAAGAAGATTTTATCAAGCTTGTGTCATAGATCATATTACTAAAATAATACCAATAACATATTTTGTTTCCTTGATATACATGTGTATTTACAGAATTTTAGAGAATGTGCCTTTTGAACTACCGATTCTTTTTTTCTTATTTGAAAATCATGGACTTAGATTGTACATTTGTAGCGGTTAAAAATTATTTCCTCAGTAATCAACACTGAACATATATATATATATATATATATTTTTTTTTTTACTGTAGCGCTTTTAATAGACTGTTTAGTTATTACCCTTTCCGTCTTTCGTCTATAAAAGATAGGTTTGTTCTCATTTGGAAGCTGCTTTCGGAGTCTTCATTTTTTTCTAGGTTGCATTGCTTTAATTCTAAAAAGCCATGAAGTTTTTCTTGATAGCAGTAGTGGTGATTGTTAGGCTAAGTATTAAATCCTCTCCCCCGCCCCCCCCCCCCCAGTCTGCCATTCTATCTTTAATGTAATGATTTTGCTACATAGGCACATGAATCAGTAAAGCAGGACACTCCATATTTATCCATAATCAAGTACTTACAAGTATGATACTTTAAAAAAAAAAAACAAAAAACCTGTGGCTACATCCATGGGAATCTGATGATCTTTATTTTCTGTATCTACCAAGTGTTCAGTCATTTAAAATGTGAATTTGTTAGTGTAGAAGTTGAATGTCCTAGTTTGGCTGCTTCTGCATAATCGATCCTGTTTTAGAGAGACTTTGTTTTCAAAGAAGAATCTTTGGGATATTAGAAGATTTGGATAAGCAGGTAATCTTTGAATGTAATAAAATCTGGGAAAGTATGAATGTGGTAGAAGTTACGGTATTTTTGGAGACTGTTTAATTTTTAAAATTATTTCTATTTTTCTGAACTTGTCAGTTTCCTTGAAATTGGTCACTAAGTGTTATCCTTGAAGGAAACCCATATTCTGTCAGTATCAATTGTGTTTTCTCTGGGATTTAAAGAAGAAATTTCTCTGGTCTCTGATATTTTATAGATAGCTAAATAGATTTTTAAAAAATTTCTCATAAAGTATTAATGTTTTCTGTAATCTAGGATAAATTATTCATAGCTTTTTGTGTGTAGCGATTTCGTACTCCTATCTAAAAGCTGGTTTTCAAAATGCATTAGTACAATTCATGAAAGAAAAACTCTTGTCACCTTCTTTTCTGTTGTAGAGGCTCTAAAAACGCTAAAAACAGCCGTGGATCTGGAGCAGACACCTTCTAGGTTAGCAGTGACCCGCCTTATTCAGGCCTGTGCTTTGAAGGGTGATGTAGAAAGTGTACAGGAGATTCAGAAGATGGTAAATGGACTCGAAGATTCCATTGGACTTTCAAATATGGTTTTCATCAATAACATTGCTTTGGCACAAATAAAGAAGTGAGTATTTTCAAGTTTTCTTTTCCTTCACTGGATACTAGAAGGAGCATTATCTCAAATACCACCTTTTAAAGCCTTTCTTAGGCTATTAGAAACCATATCAACGCAGAGGAAATATTGATGCCAGTTGTTCATTGTTCTCTAACTCTTAGGGAATAATTACGTGTTACAAAATGTGTGTTAGCTTTAAATTAGACCTTAGAATGACATTTATCAAATTTTTCAAAATTGTAAAACTTTCTCCACGGCGGTAACTTTCCTCATGCGTACATGCCAGGGCCTTGTGTTGAAACACTGATACGAACGTGAAAGTTCATTGATTGTCAGCGACACTGAGGGTGGCACCCTGCTAGAACATTGTAAATGCAGAGGGACAAGCAAGCCTGTTTAAAATAGTAGACATTTCTGTTTTCCCCACCGTCCTTCCCATCCATGCTGGCAACACGCACGCATACAAAGCGAGGCGTGTAGATGTTGTAAGAAATCAAGTACCCTGCAAAAATGCTTCCAGTTAAAAGACGTTTGATAGAAGGTTCTTTTACCATCATCTCTGGATTCCTCATGGAGATTTGCCACTGTGGCCATAAATCAAAACTTGATTTTTATTAACCTCGCTAACAAAGTACGTTGCTTAAGTTAAAGATTCATAGGCTCATTATGAAATGGACACTGTCCATGCTTTGTTCTTGAGTAGTTAATATCACATACAGTTGGTAGGTTACGATAATTAAAATGTAATGTTTGTTTTTGCAGGGTCTTTTGTTTGTTCCTATTTCTTTGGGCAGAAAAGCTGTGTTTTATTTTTTCCTTTTAAAATGGTCCTGCCCCCCGGACCTCCAAGATAGATAGAACTTTGAATTTTCCCTTAATAAGAGAATGTGATTGGGATGCCTGGGTGGCTCAGTCGGTTGAGTGTCCAAATTTGGCTCAGGTCATGATCTCATCACTCATGAGTTCGAGCCCCGCATCGATCTCTGTGCAGAGCCTGCTTTGAATTCTGTGCCTCCCTCTCTCTCTGCCCCTCCCCCACGTATACTCTATCTCTCTGTCTCTCAAAAATAAACATTACAATTTTTTTGAAAAAATAAGAATGTGCTTATTTTAGGTTAGAAGATTCAGGAAATCAAGTAAGATCTGGATGAATTTTAAAATGCTACCATATAAAACACAGTTTTATATGGTATAGAAAATGTGATTTTATTCACTGTTCAATAACTATCTCACTGAAACCTGTAAGAAAAACTTACTGTAATGGGGTGTTCATTTTTATTACAGAATTCTTATGTGTTAGGTAAGAATTCCAACATAAAGCCACTTACTTGGATTCGCACTACCATGTCATGACTGTCAAGTATCGGTTAAGGAGTACCTTGACCAAAGAAAGATAATCATACAGATCAGTTTTTATCACAACTTGTTAAGCAGGGCCATGTAATTGATTTATTTTTAGTGTGAAAGTACTTTTTTCTGAGAATTTAGTATAAATTGATTATTTTTCAAATGTTGTATGATACCTGACAAAAACAAGTTGATGTGACTGGTTTGAAAGATGCAGATAGACCTTTGAAGTTGCCAGCAGCCACTCACAGAATCCTGGGGTGTGATGCGATTATTTTCATCTCGTACAGCAGGGAGCCTTTGTAGGTCAGAAAGCCAGAGTTAGAGCACTTAAACAAGTTTCCAGTTGGCACCCAGAGAGCTGCAATATTAAATTAAATATTTAAGGTAAACTATTTTCTTAAGTTACTGTCATTAGTTAGCTATTTGGTCTTGTCTCCAGAGCAGTGTTTTACAATAAGCGGCGGCTTCGATTACTAGAGCATAGACTGCCTCGTGATTGCTCTTGTGACCGAAATGTGGGGTTCAGCTTGGCCTAGTGATTTTTATCTGGTTAGTTGTGAATCTGTTTCCTTTTTTCCTAAAGTATTTGTGTGAATCTCTTAAGTTCTCATACTAAAACTGCCTACACAGTTAGTACAAAAGCAGATACTTCTTTAATAATTTGTTTTACTTTCTTTGACAGCAATAACATAGATGTTGCAATAGAAAACATTGAGAATATGCTTATTTCTGGGAATGAGACCGTGAAACCCCAGTACTTTGGCTTGACATACTTATTCCGAAAAGTAATAGAGCAGCAGTTGGAACCAGCAGTAGAAAAGAGTAAGTGAGCCGTTCTCGCTAAAGGACACAGAAGTGCGTTTTCTCCCTGGTGAGGCTGGACCACATTTCTTTGGTGGATGAGTTATGCTAATGTGTAAACAAAAGGTTTTTTTATTTTACCTGTTACTTTTTTTCAGTAAGCATCATGGCAGAGAGACTGGCCAATCAGTTTGCAGTTTACAAACCTGTCACTGATCTTTTCCTTCAGCTTCTGGATTCAGGCAAAGTGGATGATGCCAGAGCTCTCCTACAGGTAATGACCTCGCCACACCTGGACAGTGGGGCTTGTGGCTTATGGGAAATAAGTTGAGAAATTACCCGACCTGAGTGTAGGGTAGAATACCGGAAATGGAGCATAGTGCGGCTAGTACGTTTAAATTCAGTCTGAATCCAGGTCACATGACAAGGACTGGCTGGTAAAGCTGGAGGTTCCTGGTTTTAAAGACGCCAGACTGGACCAGGACTGCCCTTAGGTATAAGGGGGAGAGAGGGAAGTGTGTTGCCGAATGATTTAAAGACAAATGTTTCTGTGCAGATAGGTAGTGCTAACCATTGCTTTGATTTCCTACTTTAATTTCTCTAATGCTCTAAAGACCGCATCACCATGGCAACACAGTTTGCAAACAAAAAGTAGGAAATGTTTGCTTTTCAAGTACAGCTTCTCACTTGAATACTCAAACATTCTCAGTGCCTTATTCAAGGTTTATTAAGAGTTGAATTTGCTTTCTATTCACTTGTGTGTCACAGACACATTAAATGACAAATGCAGGTCTCTGTGGCCCGCACTCACAGTTAAATTAGCAATCTTCAGGGAAGGAGACAACTGCATTCATGCCATTTTAACAGCACTAAATATAAAGCTGTGCCAAGTGCCGACAGAACGGTGGGTGATCGGAGCTGCCACTGGCAGTGTACACAAACAGGCACCGCTGGGGGGCCCTTCCCAGCAGGTGGCAGTCAAACAGTCCCCGTGATCCCGCCAACGGCCGTGTTTGTGTACAGACTCCCCGTGTCAGATTGAGGCCTGGGACCAATTTCTGGTAGTAAATAGTATTATATTCCGTTCCATTTTTACGAGCTGTGAAACAGATTAAGCAGTAGGTAGGGAGCGTGAGACCGGGCCCCTGCGCTGGAGCTCCGAGTGCTGATCCCGAAAGTTCATCTAGTTTAACAACAAAACCCAAGCCATTTTTAGAAGGAGCTCTTGAGAAATTTCCCTGTGTGAACGTTTTGCAAGAGGTGGAAATTGGCACGTGCCTCTAAGGCTTTTTTACTTTTTGTTCCTGGACAGAGAGAAATTCCACTTAATTGGAAATGTTCTGGTTTGGTTTGGTTTGGTTACTTTTTTTTTTTTTCCCCTTCTCCCCATCCTCACCTTTTTTTTTTTTTTAAATAGCAAAGGCATTTGGTCATACGTAGGGATTTCAGGAATCTTTTCGTGATTTTGTCTTGCTGCCTTTGGTGTTCAGAGTTCCCACCTAAAAGAAAGAAACTCTCAAGCTTTCTCTTTGTGTGTGTACATCTGTACATATCTAAGTGTACCTACCAGGAGTGTATGTGTCTCTAATTATACATGCGATAGTAGTCCTTCCGTTTTAACACACAGCGTTGATAGTTCTTTAGAAAGTGGCACTTGCCGTTTTATCTACCAGCTTGTCCTGAGCCATCATCGCACAGGCTCTTAGTGGGCACAGCAGCCAGGGGGTGGGGCGAGGCGCGACAGGACCCTTGCCTCTACCCTCGGAGCCACGCTCGCACAGCCGCCTCTCCAGGGCTCTTGGTGGCAGCTGTGTGTTGAGACATCGGCCACAGTCTCTTCACTGTCATCCCCTTCACCGGACGGACGCTTCGGATGATAACCCTTCACCCGTGCGCTACCTGCTTGTCAAACAGTAAAAGCTTATTCTTGCCACGGTGAAGAATACTTTATTCACAGATGTCGAAAACATCAGTTGACAATGTAAATGCTCTGTCTGTCCCCAAAAGTTCTTTTTATACCGTTCGCTTTAGTATTGACAGTGTTTTAAAGCTTTGAAAGAGCAGGGTGCTCTTAGAAACTTAAGAGAATGACATCCGTGATGAGTGTAAACTAAAATATTGTCTTGCCATATTTGATTTTACTATAGCATCTAAGATGGGATAGACACTTGATTTCTCTGGTCTGTCATATAAACTTTTTTTTTTTTTTTTTTTTGAGTTTAACTTTTGTCTCTTTCTCAAGCGCTGGCTGTCTGTTGCAATGAAAGCCTTTTATAAAATAGAGAGATTGAAATCAGTCCTTTTGTATGCATAAGTGTAGGTAATTATACTTTAAAGAGAACTTGCTTTGTACATTTTAATTTTTATAAAGAAACGAGCAGTTATCTCCCTGACACCTTATTAAATGTATAATTAACCTTATGATCCCTAGCTCACTTGTGAATGCTTGGCAGAATAATTGGAGAGGAATAGTGCTTCTTTTTTTCCTCTTTCTTTACAGTCCTAAACCTTCTTCTGTGGTTGTTGAAGCATTGGTTTAATTTTTCCCTTTTCTTTTTAAACAAACTTTATACTCACAGTGCCAAGGACAGCTCTCCACTCACAAAAGCTTGGCATAGCTGGAGTTTGTTTTCTTTTTCTTGCCTTAAAAAATGGGTTGACAATTAGGCCTTCCTATTGGTAATGACACATTACTGTATTATTGTGAACTTTGTTAATTGGAAATATTCACCTTGGTCTCCTTGTTTATCAAAAACCTTCGCTTACTGAATAATGTTTCAATTTTTAGAGATGTGGTGCGATTGCTGAACAAACGGCCATTTTCTTGGTGTTCTGCCTTAGGAATTCTCGGAAGCCAGGAAAGGTACTGTGCGCGATTTGCTGGCCACTCAGGGAGCCCAGAAGCCAGTCTTGTTCAGGGGCCTGAGTTTCACAGAAGGGCTTGTTGGTGCAGTACCTCACCGTAAAAACATGACAGAGACAAGATTTTGCTTGTCTGTTCCTGTTCGCTTTCTCAGATACTAAGACAGAGTCAGTTGAGGCTCCTTTTGACCCGGAAATGCAGAACACGTTCATGCAGTGAATCCCCTGTTCACGTAGTTGTGCATGAAGAGCCTCAAGAAAGGGACCCTACAGGGGCGCCTGGCTGCCTCAGTCGATGGAGTATGTGACTCTTGATCTTGGGGTTGTGAGTTTGAGTCCCACACTGGATGTAGAGATTACTTTTTAAAAAAAAGAAAGAAAGAAAAGGCCTTAGGAAGATAAAAATCCTGTTGCTTCCGTCACTTGGTCCATGTAACAGTGGGAAGCACTACAGAGGGTGAGCCAAGTGTCTCCGTGCCGGTGGTTACTGCCAGCCATTTCTCAGGTCCAAGCGGTCAGTGGATGAGCCACGTGGCTTTAAAATCGGCATGTGCCACAAATTAATGTTCTCAAACTATATAGTTACCTTATTTATGCTAAAAAGCTACGTGTGTGTGTGTAAAACAAAGTCAAGTCGTATTTTTGATGTTAAAAGAAATAAATAAAAATACATTTCCAAAAAATTTTGGTAGATTTCACCTCTGAGCATCATTGTTAGTTTATTTGGGCACATATAAAGTTTTAAACCGAGTGCCAGTTGTGATGTTTGTTTTATGCAAAACATTTAGGTTTCTAGTCTGAGGGGTCTAGTTCTCCTTAATTTCCCTCCCAGTAATACACTGGTTTTGGGGTGTTTTTAATTTTACCCAATTGTACTTTTTATCTCTTACTCATATTTATTTACAGCAAGCAGCTTTTCAAAAGTACTTATTAGTTACTCTTTTTCCTTTCAAAGAGACTATTTTTTTAAATTTGTAATTAAAAAGCATAAGAAATCTAAAAAGCACTTTTCACTCTACATATGGGTCTGTGCCCACATGCCAAGTACCTACTGCCTTGCTTGGAAGACGGACAGCAAGCGTACAGTATTAAATCTGTTGAGAACGTTCTTCCCAGGAGACTTTAAATTGCAGGAAGTCCTGGAAAGATGCAAGTCCAATTACATAAATTGAGAAAACATATAAAAAGTGAATTACGATTTTTAAAAATTCCAATTACAGCATCTGCCTGTTTGAGAGTGGAATAATTAAGCCAAGTATATATAAAATCCATCATTGATTTCCCCGACAGTATTGGAACGTGTTTGGTTACTCACTAGGGAGTGACAGGTCCGTCTTCACTCTAGGAACTAAGCCCTCTGGTGTGTCTAGATTCTTCTGAAAACAACTGAGTAAACATTCCAGTGATATCTGGAAATGCTCTGTTTATATTCAGAGCACGAAAACTTCAGAAGGCCTGAATTCTTCACATTTTATGTAAAAATCTTGGCACCTTAAAAGATATAGTTAATATCTGTGTCTGCTCTTTAGGGTCTCCCAACTTTTTGGTAAGGTTACTCGTTGACAAAAGAAGCAATCTTCATGATATTTTAGAAAGCGATTCATAGAAGTGTAAATGTAATTTGCATTAACTTTTGAAAAATGCTTGTTTGTTTTGGATGTAAATTATCAAATCAATAAAATACTAAGGTATACTAGAAGGGAAAAAAGTTTATTAGATTGAATAGGCAGTTCTGTTCTAATTGTTATGAAGATTTTCTGATATAATGTATGTATCAGTATTTTATTTCACTCTTCTTTTGAGTTGCGGTAACATTTCCTGTATTTCATTTCCTAGGCATCAACTCTGAAATCTTTGTTAGAATTGGTTCCTGAGTTAATTGAAAAGGAAGAAGCATACACTTCTGTCATGAAAAGCTATGGTAATAAGTTTAATCTGACTATGTTATTTAAGTGATTTAGATATTTGTAGTGTAGTCAACTAAGTCTTTGACAGTAATCCTAAATATCAGGTTATTGTGATATCAGTAATTGACTTAGCTTTATAATATGTCTTAAAAGGACATTTAAGAAAAATAGGTACTTATTTGTATAATTTTAACATAAAAAAAGTATCACTGGGCATCTTCAGAGGGGCCCAGCTGTGTTAAAGAGGATCCCGGGCTCCTGGAAAGACTTGGAAGTCCACCTGCATGTACATACTGGGAACCAGTCCAGTCTCTCAAGGCCACCTGAAACAAAACACGAAATGGGCACAGAGTTGAGACTGTCACGTGACTTGCCTTCTTGCCCCTTCAGTATCCTCCCCACCTGCCTGCATTTGTGAAATAACAGACCTCTTCATTAAAGTGGGCCCTTCGATTTTACTTTAAATCACAGTTGAAATTCCAGTCTTTAAAGCACTTTGCTCCCTGATCACCAGCTCATCACACATGAAAGGGAACCAGGCTAAAGTTTCTTCGGTAATCAAGAAAATGTAAGCATTTCATTTCTAAGTGGTGATCACCTGTCCACCTGCCACCCACTGATCTGCTCATATAAAGAATTGCTTTGTTGGTTGTCAGGACAACAAACTGCAGTTAGAATTAGTGGGTTGATTTGGTTCTTCGTTTCTCCCCACCTTACAAGGTGACCATGATCTATTTCAAAATAGAGGCAATAATCACAAAACTTCTCAAAGTTCCATTTGGGGGATTGGGAGATGTTAAATAATGACTGGATGCCACATAATAGTGTCAAACTGCATAAAACTACTAACTTCTGTAGTCCCACTTGGGAATTGGGACAGGAAAGAGCAGGGAGACCATGAAGGTGGTAAAAGGCAAGATGGAAGAGTTTTCTGTCTAGCTTCCTGGAAGATGATAGAACTTGACAGCGGCAGGGAAAGGGTTCGGTCCCTGGGGGAGGATAACAGAGGATTTATAGATAGGAAATTGACTTCACCCAAACTGCAAAGATCTGTTCAAGTCCAGTAAGAGCTGATGAGTCATCCATGCTCATGCTTGCTGCGTTTTGGGAGGTCCTGGGATTGATCCCTGCACTTCTGGCCATCCTGGAGGCTCGCCCTGGTCATGCTGCATTTGGGGTTGGTTCTACAACACTGGTATAGGGTAGGGGATTGTTAGGCGTTTAAATGTCAAGAGTTGAATTACCAACAGTAATTGTTAGCGGGGACCTTGTAATCTCAATAGTAAACCTAAGAGTAAAACTTCTACACATCAGCTACAACTGAAAAGCCAGCTAAACTTAACTCCTGGGCTACTTCATCATCCACTTAAGTGAAATATTAGTGTAACCCGTTAATGTTATGCAGATGTGTATAGTTTTTTTATGTAAATTGATTCATGTATTTAGATTATTTTTGTCATTGTAGCTAACTATATATCCCTCATTTGCTTAGTTTACAATAGGAGAAGGTATTGAAAGTCTTCTTGGTGGTGTTTACCTGATGATCTTCATCTAGTTTTCCACCTAATTTACATGACCCTCCTCACAACAATCCTGAATTAGCTTGATTTTTTTTTTTTTTTTTTTACTGTCTTATTTATTTCTGAGAGAGAAAGATAGAGAGAGCCAGCGTGAGCAGGGGACGGTCAGAGAGAAAGGGAGACAGAATCTGAAACAGGCTCCAGGCTCTGAGCTGGCTGTCAGCACAGAGCCTGATGTGGGGCTTGAACCCACGAACCTTGAGATCATGACCTGAGCCGAAGTCCGATGCTTAACCGACTGAGCCACCCAGGCACCCCTGGATTAGCTTGATTTCAGAGTGTTGTTTAAGGGGCACCTGGGTGGCTCAGTCAGTTGAGCATCCGACTTTGGCTCAGGTCATGATCTTACAGTTTGTGAGTTCGAGCTCCATGTTGGCCTCTGTGCTGACATCTCAGAGCCTGGAGCCTGCTTTGGATTCTTCCCCCCACCCCCACCCCTCCCCCACCCCTACTCACACTCTGTCTCTGTCTCTCAAAAATAAATAAACATTAAAAAGAAAAAAGTTTAGTTTTAAGCAGAAGAGCGTTGAGTGGTGTATGTTTACTTTGGTTTATGGTCACTATCTATCATGGGTCTCTTAATAGCCCTATTTGTCAACTTCTTTTTTATACTGAATAATGCTGAATTAGAGGTGTGGGGAAGAGTGAGGGAGGGAACTGGTAGTTTCTGAATATGGCTTTTTGCTGAAAGTAGTTAACTATTCGTTTGCCTCGTGATAAAGGGATTTGGGAGTCCCTGAACGGCTAAGTGTTTTGGGAAGAGGGGACGGTATGTGGTCTTTATCTATGATTAATATCTTTTTTTCAGTCTTAGACAAGGATGCTGCATCTGCTAAAGCACTGTATGAAAATTTGACTGCAAGGAATATAAAATTGAATGATCTGTTTCTAAAGCGTTACGCAGTTTTGCTGAAGAATGTTGGTGAACCTGTCCCTTTCACCGAACCCCCTGTGAGTATTTCTTAATTAAGGGGAAAAATACCTCTACAGATTTATGTATGCTTCATATTAATGTGTAAAAAAAAATAAGTTGAATACTTAATTATATGTGGATTAGATCTCTGTGAAG
The DNA here is from genome assembly GCA_017311185.1 of Proteles cristata cristata. Lineage (NCBI taxonomy): Eukaryota > Metazoa > Chordata > Mammalia > Carnivora > Hyaenidae > Proteles > Proteles cristata. Next base: position 94,268 of record JAESUZ010004347.1, on the reverse strand, counting down.
AACCCTCAGGGGAGGGCTTCAGGAACTGAATAGTCCTGCAGTGGGTTTGGCTGTGGGAGAACATAGCCCTCTGGGGCTGAGGTTTGAAACACAAGGTCAGTCTCAAACCTTCAAGTATAGGTATGGATTTATCAAATGTCCTTGGGGCAGTTTTCTCATTATTTCAGCTTGAAATAGGATTTAATGGCCTGTATTTCAGTAGCCAAGTATATTGTATCCCTATTAATTACTTGTTCAATTGAAACAAGTTGGTTTTTATCTCTTCATCTAGGAAGGGTTCTTTTTTTATTGAGGTATATTCGACGTAACCTTATAATAGTTTCAGGAGTACAACCTAATGATTCGGTGTTTTTTTTTTTTTTATCCTGCAAAGTGATCAGCTCAGCAAATCCATTACCACACATATTTATAAATGTTTTTTTCTTGTGATGAGAACTTTCAAGATCTACTCTCCTAGCTACTTTCAAATATGTGGGGCACTTGTTTGGCTCAGTTGGTAGAGCATCTGACTCTTAATCTCAGAGACTTGAGATCAAGCCCTGTGTTGGACGTGGAGCCTATTTGAAGGGGAAAAAAAAACCAATGCAGTATTATTAACTATAGTCACTGCCATGTATTGCATCCATGATTTAATCATTCTATGACCAGAAATTTTGTGCCTTTTGACCCCCTTCACCCACCTAAAGCAACCACCAGTCTGTTCTCTATATCCGTGAGCTTGGGGCTTTTTGTTTATTTTTTGATTTTTGTTTTATTTTTTATAAAACAAAATAAAATGAGGCTATATAGTATCTACCTTTTCTGATTTATTCCATTTAGCTTAATGCTCTCAAGGTCCATCCATGTTGTGGCAAATGGGAATTCTTATTGTTTTTATGGCTGAATAATAATCCATTGTGTGTGTCATATATATAATGATACGTACATCACATTTTCTATATCCATTCATACAGTCGTGCACACTTAAGTTATCTCCATGTCTTGGTTACTATAAATAATACCGCAGTGACCATGGGGGTGCAATTCTTTTCAGATTGGTGTTTTTGTTTTCTTTTGGTCAATACCCAGTAGTGGACTTACTGGATCATATGGTATTTCCATTTTTAGTTTTTTGAGGAACACCCCGCCCTCCCATACTGCCTTTTCCATTAGCTATGCCAGCTTGCATTCTCACCAGCAGTGCGCAAGGATTCCCTATCTCCACGACCTTGCCAGCACATATTTCTTGTCTTTCTGATACTAACCATTCTGACAGGTGTTAGGTGCTACCTCATTATGGTTTTGGTTTCCATTTTCCCTGATGCTAAGTGACATTGAGCACCTTTTCATGTGTCTGTTGGCCATCTGGATGTCTTCTTTGGAAAAATGTCTATTCAGGTCCTCTGCCCATTTTTTGGAAAAAATGTCTGTTCAAGTCCTCTGCCCATTTTTAATCAGTTGCCCAGTAAATTTTGTTTTGTTCTAATAAGAGAAAGCATACATGCCAAATTCCTTTATATTGTGTCATTAACCAGCAAATAGTGCACCATGTTTATTTGAACCTTCCATACCCAGGCGTAAAACCTGTGTGCACATACGTGTGCACACACAGCGGAGACTCTTGGTGCTGGCTTTAATTGTGAACTTGGGGGCCCTTGAACTGGTGATTTCATGAATAGAAAGGAGTGCGGATGGGGCCCCCGGATCATAATCTCAGTTCAGGTCATGATCTCACGGTTTGTGGGTTCAAGTTCCACATTGGACTCTGTGCTGACAGCTAGCTCAGAGCCTGAAGCCTGCTTCAGATTCTGTGTCTCCCTCCCCCTCGCTCACTTGTGCTGTCTCTCTCTCTCTCAGTAATAAACAAACATTAAAAAAAAAAAAAGCGGGGGGCGCAGAGGCTTGAGGAGACAGCAGCTGCCAGGGGCTTGGTGGTCTTTACTATCAATTTGTAGCATCTTGTGACTTCTGAGTTTTGTGCCATCAGCTCTTGCCAGTGACGACACCTGTAACTTCCCTCCCTTTTTGTCTTAACAGGAAAGCTTCGAGTTTTATGCAAAGCAGTTAAAGGAATCAAAGGAAAATTCTTTGTGAAATAAGCAGCCCTACTTCATTTTGTGTGTATTTGTGATTCAGTGTCTAAAATGTTATTTTTTAAATATATTTGAGAGGACAGAATAAATAAATGAAAAGTTTCTTTGTGTTTTTTCTTTTTTATTCATAATGTATATGTTCAACACCTTACTGACAACAGTGGTGTGCACTTAGTCACTAGACTTTCTTGGGGGTTTGCCTACAACATAAATCTACGGCATTTTCTTCATGGTGCCTGATGTTTGAAGCCATACGTTTTCAGGTTTCTTCTCTCAAAGACTCTTGATGTCCCCCCTGTTCTGTTTTGTTCATTATTTTCATAAAATGTTATTCTCTTATTTAAGGCTTGCTTGTTAATATTGTTTTATCTGAAACTTCTGGAGCTAGACGAAATGATGCTCAGTGAGCCTTTGAAGGCTTTACTTATTCTACGATAGGAAATTGTCTTCATGTGTGAAACCCTGTGTGATTTCCCAGTTTTGTAAAACGTTGGCCCTAGCAGCCATGTTCTAAGTCCTTGACCACTCGTTTGCTGGTGAAAAGCAGAAACTTAGACTGTGGCTAGCCCTCGGTTGGGGTGCTCTTTGCCAACACCGGGGCACTCCCCACTCTTCTCTCCCTTCTACCACGGAGAGTTCCGAGGGCCTCTGTTCACAGACGCCTCTGAGTCATGAAGCCAAGCAGTGCATTTCCTCTTGTCTTGGCTTCAGGTGTTTGTCGGCATAAGCACATCCCATGCCAGGCGTGTTACTTCATTCTCATTCTATGAATGTGTGATTTTATATAGGAAGGAAATCGTGGTTTGCATTCAGTTTTGTCAAAGTTGTCCCCAAATTGGTTAGTAATTACTGTAAAAGAATCCAGTCTGGGTCGTGAAACAGTGTACTGTTACGGAAATATCTTGATATGTAACAGTGACCTATTTGGGGATTAGGTAGTTAATTACCAAGAAAGCTGAAAATGTTTTATTGGAGGTTTATCCTCGTTTTCGTGTATTCCTTCTCCCATTTGAAATCAGTGGTTCTCGCTATTTACACAAGGGGAGACCTTGCCTTGCAGGAAGTAAGCTGGCCTCATGCTGGTTGTGCTGCTAACCAGAGTCTTAATTGAACCAGATATCCTTCATCGAGAGCCTGCAAGTAGCTTCAAAGAGGAGGCTGATGGAGGGAAGCCAAGAAGTAAATGTCATCTGGCATTGTTTGCTTTGTTTTGTGGAGTTAGACCTAAAGCATCAGAGGCCGCAGCCAATGCCACGTGCCAGCCTTGAGGACTTAATGAAGCTCTCCTTTGTTTGCTCCAGGGACAGAACCTATACCCATTGTGGTTTTGATATTGTCTGATTTGCCATGATCCTCACTCCAACAGTGATTCCAGTGAAGCAGGCCTGGTTTTTTCGCAGTTATGCTAACTGTAAGTTAGTTGAGCAACATTTTATTGATCTCTCTTGAACTAGGTCTCTCAGATGAGGCACAACCTTGGACTTACCCTGGACTTAACGGTTGCCTGGGCCGGAGACTGAGTACAGAGTATAATCTTACCTGTATAAGTGACTCTAAGTCCCCCTTGTATATGGACTCTGATAAAATGCAGGGTAGTGCAGAGGAAATAGGTACAAATCCCTTATCTAGCATTCTAAGCAGCACTATTATGGCTTCCTCCTCGAATTTAAATATTTAAAATATAATTGTATAGTCTCGGTGGGCTAATAAATGCTTTGTAAATGTCTAATTGCAAAATTGAAACAAATAGAGAGCGAACCATTCTAGAACTCACTAATATGTTTTAGAGTAAAATTATAAGCAGACAGCCTAAAAAGTAAACATCATTGTAAACTTTTGGAAAGTATAGTGTTTTATATGTAATTATATGTTCATGTCATGTATTTGAACCTAGTATAAGTTTAATGTGAAATGCACTGAATAAATTGTACCCCCAAAACCTGTGAGCTTCTTCATTTTTAATTTCATTAAATTTTTGCATAACCAACTTTTGTCACTTCAAGATCTTTGGTCTTAAATTTTTTTAAAAAAAATTTTATGTTTGGGGCACCTGGGTGGCTCAGTCGGTTAAGCATCCAACTTCGGCTCAGGTCATGATCTCAAGGTTGGTGGGATCGAGCCCTGCATCGGGCTCTGTGCTGACAGCTAGCTCAGAGCCTGGAGCCTGCTTCAGATTCAGTATCTCTCTCTCTCTCTCTCTCACCCTCCCCTGCTCATGCTTTCTCTCTCTCTCTCTCTCTCTCTCTCTCTCTCACTCTCAGAAATAAATAAGAACATTTAAAAATTTTATGTTTATTTTTGAGAGAGGGGGGCACAGAATTTGAACCAAGCTCCAGGCTCTAAGCTGTCAGTGTGCAGCCCATCGTGGGGCCTGAACTCATGAGCTGTGAGACCATGACCTGAGCTGAAGCTGGACATTTAACAGACTGAGCCAGACTGAACCCAGGCGCCCCATAGTCAAAATTTTAAAAACTGTGTGGTACTGGGCAGCAACATGCAGAAGAATGAACCTGGACCACTTCCTTACACCATACACAGAGATAAACTCAAAGTGGATGAAAGACCTAAATGTAAGACAGGAAGCCATCAAAATCCTTGAGGAGAAAGCAGGCAAGCACCTCTTGGACCTTGGCCACAGCAACTTCTTAACACATCTGCAAAGGCAAGGGAAACCAAAGCAAAAGTGAACTATTGAGACCTCATCAAAATAAAAAGCTGCACAGTGAAGGAAACTTAATCCGCAAAACTAAAAGGCAACCAACAGAATGGGAGAAGATACTTGCAAATGACATTCAAATAAATAGGGTTGGTATCCAAAATCTTTAAAGAACTTAAACTCAAAAAAAAAAAAAAAAGAACTTAAACTCAACATCCAAAAAACAGTCCAGTGAAGAAATGGACAAAAGACATGAACACTTCTCTAAAGAAGACATCCAGGTGGCCAATAGACACATGAAATGCTGCTCAACATCACTCATCGTCAGGGAAGTACAAATCAAAACCATAATGAGATACTACCTCACAGCCGTTAACTAATGTTAACTCCGGCAACAACAGATGTTGGTGAGGATGCGGAGAAAGAGGATCTCTTTCACACTGGTGGTAGGAATGCAGACTGGTGCCGCCACTGGAAAACAGTATGGAGGCTACTCAAAAAGTTAAGAATTGAACCACCCTATAGCCCAGCAATTGTACTACTAGGTATCTATCCAAGGGATACAGGTGTGCTGTTTCAAAGGGGCACATGCACCCCAATGTTTACAGCAGCACTATCAACAACAGCCAAAGTATGGAAAGAGCCCAAATGTCCATCGATGGATGAATGGATAAAGAAGATGTGGGCTAGATAGATAGATCTATACACACATACAGTGGAGTATTACCAATGAAAAAGAATGAAATCTTGCCATTTGCAACTATGTGGATGGAACTAGAGGGTAAGTGAAGTTAGAAAGACAAATACATGACTTCACTCATGATGACTTTAAGATCCAAAACAGATGAACATAAGGAAAGGGAAGCAAAAATATAAAAGAGGGAGGGGGACAGAAACATAAGAGACTCTTAAATATGGGAAACAAACGGTTGCTGGAAGGGTTGTGGGAGGGGGAAGGGCTAAATGGGTAAGGGACATTAAGGAATCTACTCTTGAAATCATTGTTGCACTGTATGCGAACTAGCTTGGATGTAAATTTTTTAAAGACAAAATTTTTTAAAGAATTGTGTGGTGGCCTCTGTTGCGGCCAGAATTTCTTTCTTAAATGGTGTACAGCTTGTGTGTGAAGAACCAACGAAATCCTAGCTTCTCTGTTGTAAGGACGAGCAGATCGTTATATTGAGATCTCTGAGGTACAGAGTTGGCAAGAATTAGAGTTGGATATATGGTAAGTGGACACTGAAAAGGAAGGTCTCAGAGGCAGCATTCCATGCTGTGTAGGGGACTGGGACCGCCACATGGATCGGTCCCGGGCACACTGCCCCCCTCCCTGCCTTACCTTCCAGTTGCGGGTGCGGTCAGGGTCCCCTCTCTGCAGCTTCTTGTCCTTCTCCCCGCCCAGCATGTTAGCGGTCTCTCCAGGGCTCCTTTAAGCCACTTAAAAGAGCGGGTTATCACACCGCTCGTGAATTCCCTGAGGCCCAGGGCTCTGGGTCATGTCTGTACCCACAGACCTGGCCGCAGGTCCCCAGGGTACCGATGTCAGGGTCATGTGTTCTGCAGGGCTAACCATGGGCACCTGCTCCCGTGCCTCGGACGCCCCTCTTCCCTGACATTCACAGTGAGAAAGTTGGGGCTTACAGAAGTCAGTGTACCCAGTCTCCGTGCTGTATGACACGGCTGGGACTCTGACTTCCAAAAAAAAACCAAGCAATCCAGTTAAACTTAAAATTCAGTTAAAAATCCAGCTAAAAGTCAAATTAGAAGCTCTAAACTGTTAGGATATTCTAGTTTTTAAAAAGCAAGCTTCCAGATTAACACTAGTGTTCCCAGTCTGGACAGCTTTACATTGTAAAGTGATTTTCTTCCATTTAGCCGAATACTCCGTTTCTGGCATAATCACCTGAGTTTGTGAATTCCAGTAAATTATTGAGCAAGCTTTATATTGCAAATTGTTCTTCCCCATACAATTTATTCCTCAAGTCTCCAACGTGTACTCTGCATATTTTTCTCGTGTTTGAGCACAATTTTCATTTAATATTTGTCTTTCTGACAAACCAATATTTGTAGAGTTTCTATAAAATGAAAGCAACATTCCTGAAGTATGGTCGAGCTAATAGCTGCAGGGGGTACAAAATCATGGTAATTTATCGCTTTGCTGTTTCCATTAGAAATGTATCCTGCTTTCAGACCTGTGGACTTTACAAAGCCCACATTATGCAGCCTTAGTACAAATAAAGGAAATGGCTGCATTTGCAAATTCAAAATAGGCACTTATCTTTTTCTTTTTTGCACAAAGAAAAGCAACATCATCATCAGGCAGAGCAAAAACATTTAACCGGCTTCATACTTAACCGTCCCTGCACATTAGTTTGGACAATGGCTGGCTGTCGGGATCTGTGCTTACAGAGATCTCTGGAAGTAGTATCTTCTCCAACCCTGCCCCAGGCACGCATTTGCTGAAATTCTCTTCATTATTTCCTTGCTGTTGTTTCCTCCCCGAAACTGTGAGCTCTCCTGGTGCTTTGCAGAACTACCAGCTAGACCCTGGTCCTGACACCGAGTCAGCATCGTTGAATGACAGTGAACACAGAACCTGTCCTGCTTCCCAAGTCCTGTTGTGAGATGTGTGTGTGCCTTGCACGCATCGGCGGGTTTCCTCACACTGGTCTTCCCAGGAACTCCAAGATGCCACTAGGGAGCTCGGAGGTCGGATATTTGGGGCCGAGGCCCAACAAGTTCTTTAAAACCTGTGTGCCCAAATGAAAACACGCTCTCACCTCTACAGCCGGGAGGAGGAGGAGGGCCCTTAGATGTGTGATTAAGCAGCTCAGTGTAAGAGCGGAATCAACAAAAAGGGCTGTGGAGCTTTTCAGCAGTTTGGGGAAACAAGGAATTGCTCCAGTTTTACAAAACGGCAAGACTATCATACACACGATAAACAGCACTATTCTTACTTGGAAAACCGAGAAGTGTTTTCTGGTCTTTGAGTTGGTGTGTGCTAAAAAGTCTCAACCCGCTGCTGAAAAATTACTGTTTTAATTTTTAGCTGCTAACCCCACATGGCTGCTGCTGTCGCCCAGTTGCCAGCAGAAAATGGGCCGTGCGCCACCCGCCTGCGCCTCCCCTGCCCTAGTGTCTTGGGCAGACACTGACGGGGACCAGGATGCCGCTCTCTATACTGGCCTTTTAAAGGAAGAACCAATCCTACTATCAAAAACGAGTGACAGGGGGTCCTGGGTGGTTCCGAGGGTTAAGCATCCGACTTTGGCTCTGGTCAGGATCTCCTGGTTCATGAGTTCGAGCCCTGTGTTGGGCTCTGTGCTGACAGCTCGGAGCCTGCTTTGGATCCTATGTCTCCCATCTCTGCCCCTCCCCTCTCCCCCGTCAAAAATAAACATAATTTTTTTTTTAAAAGTGATAACTTGAGATTTGAATAACCTAGTTTAGACTATGAACATAGGGACCTTTACTTTCAGGCATGAGCACTGGATGTATTTTCCAAAGAACAGGTCAGCCAGCAAGATGCTTTTGCTCTCGTCCTCTGGAGCCTGATGGGTGCTCCCGGCCTGTGGCTGGGCCGAGCGAAGCAGGAAGCGGAACGTGGCGGCTGTGCTACACCTCCTCTGTGAGTGACGTACTTGAGTCTCCGTTGAACCCCTATGCCTACCAGGTCTGCCGTTAGCACTTGGATTTGGTGTCCATTTAAATATGCCCACTGCTAGCTGTTTAATCTGCAATCAAGACGAGAAGACAAGTGGGAGGGGAAAAAACCCCACAGCAAATACTAGATCTCCATGAACCTGACCTGGGAGATTAGCTTGACCGAAGGAGGAAGGTTAGGTCTTAAGTCATTTTTCTAGGAACAAGAGCAGGAAAATAAAAATCACATCAGGAAATATTTGAGTCAATGTAGGTAATTTCTGCTTAACTAAAATTTCCTTGTCAATAGCATAATTTGAAATTGGAGGGCTTAAAATACAAATTTCAAAACCTCTGCTTTGTGATCAAGAGTGTGCAAAGTTTACAGCTTTGGGCAAAATCCAGTGCACTGCCAGCTTTTGTACCTAATGTTTCACTGGGACACAGCAGCACCACCCATGCTTCAGAATTATCTGCAGTGGCTGTCACGCTGCAACAGAGTTGGGTAGTCACAACAGATACTCTGGCCCTCAAAGCCTTAAATAGTGTCTGACCCTTAACTGGAACAGTTTGCACCCACCCCCTGCTTTTGATAATTACTCACAAGCCAACCTTTCTCCCCTTCAGTGCAGGGAAGGGCTGGGTGGACAGGCTGCATGTCCCAGGGAGCAGTTTCTTCGGGTTAGTTTAAAAAAAAACAGACCCGTGAAATCAGAATCTCTGGGAGGGGGGTCCATAGCTCCAGGGTGGAGAACTAGGATGCTCTAGCACGTGCACACACACACACACACACACACACACACACACACAAAAGTGCTGGAGTTTCTCGTTTCTCCAATTCTCCTGCCTCAGCACTTTGCCCCGTTTTCCCGACAGCCCTGTGTACCAGAGTCCACTGAGTCATTAAAGTCCCTTGTAGACTGAGTGGCCATGACTCAGACGATGTACCCCACTGGCTGTCGGCCCTCACTGCACATTGGAATCACTGGAGAGGGAGCTCATGAAAAAGCCCAATGTCCTCTTCCTCCTCCATTCTGGCCTAAAGCCATTAGGTGACCACGTGTGGGTGTGGGATGGAGAGTCGGGGTAGGCTGCAGTAGGGTGAGGACAGCATCTGTGCAGACTGGGGACAGCTTGATAATGGGAGATACACCCCCAGCAGGGTGAGTAGGGGATAGATGGGAGATTGGTTATATATAGGGGATTAACCAAATGAGTGAAAATATAAAGGGCAGTGGAAGCCAGGTTTGTCACAATTGGAAAAAGGAGTTACAGGGGCACCTGGGTGGCTCAGTTGGTTAAGTGTCCGACTTCAGCTCAGGTCATGGTCTCAGGATTCATGAGTTTGGGCCCCACGTTGGGTTCTGTGCTGACAGAATGGAGCCTGGAGCCTGCTTCAGATTCTCTCTCTCTCTCTCTCTCTCTCTCTCTCTCTCTCTCTCTCTCTCCCTCCCCCTCCATTGCTTGTGTTCTCTCTCTCAAAAATCAATAAAACAGGATTGCCTGGGTGGCTCAGTCTGTTAAGCATCTGTCTTCAGCTCAGGTCATGATCTCACGGTTCGTGGGTTTGAGCCCTGCTCGGGCTCTGTGCTGACAGCTCAGAGCCTGGAGCCTGCTTCAGATTCTGTGTCTCCCTCTCTCTCTGACCCCCCCACACACACACACAGTGTTTCTCTCTCTCAGAAATAAATAAAACATTAAAAAAAGTAAAAAAATTAAAACATAAATATAGAAAGGGAGAAAATTAGAATCAACTCTATGGTGTGCTGCTTTTTGGGAATTGGATGTATTAATGGGAACTCACATGTACAGGTAGATTGTGTGTGAACATACACATATATACAGACCTGGGTACATATATCCACATGTATGCGCTCCCTGCTTTGCCTTCTGAGAGGGTCTGGGAGCAGTGATGCTCCAATAGCAATGGGCTTGCTTATCGCTCAGATCTGCAGTTCTAAATGCCATTTTCCACTAAAAGGAACAAAGATTTTTTAGAGAAATGTCTGCTTTTCTAAGTACTGGGACCAAGGACTAGAGGTAGGAAAAAAACACAATAAGCCTGAAACACTTCTTTGTGAAAGAAAATGTTCACACAATGATGGGCACATATCAAAAAGATGCAGAAACCAGCCAAAACAGGGACAACTTGAGCATGAAAATTAATCATGATACTAAGGGATTATAACACAGAATAAAACAGGAAACTACAGGTTTCTATTGCTATAAATTGAAAACTGGGCAACAGGTAGCTTACATACTTATAAAGCACCTACCTATAAAATGTGCACTTAACAAAGGAGGGACTTGGCTGTGAAGAAGGCTGGCAGACACCCCTTGATCGAGTGATCCAAGTGGACATCTTCGGTTCGGGACAAACTAAAATCCTCACCACCAATAGGACGCAGTGAGAAGGGTGCATCTTCGCTCCTGCAACATCCCTGCCAGAGGAGGTGCCTGTGATGTCCCATTAAACTCATGACCTGAATTCTGTCATGAAAATGTATCAGACTCAAGTTGAGAGCTATTTCACAAAATCTGCAAGTGTCAAGGTCACATAAGTCAAGGGGAAGTTGAGGACTATTCTAAACTAAAGGAGACCAAAAAGAGTGGATGACTGGATCCAGTGCTTGATTCTGATCTCCATCCTTTTGCCGTGAAGGGCCTTGTCAGGACAGTGAGTGAGTCTTGTATGGGGTCTGCCCATTGGATGGTGACAAGGTAATTCATAATGTGGCATGCTCTACTGTGGCAGTGCAAGTGCCCGGAGTTTCACGGCTGTACTGTGAATGGGCAGTGTGCTAGAGCACTGCTTCTCAGACTCGAGTACATAAACCACTGGGGACAGATCTTCTTAAAATGTGGATTTGGATTCAGTAGGTCCGGGTAGAGCATGAGCTTCTGCCTGTCGAGGCAGCTCCAAGGTTAAAGCCCATGCTGCCTGTCCAGCGCAGTAGTAGTAAGGGTCCAGGGAACCTGGGGTGAACATTTACTATTTGCCTCCCACTCACCTTCCTCCCTTCTTTGGTCCCAGACTCTGGTGTTTCCTTTGGGAACAAGCTGCTCCCCTTGGTGTACCTGTTTTGGATCAGGCGGTCCTCAGTGCTCAGGCAATGAAGACATAACCTGGGCTTGATTTATCCCATACCGTGGCCACTGTGAAAGGTTCAACACTGGTCCCCAGACCCAGCCAGGGCCAGTGTGATGCAACTCTGAGAGGCCTGGCTGAGCTGACACAGCCTCTACAAGCATCTTCATATCTAGAGCCTTCCTAGAATTCCAAGCCTTACAGTGGCTCAGGACTTGCCTTTTGCCCTCCAACTCCTAAGGCCTCCAAGCCTTTGGAACCCCCACATTGGGCTCTACCACATAGGAGCCATGTGACCTTACTCAGCAAGCTGAATTTTTACCTCAGTTTCCTCATCTATAAAATGGGATACCACCCCTCAAAAGGTTGTTTGAGAATTATATGATACCCATCCACATAAGTGTTTTGAGTTGTTCTGGTATAGAGTAGGTGTTCAATAAATCTTTAGTTGTTCAGTTTGGCTTTTGGAGCCTATGATCCCACACAAAAAGAATGACATCTCACCGGTATGTTGTAGGTCATTTTCTGTATTGAGAGTGACTTAACAGAGTTTGGGGATCCTGGAAGATGAGGCCAAATGTTTCGCTGACATCGTTACCGGTTCCTCTGGATCCTACCAGTTTTTGCACAGCCTACTCAGTTCATTCCCAACTTGCTCCCATCCCGCACTGAGTTGCCTATATAAATACATATGAAAAGGAAATAAATTAGCAGCATTGTAGGTGTCCCCAAGTACATTTTTTCCCCCCAGAAATTACAAGCTCTGGCCAGTGATCAGAAATCCCTTTCCACTGTCTTTATTCTACTGCCATCCTGTGGCCAGACTGTGCCACTGCAGCACTGAGGGCCGTTGTAGCTGAGCTCCCTGTGTCGTCCTCCTGGTGCCTGGGATCGGGCTCCTTGGTAGGAAGGAAAGGAGTGCAGTTGAAGGGTCTTCTCGAGTCCCCACAGCAAGCAGCAGTCTGGGCATGAATCACCAGTCTTGACTGGACTTCTGTTTGATGAACCTTAGGGCCACGTAGTACAGGATCAGAAAGCCACCACAGATGCCAAGAAGGATGAAGTAGATGGCATAGAGCGGGTACGAGTTCAGGCCCATGGAGCTGAGGATCTGGGGACACAGACATCAGTGAACCCACTGAGCAGACGTTCAGATGAATGTTATCTATTTAGAGTCAAAGGCCTCAGCTACTTACTACGTCTCCCTGGATAGGGATGGTGAGGTTGCCGACGGCCATGTGGTAAGTGTGCCCTTTAAACTGAATCTGCATCAGCCCTTCAAAACACCAGCGGAGGAAGGAGACTTTGGAAATCCAGGCGGGCACTGAAGATGGTGAGAGCCACGTTATTCACACAGGTTAACCACCTGCTCCCTGGGAAGCACTCCAAGAGACAGGGCCCTGGTGGCTCTAACCCAAGGGCAGCAGAGTCTCTGAGGCAGCAAGAGGGCAGGGAGAGGGTGAAAGGGCCAGAGGGGCAGCTTGGGACATGGGTTGGGGCAGAAGGGCCAAGTGGGTATGGGGGTCACCATGTTTGATCAGTAACAATTTGAGAGTAATTTATTACGTGTCCCAGCCATGTTTTCAGCTCCATGCAGGTACCGCTGAGATTTCGGAGTCTGTGCCCTGACCCAACGTGGTATCACAGTGCTAGGAGCAGGAGGAGGGAACAAGCTTGGCCAGGCTGGTCAGCAAAGGCCTGGCAGAAGACAGCAGCTGTGCAAACGGGGGAACGGTGCCCTACAGAGCAGAGCCGCACAGGCTCAGATGTGAGTGTACCGAGTGTGCTGGGGACTTCGGAAGAGCTACGTGGAGGCAGCGGAGAGTCAGCAGCCCCAACGAGAGGACTCGAGCAAAGCAGCAACATGGATTTGCACTTTACAAAGCGCCCTTTCCATGGGCAAGGATCGAGAGGGATGTGGAAGGATCAGGGTCACAGAGACTAGTGCTGTGCTCTGACACCAGACGGTAAGGCCAGAGCTGGAGGAGATCAGGCGAGGTGACATCTGAGAAAGATGTGGGAGGCAGAATTGACCTGGTTAACTGGTGAATGTGGAGAGTGAGAGTCAAGGGTGACTTCCAGGTGTCAGCTGGCGGATATGAGAAGGTGCCACCTGCACCCTCTGATGGAGACATTCCTTTGACATGCAGGACAGTTGGCAAGGACACCTGCTCCCAGAAAAACCAGGCTTTAAGTGGGTCTAAGTGATGAGTCCTCATCCCCAAGTGAAGGCAGGCTTCATCCAGCCCCAGAAGGCCCAAAAAGCTTGACCAGGGGAGAGGAGTAGGCCTTACCTATCCACAGGTTGTCCAAGCTTATCATGAAGCCCCCGGTGAGGTAGAAGGAGTTGTAGAGAGCGTTGCCAAAGAAGGAGGATGTATGAAATGTGGGGAGCAGGGCAGCGGCACCCAGGGCCATGATCCTGCAGCAGAAGACCACCAGCCACACCAGCAGGAAGTGCAGCAGAAAGGGCTCCAGGCCCGGGCGCAGGTTAGCCAGCCAGTAGATGGGCATCCCATAGATTATGATGTAGACACAGTGCTCCGGAAGCTCCCCTAAGATCTGCAAAGAATAGCCCTTGCAAGGATGTGGACCTAATGCCTTCGTTGCCAATTTTTCTTTAAATGTTTAAAGCTACAGGGGCACCTGGGTGGCTCAGTCGGTTGAGCGTCCGACTTCGGCTCAGGTCATGATCTCGCGGTTCGTGGGTTCGAGCCCCGCGTCGAGCTCTGTGCTGATGGCTAGCTCAGAGCCTGGAGCCTGTTTCAGATTCTGTGCCTCCCTCTCTCTCTGATCCTCCCCTGCTCATGCTCTCTCTCTCTCTCAAAAATAAAAATATTTAAAAAAAGAGGGGCGCCTGGGTGGCTTAGTCGGTTAAGCGTCCAACTTTCGCTTGGGTCATGATCTCGCGGTTCGTGGGTTCGAGCCCCGCGTCGGGTTCTGTGCTGACTGCCAGCTCAGAGCCTGGAGCCTGTTTCAGTCTGTGACTCCCTCTCTCTCTGACCCTCCCCTGCTCATGCTGTCTCTCTCTCTCCTAGAAATAAATAAAAAAATATTTAAAAAAAAATATTTAAAAAAAGAAATAGAAAAAAGTAAATGTTTAAAGCTACAGTAACCCCCAATGGTGTCAGCCTTCCCTCCTGCTACTGGTCAGGCTGCAGCAGGAGAGTGAGTGAGGGGGCGGGGGTGGGACCCTGGAGCGTGAGCTCACTGCTGGTTTCCCACTGTGGATGCCACGTGCTCCAGCTGGGACAGCTCAGAACAGTTACCCCCAGGGAGGCAGTATGGCCCAGTGAAAACGGCAGTCATGTATCTGTTTTCCTGATTCGAGTCCCCACCCTGCCTGCCCAGACCAAATAGCTGTGGGGCTTTGAAAGAGCCACATAACCTTGCTGAGCCTCCGCTTCCTGGAAATAAGTACAGTAACACCTGCTGACCTGCTTCTAGAGATACGGGGAGACTGGAGAGGTGAAGTATGCTGGATGTTCCCCATCTTTTCTTTTTCTCCACCCCCCCACCCCCCCGATTTCTGCTGACCAGGAAAGTGTCATTCCTGGTCCACAGTCCTGGTCTTCTGTTAAATGTTTAAAAAATATCAAGTCCTGTAACACCATAGGGAATGTGACAGCAGCAACTATAGATGATGCACGGACCCCTGGTTCAGCAAAATACTTCTCTGGAGCTTCTGTGCAATGCATTGCAGCTCTCTGTCCCTGCCCCCCACCTGGTAATGTGCTCTCAGCCCTGACCAGTCACCTTGGTAAAGAAATATGGACCAACGGTGTAAAGCCCATCTTCTAGTTCATAGTAAAGCATTGCCCTCTCTGAGTGACCTAAAAAGGGGGACAAAAGGAGAATGAAAAAGTGACATTAATGTTCAGTGTTTCTGTTTTTGAGTCTCTTTTAGTACAATTGTAAATATTCCTATTGCCTAAATGTCTCCTACTTTTAAAAAGCAGGCAGAGTTAAACTGCCCTAATTTAGGTGTTTGTAATTCTGTGACTCGCACACTGCTGTCAAATATAAATCCTGCTATTACAGGAATGCCTGAGACTGCTCAGCAGTCTGTGTTCATTTGCATACTAATATTAATGTGCGAACTTTAAAAATCATCATCACCTTTTATTTCACAATCATGGTGAGAACAGGCAGCAAACCCATTCTCCCCAGGAGTTTGCAGGAACACGGGTCAGCCTTGGACCAGCTCAGAGGGGTGACCAACACCATGTCCTCTGGCTGTTACAGGCGTGGGTCACAGAGAGCAAGCCACACTCACATTTGGCAATGACATCCAGGATCACGTTGAAAGGGATGAGAGCTCCAATCATGAACAAGAGGGCAGCTGTGTCCATGAGGGAGAGCTTGATGGCCCCATGGCCATAATAGAGGAACCCAATGACCAGGGACATCAGGCAGGCCTCTGCTGCATGGACGAGGAGAGTTGGCAGGTCTCGGAAATCATTGAAAATCTGACGACTTAAAAAACAGAAGAGGTGCCAAGGGAATAACATACATTAGCCCTGTGACATTGGCCATGTCCTTCCATCTCTGCTTTACTCACTTGTAAAATGGGAATAGCGCCACCCCCCTCACAACGATTGTGGGGCTCACGTGGGATCGTTGATGAAAACATGTGTCTCACCGTATGTACACAATGAACAACTGTTACTTTACTGTCAGTGTATGAGCCATGCAATTTTACTTAAAGATGTTATCTTAAGGAAATACCCAACCAAGTGTGCAAAGATGTTTGTACAAGAATATTTGTTGCAGTGTTACTTGTCATAGCAGAAGCCTGAAAAAATCTGACCGTCGATATATACTTAGCAGGAAAGTGAATTATGGCTAGATTGGAATGCCGAGGAAGACCTAACTGGATGAGAGGTACAGGCCTACTCTAGGTGCAATCAAAACAAAACAAAACAAAAAAAAGGTTACAGAACCATATGCAGAGTATGATCCTGTTTATGTATTAAAATGGTTGTGTGTACGGAAATCTCACTCACCAGACACTTGGGTCTGGTTTACTCTGAGGGCTGGCCTGACAGGACACCTTCCCTTTCCACAGAGGTTCTCTTGAATTGTCTGAATTTTTCATTACGATCCTATGTAATTTCTATAATCATCCAGGCAGTAAGAACATTCTGATTTTGTTTAAAGAATAAAAGTAACAGGACTGGTCTGTATGATACAGAGAGAGCTAGTAATAGTCTTGGTGATACTGGTTTTTAAAAATTTTACCTCTTGCTTTCTTTTTTTTTTTTTTAATTTTTTTATTTATTTCTAGGAGAGAGAGAGAGAGAGACAGTATGAGCAGGGGAAGGTCAGAGAGAGAGGGAGACACAGACTCTGAAATAGACTCCAGGTTCCGAGCTGGCAGTCAGCACAGAGCCCGACGTGGGGCTCGAACCCACGAACCGTGAGATCATGACCTAAGTGAAAGTCAGACGCTTAACCGACTAAGCCACCCAGGTGCCCCTCTTGCTTTCTCTTTCAAATTCACTTTAGATAAAGAGCTTAATCTGACACAATAAAGACATCTGGGGTAGGGCTGGTGGTGGTGGTGGGATGAAATGGCAGATAATTACCGGATTAGCACAGCAAACTGCTGCACAGGGCCAGGCAGCTCAGTGGAAGTCAGGGGCTGGTCAGTGTCCTGGTGGAGGGCCCGGCTGTGAAGAGACAGAGGGTGTCATGGGAGGTGGGGGGCAGCTGCCTTCAGCAAGGAGCTCCCCACCCAGAGCTGCCCTGGCCTGCCTTACCTCTCCAGGCAAGTGCCCTCACCCAGCGCTCTCGACTCCGTTCTCCACAGAAAGTCATCCAAACCATGAACTTTTTCTCTGAACAAGGCTGCAAGGGACTGGGCCTTCTCCCTGGTGGCCATTTCCTGTTCTCTGCTTCGCCTGTCGATGCTAGTCAAGTCCACTGTAAGTAGAGGATGCGGGGCCATGTGTGGCCAGGTCTCGGCACCTACCCACAAATGAGGAGCTCACTGCAAGGTAAGCTCACAATACTGTCAGTCCTTGGGGATTCTGGGACGTGCTCCCCACCGTCCGAGAGTGGACCATGAAGTGATGGGCAGAGCAGAGAGAGGCAGAAAGATACCCAGGACTGGCCTCCCCCCTGCTGGGCCTGGCCACACCCACTTCAGGGGAAAGCCTGCTTCAGAGAAAAGGCAACAGCAGAGGCCCTGTGGGCCATGGCCTCCATCCCAACAGCCAGGCTCATAATGAGGACATCCCTAGGACAGGACAGGGTGCACTGGACCTTTGGAGCCAAAGGTCATGGCACAGTTATGCCTTGGCTCCAACTCAAGCCATTAAAGAAGCTTGTGACAAGGACTCAGCCTCCCAGGTGTGCCTACCCCTGGGGAGAAGGCAGGCTGGCCATAGGACAGCTGGGCATTCTGGGCACCTGGAAATTCTAGTTCTCACTAGGCAGATCAGTAATTTGGCTCCCCAAACAACCTGTCTAAAAGGGGAGAATGTTTTGGCTGGAGGCTGCCAATGTCTGGCCAACTCTAAGTAGAGCTGTCACTGCCCTCCAGGGGAGGAAGCTGGCATGACCAGCTGGAGGAACCAGGCTGCTCTGCACGCACCTCTGTGTTACTTGTGGGGGACACTGGGTCATCCCAGCCACAGCTCTACTCTCATGGGGCTCCTGCAGTGTCAGAAAGGCACACCCACCCAGTCATAGCCAGGACCCTCCTGAGCCCAGCCTCACTGCAGGCTGGAGGGGGGCTCACCCCCCTCCAGTTCTCCTCTTAACCTCTGTCTCTTCCTTCCTAACATTCTCATGACATGTCTTACGGCAGGATAATGTCTAGGAGGGGTCTTGTAAATGCAACACATTTTCTCGGTGTGCAGGGCTGTAGCCCAGAACACCAGATTCTCTGGGTACTGCTGGGCCCTGTCCTCCAGACTGGTAGGTGGTAGGCAAGAGCCTCCCCACCAGAAATGATCAACATAAAATAAAGAAAAACTTGTTCAGCTCTGTTGCAGGCATTTGACTTCTAGTAACCCCTCTCTGGAGTTACCGCATATGGCTCCCTGTGGTCTGTTGTAGGCATTTGACTTCTAGTAACCCCTCTCTGGAGTTACTGCACATGGCTCCCCGTGGCCAGGTTGACAGGTGCCCTCTGCCCCCTTTATCTGGGAATGGCTAGCCTGAGGATGATAGGCTGTCAGGAAGCCAAGCCAGCTCCTGAGCACTGGGAGGGAGGGTGATCTCTAGATGAGTTCGCCCAGTATGAGTGCACAGGGCAAGGGTTGGCAGACTGGAGAGAGTAGTCGGTCCCCCTGAGGTGGGGAAGAGCACTGGATGCTGACAGGAGGATGTGGGCCCAGGGCAAGGAGTCAAGTTGGGAGCTGGACATGACACACTGGCTGGGAGGCCCAGTTCTGAGTCTCACAAGTTCATTGCAAGAGGTTTAACTCTTTAGACTTTCGCCTTCTCATATGTATGGATGGAAATGGCCTTGGCCTGACAGGGCTGGGAGGGTCAAAGACACCCTCTGTGGTTTGGTGCCTTTGGGCCCAGTATCTGCCCTCAAGGACATGGTCCCTCTGTCATGGTTAATCGGTGAGGCTTTGCTACACTGGGCCACCTTGGGAGGAAGGCTGGGGCTCGAGGTGGCATATTGGACAAACCACAGCCACCATTTCCTCTGGCCCTGGTAAAGCTGTGCGGCCTGGCCAGCAGCCATGGCACTCCCCAGCATTCAGGATCCAGGCATCTGCTTTCAGGTCACACACCTGTAAAGACAACCGTCTCCCCAGGAATGAAGGAACGAGTTTATGCTTTCCCTGAGGGCTTTATGCTGAGAGCTCAGGACCCTAAGTAGGAAGGCCTTTCTGGTGCTGACAAAGCAATTTTCAGACCTAGTGATTCACTGATGAAGACCTCCAAAAGGCCCTGAACCCCCTCCACCATGCAGTGCTTTCAAGCTCCCAGCCTCTGTGGGGGCACCAGCGAAAGGCTTGAAGATTTCCTAGCGGCCTCCTGACCTTAGGTGTCCTAAATTTCCCTAAAGAGTCTGAATAAAGACCACAATTCCGGAAATCCATCCAAAGCCTCTTGAATTCTTGTCCTTCCCGCCCCCCCCCCCGCCCCTCCTTTGGAATTCACAGGTTTTTTATCTACCGTGAACACAAGAGTGGTATGTCAGAAGCGGGATTTTCTCAGGCCATTGTTTCTAGCATTTGATACTTGGCAACGTGACACACATTCTCCAGCCCGCTGGGCCGCCCCGCTCCTAGATAGTCTGCCCTGAAACCTCTGACACTTTCCCTCCTGAATTTCTCCAGCAGGCCCTGGCGGGGCTTGGGAGGTGGGGGCGCTGCTTGGCGGCTCACCGTAGAAGTCCGCAGGGTTGCTGTAGCGAGGGCAGGGGTGGCCGATGGCTGTGAAATACTCCACCATGTGCTGGGCCGCCCCCAAGTAGATGGTGGTGCCGGATGTCATCAGCAGGACCAAATCAAAAAGCCTGAAAATGTCCGACCGAGGCTGGTGCAGGGAGACGAGCACCAAGCGGTTGCCTTTCGCCAGGCGGTACAGGGTTTTCACCAGGTTGTGGGCCGTGAAGCTGTCCAGGCCGGAGGTGGGCTCATCCAGAATGAGGATTCCTTCCCAGGGGACAGAGGGGCCTAGTGAGCCGGCAGGGCTGCGGCTGGGCGGGAACCAAGGCACGCGGGCGCCGCCGCCCCCCCTCCGCAGCCTCACCTGGGTTCCACAGGAGCTGCACCGCGATGCTGACTCGGCGCCGCTCGCCCCCAGACACGCCCCGCACGTACACGTTGCCCACGCGCGTGTGGGCGCACTGGCGCAGGCGCAGCTCCGCGATCACGTCGTCCACCTGCGCGGGCGCACCGAGGTTTAGACGCGGTGCCGGCCGCCGCCCGCAGGGATCCGTGGGTGCTGTCCCGAGGTAGAAAGCGTCTGCCCACCCTTGCCACCCCTCCCAGCCCCCATCCCCCTGGGTGGGTTTGCGCTCTAGCCTTCGCTGCCCCATGCAGTGTTGGTTCCCTCCTTCTTTCCGTGTATCCTGAGCAGCTCCCACGCGCCGAGGACGGCGCCATGTTGGGAACGTCGCGCCCTGGAGGCAGACAGCCAGGCGCGCTCTGCCCACATGGAGGACCGGAAAACAGGTAGACAGACACTCCTCACACATTTTGTGCTGTGCGGTGGAGGGAACCGGCCGGGGCCCAGGCGGCTTATAGAGGGATGGGGGGCTGAAAGGTGGACAGAGGGCGGCGGGGTAGCGATGGAAGGAAGGTGCGCTGGGCTCCTCAAAGTTGACCTGTGACTGGACCCTGAGGCAGGGGAGAGGGTCGGCAAGGGGAAGGATGTCATGGCTTCGTGGGGGAGGGGGGTCACCGGGGGCGAGCAGTTACCCTTTTGTCACGCTGGGCCTGGGAGAAGGTTCTGGGCAGGCGTAGCTGGGCAACAAAAGCCAGGGTCTCGCGGACGGTTAGGTTGGGGAGCAGGTGGTCGTGTGGGCGCACATGGGCCACATACTTCCTCACCAGCTGGGGCGTGCTGGGCTGCCCGTTGATCCAGATTTGACCTGACTTAATTTTGCCGCCATGGTCTCTCCCGGTGATCACGTCCAGCAGAGAGGCTCTCCCACAGCCTGCGAAGCCACCAGAGAAATCCTGAGAGCAGAGCTGTGGGGACCTACCCGGGAAGCCATGGCTGCCCACACCCCCTCAGCCACCCAGGACTGCTCTGTCCTTTTAGAAGTGACCGAAGCCCTAGGGAAAGTGGCAGGACTCTTGGACCTGGATGAGTCAGCCTCAGCACCTGGAGCTCTGGGGCTTTCACCTGCAGCCAGCTTGAGCACCTTTGGGGAGCTGGAGGCCAATTAATGCTGGGGGTTCAAGCCACTCAACTCGTGAATCCAGGCTCTGAGATAGCAGGGGACTTTTGTCAGTATTCGCAGGGACAGTGGCATTCCCAGTCCGAGTGGGATTTAGGAGAGGTGAGGGGGCCCTTTCCAGTGGAGACTGCCTACTGCAACGGGAGAGACCTTCTGTGAACCAGGAGAGAGCACCAAAGGCATTCAGGAGCCTTATAAAATGGCTAGAATCTCCAGTTTAGTAAATTCATTCATTGGCAAACACTGCTACGCTGCTCCTGATTCTATAGAAGCAGCCAAAATGCCTGGGGCTGTTTGGATTTAGTTTTTATAAATTTTGAACATTCATTCATTATTCTTTGTTAAGCCTCAGGAAGTGTAATTGATAAGTGTTTTGTTTTGTTTTTTAATGTTCATCTATTTATCTTGAGAGAGGAGGAGAGAGAGAACACAAGAGGAATAGTGAGAGAGGGGGAGAGAGAGAGAATCCCAAGCAGGCTCCACACTAGTGGTGCAGGGTCCAGTGTGGGGCTTGAACTCACAAACCATGAGATCATGACCTGAGCCAAAACCAAGAGCAGACGCTTAACCGACTGAGCCACTTAGGTGCCCCTAATTGATAAGTCCTTCTAAGAAATCATTTAAATAATTTCAGCTGAGTAAACCTGAAGCTAAACAACCCTGAACCTAGAGTCAAGAGTCCTGGAGACTGCTCAGCCTCTCTGAACTTCACTTGCCTCAGGGATGCTAACAGCTGCAGGGTCATGTGTAGCAAGTATTCATTGTGGGGACTCTTAGGCTTTATGGAAGTGCCTTGGAAGGGCCGATATAGCCACAGATTCTCAGCTCATGAAGAAAAAGCAAATATAACAGCAAAAGCCACCAGGAGTTACAAACAAAAACAGAATTGGCTTATGAAGTGTGTTTTCTTTTTTAGATAAGAATTGCAGAGGCAGAGCCAAAAGTGGGCAGGACTTGACCTGTGGTGTTATTTCAGTTACAAAGTGCATTGATACACATTATCTTATTTGATCTGTGGTTAGACAGTAAATAGAATTTCCTTATCGGAAGACTAAAAATTTGGAGATGTTCAAAAGTTCAGTAATCTCTACTTCTGGAAATGATTAATTAAAAAGAATAAAGTGTTCTCTCTAGCACCAGTTAAGAGAGAAACACCTTGATCTGAGAATCAGAAGACCAAAGTTCTACTTCCAGCTCTGCATTGAATGTATTGCCTTATGTGAACCACTCACTTTCTGTGGACTTTAGTCTCCCCATCAGTTAAATGAAGGTGTGCGTATGTTAGGGGTGGGGGCAGGAGGACACTCTAGAAATACTGAGGACCAGATATCTTAAAAACCTTCCATTAAAGAAGCTTTCAACGGGTAAGGAGGAAGAAAGAATACAGTGGAGAGAGTGAACACCATTTTCCAAGTCCCCTTTCCGCTTCAGCATTGCATAATTTTAAGTTTGGCTTCCAGAAGTGACTCTGAGGCACTCCAAGATTCTGTATCTTTGCAGGTGGTTGAAGGCTTTACTGAGACTTGGAGGGGCTCTCAGAGACGTGGGAGTTGCAGCAGGGGCTGTGCCTACCAGGTTGTGGGAGAAGAGTGACTGAATGCCCCTGGTGTGGAGGAGTCCCCCGGGAAGAACATTCAATTCTGAAGCTGCCTGAAGATCTTAGAAAGGTTTTTGCTCTGGATGCAGCTTCAGGAGGCACACACATGATTTGTAATGATGGCAACAATCCGACAGCTAGTAAATGGAGGAACTTGAACTGGGATTTGAACCCAGGTCCAAATGACCTAGAACCTGTGCTCTCACCCACTCTGCTGTGGTATTCTAGTCAGCACAGAGTTCTGTGAGAAGCATCCATCTGTCTGAGGGACCATTTCGCATTCCAGCGCATACCTGAGCTCCCTATGATGGCCAGCATGTGTCCACTCCTCACTTTGAAGCTCAGATTTTGGATGCCCAGCTCACAAGAATCCTTGTGAGATGCCCAAGGCATCTTGAACTGAGCCAGCTTCTCAAACCAGGGCACCTGGGAGTCCATGTCCACCTGTGGGGAGATATTGCAAGGTTCTTCAGAGAGCTGAATAGAGGGTTTCAGCAACTTCTGTTCAACTCTCTGTAGGAGACATCCTCCTGCCACTGCACAACAAGCCTGAGGGGCCCCCACCTAGGTCCTATCAGACGTGGTGGACCCTACCGCGTTGAGAACATGCAGCTGCCATTTCCAAGTCTGAAGTTAAGACATGGGAAGCATGTACAACAGCAGAACGGAAATGAAAATACAGTATAAAGCAAAACAGTGTCTTCATTTCTTCGGTTAATAATAATTTACTAATGATTCGTTAAGTGTTTACTATGGACAAGGCATTGTGTAAATCTCTTTCTATGTATTATCTCATTCAGTCCTCCTTACAAACTTATAACATAGGTAGTGTCATAATTCCTGTTTTACACGTGAGGCTCAGAGCAGTTACTTGTTCAAGGTCACAGAGCTAACAAGTGGCAGAACAGAAAATGGTTATGGTATGGCTCATTAGCTTGTCCTAACTTACATTTACAGGAAGCCTCTGAAGTTTACCATCCTGCCTCTGGCATGTGCCATCTGGACTGCCAAGGGTCTGCCCCCAGGGAGGTCTGATAACAGGGGGGTCTTGAATCTGACCAAGGGGTCTCCAAGAGCCTCTGAAAGGCCAGCAGTCCTTGCACTTTGGCTGTTTTATTAGCTCCAGGGACGGTGTACTTTGCAAGCAAACAAATAATAAAACACGAAGCTGGTGAAACCTGAAAATCTATAGTTTAGCGAATAGCGTCATGGCATTGTTAATTCTTAGTTTTGATTGTTTTGCTCTGGATATGCAGGATGTTAACGTTAAGGGAAGTTGGAAAAGGGTACATGGAAACTCTGTACTATTTTTGTAACTTTCCCAAAAGTCTAAACTTACTTCAAAATCTGAAGTTAAAGTTTGAGAGATCCCCCCCTACCCCCCCCAGTACAGGGTCACATAATTTCTTTGTTTTAACAGAGGTCTTGTTCTCTAATGCCTCTCAACTTGCAGCTATAGTATGTATAGTTGAAGGAAGTCTTGTGGTACTTTCACCCAACACGGATGTCCTTGTGGACAGAGGGCCCCCAGGGTGGGCTCACCCTTACCTTCCACTTGGGGAATCATTTGGCCTTCCCTGCCCACTCCTCCCACCTTGTCCTCAGGTATGCCTCTACCTGGTAGCTGAGATCATGGACCTCCAAGGTGTTGGACTGGCCATTGTAGGTGAAGTATAGACTGTTGTCACTTTCAGAGAAGAACAAGCTGTCCTGGAGGCCCTGCTGAGAAACATGACAGGTGAGGGGCTTCTTCTGAAGCCACTTAGGACTTAGGAGAAAACAGGGAGGAGACCTAAGAGGTGAAAGATAGCAGCAGCTAGTGTGGTTGAGATCCTGAATTGGTAAGAAATGGGTTTGGGCAGGTAGAGCTCAAGGGCTCTGAGAAAATAGGAGCATCAGTGAGGGCAGTCTTTTCTTCCCTACAGAGGGAGCTTTGAGGCTTCCCTCCAGCACAGCTCCTGGCTCCAGAGAGCCTCAGTCTCAGATTGGTGGAGCCTAAACCCAGTCACCCTGTGGTGGATGAGACCCTGACTCTGGACTAGAGAGAGCTTTGTGAGCTGCTATGCTCTGGGGAAACCTGAGCAGGGGCTTGTCCTTAACTTTTCTCTTCCCTGCCTCTGGCTTACTATTTCCTGATGCCAAACAGACTTCCCATACCTGGTATGTGAGAGGGTACAGCTTTAAAAAAAACTAGTGCTCAATATTTAGAAGACACAATCTTTAGAAAAATTGCATTTTATTCTAATGAGTTTAGTACAACAAAGCCATTCAAGATGCTTTTGGAAGATTTCAGAGGAAGTCACCAGTCTTATGTCATTGTCATCATCAACATCTTGTTGCTGTTTGTTGGAGTGTTATTATATTTGTATATCAAGTAAATTGATGTTTCATGGTATTGCTGATACCTTTGAATGGGTTTAGCTATCAGCATATCTAAATTCCTTCTATTTTATAAATTCAATCATTTAAATCATTGAGGCCCCCCAGAAGAAGAACCTGCCTACTAAGGTTTCCATTTTTATTTTATTATTATTCTTAATGTTTATTTTTGAGAGAGAGAGACAGAGCATGAGTGGGGGAGAGCAGAGAAGGAGAAAAACACAGAATCTGAAGCAGGCTCCAGGCTCTGAGCTGTCCACGTAGAGCCTGATGTGGGGTTCAAACTCATGAACCATGAGATTGTGACCTGAGCTGAAGTCAGACTCTTAACTGACTGAGCCACCTAGGTGCCCCTCAGGTTTCTGTTTTTAAATGCGTACAATTTTTCTTTCGTTTCTTAGTGCAGGAAAAAGTGTATTTTTTTTTTTTAACAAGTTCCAGTTGACTCTCTGTCTTTTCTCCTCAGAGCTGCCACTCACACACTGATGTGTTCAGTCAAACAAGCAAGTATCCAGCACTTCTTTGGAGCCCACATCATGGTATAGGTTTGGAATTTGGGATATGACAGTGAAAAAGTTGGTCTCTGAGAAGCTTAAGTTTTTTTTATTGAGGTAAAATTGGTATATAACATGATAGTAGTGTCAGGTGCACAACACAACAATTCAAGATTTGTGTACACTGCAGAGTCACTACAATACATGTACTTACCATCTGTCATCATGCAGAGAAACTTAGATTTAAAGAAATTTTTGTAATGTTTGTTTATTTTTGAGAGGGAGACAAGAGACAGAATGTGATCAGGGGAGGGGCAGAAAGAGAAGGAGACCCAGAATCCAAAGCAG
The DNA here is from genome assembly GCA_017311185.1 of Proteles cristata cristata. Taxonomy (NCBI): domain Eukaryota; kingdom Metazoa; phylum Chordata; class Mammalia; order Carnivora; family Hyaenidae; genus Proteles; species Proteles cristata. Next base: position 68,115 of record JAESUZ010004347.1, on the reverse strand, counting down.
GCTTTGAGCTGTCAGCACAGAGCCCGACACAGGACTCGAATCCACAAACCATGAGATCATGACCTGAGCCAAAGTTGGATGTCCAACCAACTCACCCAACAGAGTGAGCCACCTGGGCATCCTGAAGAAGCTTAGATTTTAATGACCAGGACAGGTGGTCAGGATGGAACAAGACAGGCCAGGTGTAGAGGCAGGCTGAACTCAAGCATCCATTCAGGGTATATTTATACTTTGTACACAATACCTACATGTGCTTTGTGTGAAAATAAAATGACTTGCAATGATGTGAAAACAGCATCTAAAAGTCTGTGTCAAACTTCCTGTAGTGACAGAGGTCAGAGGCCCTTGGAAAGGACCATAGAAGTGGAAGGAGACCAATGTAGGTGATCATCTGTGGTAACAGCTATCAGTGAGTAGTCCCCAGAGTTGCAGGGCAGTATGAAAACAGCAGACCATGGCTACTTATCTTGTCTAATGTTAGAACTATTGCCATAAAGATCCCAAATTATACAGAAAAACCTGGGAAAGATGAATACCTACTTTAGCAAAAGGGCTATCTCAGGAACAGAGAGGAATACAAGAAAGAAGGGTACAGGGAAGAACAAGGGGAGTAAACTTCACAGCTCTTGGTAGTTAGCTGTAGCTACATAAGAATTAACTGTTCTTTGATCTGATCTGAACTATTTCAAAATTTGTTTTCCAAGTGAGAGAGCCTGTGAGTAGAACTTAGGAGTACTACTCTCACCTTGCCCCTCAAGTGCCAGTGCCTCCAAGGCAGGAGCTGGCCATGGAGATGGAGGAGGGGTGAAGGTCTGTGCCCTCAGAGATGGAAGAGGAGATCTCTCCTGGGGGAGATCAAGGCCAGCTAAGAAAGGTGCTGAATTTCAGGCAGGTCAGCCCTGCACCTACCCTCACTCACCACCTCTTCCACTAGCACTCACACTGCTTAGGTTCTCCATTTAATTCTACTAAACCAGCAGAAATTCTAGCAATTAACTGACAGACTCATTTAGGCTAACATAAGATGTTTATTTGTTTGGTTATAAAAAGTAAATCTCTGCAGGAGAGACATTGTCGATTGGTATAAAATACGACTTAGCTCAGAAATTGCTTCTGTGAGCAAACATCTGACCAGGTTATATTTCAAGTGGAGGGGCGGCTAAGGAAGGGACATTGGAGGGGCACCTGGGTGGCTCAGTTGGTTGGGTGTCCAACTTCAGCTCAGGTCATGATCTCACAGTTCATGGGTTCGAGCCCTGCCTTGGGCTCTGTGCTGACAGCTAGCTCAGAGCCTGGAGCCTGCTTCGGATTCTGTGTCTCCCTCTCTCTCTGCCCTTGCCCACTTATGCTCTGTCTCTCTCTCTCTCAAAAATAAATAAACATTAAACTGAAAAGAAAAAGAGGGGACTGTGACTTCCTGGAGCTGCACAGGCACCACAACTTTCAGAGGAAGAGAATTCACTTCTGGGTTGGAGACAGCATCTGTTCCATTTTGAAGTATTTCCTTGAATCCCAAGATGGATTTGTTAGGTTTTGTGGTTTTGACAAATTCTCTGTATTTTTCAAATACTTAAATATCTATTCAGCTGACATCTTAATCAGTATGACTGTCAGAATATCACTTGAATTTCTGACAGGTGACACCCAAAAAAGCAAAAGCAGGTTTATTTGTAGGTAACCTGTTCCACTCCTGCTGGGCTACATTGTAATTTCTCCTAATATTAACTTCTGATCAAATTCCTGAGTCAAAAGCATAGATTGGAAGGGAACTCAGGGAGCACAGAGCCCAAGTTCCTTATTCCAGGATGAGGAATTCGTGATCTTGAGTAGTAGTGATGTGCCAATGATTCCGTGCCTGTGCAGAAACATGCAGGGTTTGTTCTTAGCTTGACAGGATGAGCCCAGGCCTTTATTAAAATGCTCAGACCAGATCTTACACATCTTTGTCCTGAGGGCTGAACCCCTCTAGTCCTCCTCTGGCCACACTCCTGCCCATTGATTAAGGAGTCTGTGGCCATGGGCACTTGCCACTCTAGGCACCCCAGGCCCCAGGGGCATTTGTCTGTGGACAGAGAATGGAATGTGGGTAGGCAGGATGGCATGACCACATAGGGGTATGTGAGTCACATGTTGCCCTAGGGGTGGGCAGAGAAGGGGGACAGGCTGTAGCTTGGGCCAGAAGCTGGCTCCCCTGTCCCACATTCTATCTGCTACTCCAAAAGGCCCTGGAATTCTAAATTTACATCTGGCCTTTTAAGGTTGTGAGGAAGGTATGTCAAAATAGGAAGATAGAGACTTGTAACGGTTTTTAGCTTGATTGAGAACTTTAAAATAATTAGACATAAGATATGTAGTCCTCATCCTTTTGTTCTAGATATTATAAATGTTAGGGGAAGATTATCACTTGGAACCTTGAGTAACAGAATTGGAGAAAAGGAAATTGGAAATGGCAAGCTTTCCTGAATATTGGATTTGGTCAGTTATTTGCATTCCATGCTGTGGTAGCTGATTTGCCAGACCTTTTAGGCAGAAAATGTCCTGAAAGCCATTACTGACTTTATATCCTATTCAGGCTGTGAGCACTACAGTCAGCTTCTAGGAGGCATTTCTTGACAGGAGCTGGCCATATTCCCAGGCTATTAGTTGTGGTTGCAGAGCAGACTAGGAATGGGCTGGGTTGAAGTCACATCCTAGCAAGTGACGGTCACACCAAGTGGCCTGTGGCCTTCCCTGTTGAGTGTGGAGTCCTCAGACCTTTCTTGTCTTTGTCTCCCTCCTCCCCCACAGCAGGCAGAGATGGAAAGGTGGGCTGAGGTGAGGTGGGATGCTTCCTTTCTGTCTTCCACTTTAGCCTCTTGCTTCAGATCTCACCCACATCCTGATTTTAGTCAAAGGCCATTTCTCAATGTAACCTGTTAAGGGTGGAGAATTTGTACCCCAACTTCTTGGCCCCCTGGCTTACTGTCTGTCCCTTTCAGCTCTTTCTGGGGTATTTCATCTGCCTGTTGTAGCCATGTTGTGATAGTATTCCCATAAAAGTCACCTGTCATCTTACCTCATCAGTTTACTGCCTCTGAGACTCTGAGCCTGACAGACACACAGATGAAGAAAATACTGCGAGTCCCTGGTATGTGAACACATCTCTGTTTGGAGTCTCATTCGAAAAAGCTGCATCAGCCCAAGTAACAAACAGGAACATCATTTCCCTATAGGAGTATGCCTTAGGGCAGGAAGTGACCTCAGAGCCCCCCACCCCTGACCCCTGAATCCCTTCCCCTCAGCCCTTTATTATTATTTTTTAAAATGTTTTATTTATTTCTGAGAGAGAGAAACAGCGTGAGCAGGGGAGGGTTAGAAGAGAGAGGGAGACACAGAATCTGAAGCAGGCTCCAGACTGAACTAGCTGTCAGCACAGAGCCTGATGCGGGACTCAAACCCATGAGCTGTGAGATCATGACCTGAGCTGAAGTCAGACACTTAACCAGCTGAGCCACCCAGGCCCCCCTCCCCTCAGCCCTTTAAAGCCCAGGAAGTAGAGTCCTGCTGCCATGTTCTCCCTCTGCTTGTGGTCCGGGTAGTGAGTTAAGTTCCTGAGAGAGGAAAGAAAGGTCTGATTTGCCCCCACCCCCCATGACTGAGGTGACTGCCCATCACTCACGGAGTCATCCTGGGGAGCAGTCCTGTTCCACAGTCCTCTGTCTTCTGGGGCCACCTCAGCCATGGGGCCCAGCAGTGTCTATGCCACTTTGCTGAAGCTTTCTTCACCTTAGCCGCTACCTGACTGCACCAGTGTTTTCTCTTTCTCAGAGCTGGGCAATCTCTGGCCCTGGTTCAGTGTGCCTCCCAGCACTCCTCTCAGGCAGGCCCTCCTACAAACACAGGCTGTGTGTTGTGAGTGCTGCCAAGATAGTGTGTATGCCCTGGGTAAAGGTATATCAGATAATGGCATCTGTGGCCATCCCCCAGTCCGGCTGCTGGGAAGGTCTGGGGAGGGACTCCAGAGCCCTGAGAGGAACAAGCAGTGCAGTGAGCTGCTTGCTCCTCTGCTGGGGCTCCTCCAGGGAGGGTCCGGCCACTCAAAATTGACCTCTTCTGCCTCTTGGCCATGACTGAACTCCCATCTCTGTCCCCTGTGGGGTCCTTGGGGCTCCAAGTAAACAGTGGCCCCCAGAGCTCCCCAGAGGAGGTTCCTGCAGCATTTTTAAGGCCTCGACACAGCCTGGGCATTCTCCATGCCTCCTACAGCGTCAGGTAAGACTGATGCCTCTTCTTCCTACTGGGAGCTTGAAGCTGGGCTTTGTTTGAGCTGTGGTCGTGGCCTGAGGTGAGTGGGCCTCTCACCCCCTCTGCTGGCTTTCCTCACTGATAGGGGGCACACATAGAGGCTTTGGGCTCCCTCAGTGGATCAGGGTGGAGAGACGAGAGGGGAAGGGCTGCCAGTGGTAAATGAGCAATGGTGAATAGCCCCCTCTTGCCCGTGACAGGACCTGGAAGCTCTAACAGCAAGGCACCTGTGTTCTGCTGTACGTCCAAGCTTTGTGCCTCTTCCCGCTTCCTTTGTGTCCCCCTGTGTACAGCCTGCCCCATGGGGATGGAGAGGGCTTGGGGAGTATTGGAACATTAAGTGTAATGAAGCCTGGTGAAGGAACACAGGGTCAGCTGAAGGAATAAACAGTGTCCCGTTTGCCATCTCCCACTCAGCCAAAGAGAGCTGGCATTCAGAGCAGCTCCTAGGCAGGGGTTTTACACAGACCATCTTTCTCAGTCACTACCTGCCAGTGTCCACAGAGGAGGACACTGAGCCCCAACCACATTTAGGAACCTGTCCAGAGACAACTGGGATCAGTGCACAAGAGTGTGGCCCCTTCTGGAACCCCACACTGCCTTTCCTTTAAAGCCACCAGGTTGGGCCCTGGTGGGACTTCACATCTTGCCGGCAGCAGTGGGACCGGCAGATCCTCAAGGATGTCTCCTTGTACGTCGAGAGTGGGCAGATCATGTGCATCTTAGGGAGCTCAGGTAAGCTTGGGAAGGAGTACTTTAACTTTGCCTTCTCAGTGAGCATTCAGAAAAGGCTTTCGCTTGCTTTGAACACCACATTGAGGAAACAGGTTTAAGTTGTAGCAAGGAGGCCACAAGTTTGATATTAGAGTGAAATCAAATGATATGTCTGACTGAATGGAATCTGGTACTAATATGAAGCCTTTAGAAAGATCCTTGGAAAAGAATAAACTCCTGGGGACCCTGGGTGGCTTACTTGGTTAAGTGTCCGACTTGGGCTCAGATTATAATCTCACAGTCTGTGGGTTTGAGCCCCACATTGGGCTGTGTGCTGGCAGCACAGGGCCTGCTTGGGATTCTCTCTCTCTCTCTCTCTCTCTCTCTCTCTCTCTCATCCTCTCTCATCCTCCCCTACTTACATACACACACACACTCTCTCTCTCAAAATAAATCAACTAAAACAAAAATAAGAATAAAGTCTTGCCTAACATATCAGTTAATTCGTATTTCAGAGTATGGAAAGCCCCTAGCATGGCGCCTGGCATGTAGAGGTACTCAGTAAACACAATTTCCCTGATCTTTATACTGTGCTCAGAGGCAGGAAAAAAAATTAAGTACAAAGATGCCCACTTAACACCATATCCATTTTATTTTATGATGTATTTTAAATATACAGGCAAGAGTGGAGAATAAAGAATGTTCATGTATTAACATCTGGCTTTATCAGGGCACCTGGGTGGCTCAGTCAGGTAAGCCTCCAACTTCAGCTCAGGTCATGGTATCATGGTTCATGGGTTCGAGCCCTGCATTGAGCTCTTTGCCGACAGCTCAGAGCCTAGAACCTACTTTGGATTCTGTGTCTTCTTCTCTGCCCCTCCCCTGCCACTCCACGCTCTGTGTGTCTCTCTCTCTCAAAAATAAACATTAAACAATTTAAAAAACAAACAAAACACCAGAAAACTTTTGGCTTTATCAAATCTTTAACATCTGTGTTACACTTTGTGTCTTTTTTTTTTTCTTAACATCCAAGTTAGTTAACACACAATGTAATAATGGTTTCAGGAGTAGAATTTAGTGAATCGTCACAAAACACCCAGTGATCATCCCAACAGGTGCCCTTCTTAATGCCCATCACCCATTTAGCCTCAATCCCCCCACCCAACATCCCTCCAGCAACCCTCAGTTTGTTCTCTGTATTTAAGAGTCTCTTAGGGTTTATCTCTTTGTCTTATTTTTCCTTCTCTTCCCCTATGTTCATCTGTTTTGTTTCTTAAATTCCACATATGACTGAAATCATATGATACTTGTCTTTCTCTGATTTATTTTGCTTAGCATAATACACTCTAGTTCCATCCATGTTGTTGGAAATGGCAAGATTTCATTCTTTTTGATCATGGGATAATAATCAGTTGTACATATATACCACATCTTTATCCATTTGTTAGTTGATGGACATTTGGGCTCTTTCCATAATTTGGCTTATTGTTGATAGTGCTGCTGTAAACATTGGGGTACGTGTGCCCTCTTTTGTATCAGTATTTTTGTATCCTTTGGGTAAATTCCCAGTAGTGGAATTTCTGGGTCATAGGTAGTTCTATTTTTAATGTTTTGAGGAACCTCCATACTATTTTCCTGAGTGGCCGCACCAGTTTCCATTCCTACCAGCAGTGCAAATGTTCCCCATTCTCCACATCCTCACTAATATTTGTTGTTTCCTGAATTGTTAATTTTAGCCATTCTGACAGGCGTAAGGTGGTATCTCTTTGTGGTTTTGATTTGTATGTCCATGATGATGCATTATGTTGAGCATCTTTTCATCACATTCTTTTTTTAAAAATTTTTTTATGCTTTATTTATTTCTGAGAGAGACAGCATGAACATGGGAGGATCAGAGAGGCAGATACAGAATCTGAAACAGGCTCCAGGCTTTGAGCTCTGGGTGTCAGCACGGGGCTCGAACCCACGAACCATGAGATCATGACCTGAGTCAGATGCTTAACTGACTGAGCCACCCAGGTGCCCCAAGGAATTAAATATTACACACTTCACTGAGGCTATCTTTGTGCCCATTTTCCACTTATCCTCCTCTTTCTGAGGTCATCTAACAGTTGAGGCTGAATTCACTGTCTTTGTGTCCGTATGTCAGCCTGTCATTGCCCTGGGCAGGTGTTGCCTCCAGAGAGGCAGATCCTTGTATCTGAGGGCAGTGCCCCATGGGGATCTCTCAGCATGACCCTGACAAGGGGATCTGCATGGACACCACCGGTTATCCTATATACTTTCAGGGTAAATGATTCTGATAAACTGGCTTCAGAGGAGCTTCCTGGTTGAGTTCTTGGTTGCACTGAATTGTTGACATTTCCTAGCATTACCTACTTGCATCATTCTCTGTAATAGCAATGGGTAACACAAGTCTGTGCAAAAGTCAAGCACGGTCAACCTCATTTGTCCTGGGGAGTTAAATTCATAGCCATTACCCTGCTACAGCAGGTGAACACCTGGGCGGCAATAGTAGCATTAAGATTAAATGAGAAGGAATTCGCTGACTGAAAGTGTTAATTCTTTGCTGAGATTTCCTGTCAGTTCCTGTTTCCAGTTTTTAACTATTTCTAACTATCTATGTATCCAGGGTCATTCTAATTTTCCTTTTGATAATTATTACATTCTTCTTTAAAAATAAGAAAATCTGAGTTATTCCTATAGGGTTTTTTTTTTGCTTATTGTCTTCTTTCTATAGGATTAGGGTGGTGTGGACACACAACAAAGAATGACCTCACATTCTCAGAAGGGTGTTCTACAGGCCAGTATTAATGCTTCATGCACATCTCAGCAGGACAGTGGGTTGGAGGCCTTGATCTGGGAGCTCATAGGCTGGTTTGTGATTATATGTAATCATGGTTTTATAACAATGTCTATCCTCTTATACTGGCCACGAATTCACGGTAGACTGCAAATTTCCTACGGTGGGAGGTTTTGTTTTGTTCTGTTTTGTTTTCTTCCTGTGTTCTCAACAACTAGAATAGGACTAGCCACACAGTAGGTGATTAGTACTATTTGTTGAATATGTGGGTAAACAAATCAATTCTATTAATAAGTTAGCGTTTAACAATTAGCGTTTCACAGAATGACATATGATTTCACTGGTGTCTTACCTAACATAGCATTGTTTGTCAAATCTTTATTAGTGAAGCAAAAGAAGACTTAGGCATTCAAAGTCTCACAACAGAATGCTCTAATGTAAGCCAGCGTAGGGTCACCCAACATTCCAGAGGAGGGTAACTATAATTGACTCATTATTTGCTATCAGTTGGGATCTAGACCCTGAGCTGTTTGCTCCCTTGTAGAGGACTATTTAGTTATAAACAATTTCTGTCCGTTTAGGGAAGATAACTCCAAAGGTCATGATTTTATTGCTCTATAGGGCATTAACCTTTTGTTTTCTTTTTCTTTTCTTTTTTCTTTTTTTTTTTTTTTTACTGTGGTAAAGTACACATAAAATTTACCAGTTTAGCCACTTTTTAAAAAATATTTTTATTTTATTTTTGAGACAGATACAGTGTTTGAGCAGGGCAGGGGCAGAGAGAGAGGGAGACACAGAATCCAAAGGAGGCTCCAGGCTCTGTCTGAGCTGTCAGCACAGAGCCCGATGCGGGACTCAAACTCGGACTGTGAGATCATGACCTGAGCCAAAGTCAGATGCTTAACGAACTGAGCCACCCAGGCACCACCCATTTTAGTCATTTTTAAGTGTACAGCTCAATGTGTACAGTATTCATTGTGAATAAACATATTCACATTGTTGTGCAGCCATCTCCACCATCCATCTTGTGAAACTCTTGCAAAGCTCTTCATCTTGTAAAACAAACTCTGTGCTCATTAAGTGACAACACTTCATTCCTCTTGCCTCCAGCCCCACCATTGTATTTTGTCTGTATGATTTTGATAACCCAGCCTCATAAAGTGGAGTCATACAGTATTTGTCTCTTTGTGTCAGGCTTATTTCACTTAGCATAATGTCCTCAAGTTTCATTCATGTTGTAGCCTATATCAGAATCTCCTTCCCTTTTAAAGCTGGATGATATTCCATTGGTATCTATACCATATTTGCTGCTCTGTTCGTCCATTAATGCGTCCATTAATGGATACCTGAGTTGATTCCACGTTTTAACTGTTGTGAACCATGCAGTAAAGATGTATCTATACAAATATGTTTAAAACCCTGTTTTCAATTCTTCTACCAAAAAGCAGAATTCTTCTTTTTTTTTTTTTTTTTTTTTTTTAATGTTTTATTTATTCTTGAGAGAGAAAGAGAGATAGAGCATGAGCAGGGGAGGGGCAGAGTGAGAGGGAGACACAGAATCGAAGCAGGCTCCAAGCTCTGAGCTGTCAGCACAGAGCCCAGCCTGGGGCTTGAACTCACCGAGCTGGTCGGATGCTCAACCAACTAAGCCACCCAGGCTCCCAATTCTCCTACTTCTTCTACCAAGAAGTAGAAATGCTGTATATGGTAATTCTATTTTTTTAAGTTTTTGAGGAACTATTATTGTTTCCACAGTGGCTATACTATTTTATATCCCCACTAACACTGTACATGGGTTCTAATTTCTCTACATCCTTACTAATGCTTTTTATTTTCCATTTTTTTGATAGTAGCCATCCTAAGAGTGTGAAGTGGTAACTCATTGCAGTTTTAATTTGTAGTTCCCTAATGCTTGGTAATGTTGAGCATCTTTTCACATGCTTATTGACCATTCATATATCTTCTTTGGAAACATGTCTATTTAAGTCCTTTGCCCAATCTTGAATTGGGTTGTTGTTGCTGTTGTTTCTGAGTTTTTAAAAACTCTCTATATATTTGGGATATTAATTCCTCATCAGATAATGTGATTGGAAATATCTCTCCCATTCTGTGGGTTGCCCTTTTATGGTGGTGATAGTGTCTTCCACTGTGCGGAATTTTTATATTTTCATTAAGTCCAGTTTGTCTATTTTTTCATTTGTTACTTGTACTTTTGGTGTCATATTCCAGGGTATTATGCATTTTTGTGTCTTAACTTTGCGTCTTATTCTTTTTTTAAAATTTCTTAAAAAATATGTATTTATTTTTGAGAGAGTGAGAGAGAGACAGAGCATGAGCAGGGAAGGGGCAGAGAGAGAGGGAGACACAGAATCCAAAACAGGCTACGGGCTCTAAGCTGTCAGCACAGAGTCCGATGTGGGGCTCGAACCCACAGACCATGAGATCATGACCTGAGTTGAAGTAGGACACTTAACCGAATGAGCCACCCGGGCACCCCTCATCTTATTGACCTTTTATTTTCCACTGATTATACATACTAGTTTCGTACAGCGATTTTTTTCTTGTATTTTTTTTTGAAGAATTTATCTTAAAAAATATCTTTTAAAGTTTTATTTATTTCTGAGAGAGAGAGAGAGAGAGAGAGCAACAGCATGAGCAGGGGAGGGTCAGAGAGAGAGGGAGACAAAGAATCTGAAACAGGCTCCAGGCTCTGAGCTGGCTGTCAGTACAGAGCCCGACGTAGGGCTCGAACCCACGAACCGTGAAATCAGGACCTGAGCTGTAGTCAGATGCTTAACTGACTGAGCCACCCAGGCTCCTCTTCTATTCTTTTTTTTGAATAAACTGTTTCATCCTGCTGGTCAATGACTAATGAGTTAATAAGTAATAAAGTTGAAATGTCTTTAAAAAGAGTTTAGCTATCCATTTCTATGTAAAAAGTACCCCACAACTAAGTGGCTTAAAACAATAAAAAATCGTTATTATTTCTCAGAGTTTCTATGAGTCAGAAATGTGGAAGTGACTTTGTTGGGTAGTTCTGTCTGGGGTGTCTCATGAGGTTGTAGTCAGAAGTCTGCAGGGCTGCTGTTCCTCTGAGGGTGTGGGCAGGGCTGGAGAGTCCACGTGCAGAGTGGCTCCCCTGCATGCTAGCTGGTAAGTTGGTGCTCATTGTTGCTTAGTGAGAGTGGATAATGTGAGAAGAGCTGAAGGCCCAGGAGGGAACCCTGAGTGTCACCCCCCAGGAGGCTGGGAAGGAGCAGCCAGACCAGCAGCATGAAACAAAGAGGATGAAGTGGCATCAGAGCCAAGGGGGAGAGATTTATAGAGCCAGGCAGGCAACAGTATCAAATGCTTCTGGGAGAAAAGGGCCCACCAGATACAGCAGCAAGGAGGCAACCTTGATGACCTCAGGGAGGCCAGTTTTGATGTGATGGGACTGGAATCCAGACCCCAAAATATTTGGAGCTTCTGTCAGAACTGAGGTTGAAATCCAGAAACAGAAGGCCGAGGAAGCTTCTAGTTAGAGGAACCACATACAAGGCCTAGGATCATGACTAGGAAATTTCAGAGCATGTTTTGAAAGACAACCCAAATGAAGTCACATTTTGTTTTTTTTACATTCCCTCCCCTCTTTTCCCACACTGACCTCTACTGAACATTCTGGAGCTACCTCTGAGCTTGGTCAGCCCATGGGTTAGAGAAGAACCCCACTGCTAATGGAGTTGGCTCACTCATCTTTGTACTCCTCACAGCAGCAAGCAATTTCTTTACAGTTTTTGAATAAAAGATCTCTTTGATTTTGCATAAATCATCATATCCTTGGTAGAATTCTCTTGGTATCTTTTTAGGCAGTTCAGAACCTCTTACCTATTAACTTCTTAGCAGCCTGGCCCTGCTAATGCATCCTGACTCTCTGGGCTCATGTAGTTTGTGTCCAGTATGAAAGCGAGGGGCCAGCTGTTGTCTTATCCTAACTGTATCACCTCATCTCTAACACTAGAAAAATGAAACCAAGGGAAAGCTGTTAGTGACAACCAGCTGGCTTATGCCCAAGGCTCTCAGTGTAGGCTGAGGCCAACTTGATTTTACCAAAAGACTTGACCAGTAAGGGTTTCTGAAACTCTGATATGCATGGTAATTACTCAGGGATTTTTATTAAAAAGCAGAATCTTGGGGCACCTGGGTGGTGGCTCACTCAGTTAAGCATTTGATTTTTGATTTCAGCTCAGGTCATGATCTCACTGTTCATGAAATGGAGCCCTGTGCTAGGCTCTGCACTGACAGTGCAGGTCCTGCTTAGGATTCTCCCTTTCCCTCTGCCCCACCCCTTCCCTGAAAATAAATAAACATTAAAAAATATATTTAGGGGCACCTGAGTGGCTCAGTTGTTAAGCATCCAGCTCTTGCTCAGATCATGATCTCATGTTTTGTCAGTTTAGGCCCAGCATTGGGCTATCTGCTGTCAGCACAGATCGTCTTCAGATCCTTTGTTCCCCTCTCTGCCCCTCCTCGGCTTATTCTCTCTCTCTCTCTCAATAAAAAAAACTTTAAAAAAGTATATATTTTACACACACACACAGACACACACAGGAATAAGAATCTGATTCAGCAGGCCTGGGCTCGGGCCTGAGATTCTACATTCAACATCACAAGTGCTCAGGTGATGTTGCTGGTATTCATACCACATTTGATTATCAAGGTTCTAGGCAATGTTTCCTACTTTCAGGAACCACTAGATAATCCCTGGTGTTGGGAGCTGAGTGCAAAAAGAAATTTAGATGTGCTAGATCCAAACATTTCTAAGAACCTAGGCTTTCTTTTTATTCTAATCCTATTTTTTCCTTTTCAACTCAGAACAGCTTTAGAAGCAGATAAACAGGCAGACAGAGCCCCTCCAGTCCTGACTGGGATAAAAGAAATGCCTCGTCTCTGTGACTTTTCCAGACAAGCTGGAAAGACTCATTGGTGCCACGAGCATTTGACCCAGGAGGCTAAAGAGAGAGCAACAGTGCTAGACCAGGGGCCCCCAGAGGGTCTGGGGATCGCCTCGCAATGCCTCATGGAGCGAGTCCTCCTGGGCCTTGTCTTTTTGTCTCCCAGGCTCGGGGAAAACCACACTGCTAGATGCCATGTCTGGGAGGCTGAGACGCAAGGGGACTTTCCTTGGGGAGGTGTTCGTGAATGGCCAGCTGCTGCGCAGGGACCAATTCCAGAACTGCTTCTCCTATGTCCAGCAGGTGGGCACACCCCTGGGCCCTGCCACTGCAGCCTGGTCTCTGCCACTGCCACATTGATGCCTCCCTCTCTCGCAGAGTGACACGCTGCTGAGCAACCTGACTGTGCGGGAGACTCTGCGCTATGCGGCACTGCTGGCTGTCCGCTGCTGCTCCCCAGGTTTCCTCCAGAAGAAGGTGGGTAGCATCTGGCCTTCTGTAGCCCTGTCCCCTAGGAGATCACCCTGTGATGGCTCTGCACCCCCCTTCCTTCCACTTACTTACCTCTTCCTCCCCTTCACTCTTCACCTCTTTAGTAGGGATTTGTGCCACCCATTGGAGCAGCCACTGGCACCTGTGGCTTTGAGCACTTGACACCTGGTCCAGCCCAATTGAAATGTGCTATGAGTGGGAAACACACAGATTTTTTTTAGAAATTAGTCTGAAGGAAAAAAAGTGAAATATCTTATTTTAAAAATACTGGTTACAGATTGAAATGGTAGTGTTTTGACTGCATTGGGTTAAGTAAATTATATTAATTTTGTTTCTTTTTAAACTGTGACTACTAAAATATTTAAACTATGTATGTGGCTTTTATTATATTTCTGTTGGATGGATTGTTTTAGGACTTCAGTGTTTGAATAAATATTTTCCTCACTGTACTTTGCTGTGTAGCCCTATTGAGATTTTTCTCCTTTCTTTGAAGTATTTTGAACATGCCTCATCCAAACTGGATTAAATTAATGATCTGTTGACTTGTCAACTCTTTCTAGGTTTCAATCTGTTTCTTTAAATGTATCTAGTTTAGAAATAGTCAGATGTAAACCCACAGGGACTGAGGGTGTGTAGGTGGGTGTGCCATCTACTTCCCTTGGGAAGGCGGACACACTTCCCTTGGGAAATAGGCCCTCAGAGTCACCAGAGGAGACCAGCAACATCTGCCTCAGAGGCTTCAGCAAAGCCACAGTGAGGTTCCTCCCAGGCACACAAATTATATCTGCAGTCCAGACTCCAAGGCTGGCTGCCTTTAGTGCTGTTGGGGCACCCCAGAAATCCTCCACATCTCAGCTGAGGGTGCTCCATCTTTATCAGGCACTGCTAGGTCTGCCCCAGGAACTTGCTCAATTTGCCCCTGGCATTGGACTTTCAGACAGGGCTTGGAGAGTGGAATTAGGTCTAAGCCGTGTCCCAAGTCCCAGTAGATTTGTTAGATAAAATGCCCGGGTAAGTAAAGAGCATTCTTCTGTTTGAGAGTCCTAGACCATGCTGGAGGATAGCTTTTACTCCAGAGGAGTCTTAGCAAGGGGTCTGGCCCTCAAAGAGGATACCTAGCTCTCTTCCCTGGAGGTTACCTTAGAGTGCTCAGAATGCATTGCAAGGTTCTTGCTATTCTATTCTGCAGGCATTCCTTGGAGATACTGTAGGTGTGGTTCCAGACGACTGCAGTAAAGCAAACACCAAAATCAATAGAGTGAGGTGAATTTTTTGGTTTCCTAGTGCATGTAAAAGTATGTTTATACCATACTGTAGTCAGTTAGGTGTACAGTAACATTTTGTCTAAAATAAACCATGTACGCATCTTAGTTTAAGAATGTCTTAGTGACACCTACATGGCTTGGTCAATTAAGCATCAGACGTTTGATTTTGGCTTAGGTCATAATCTCACGGTTAGTGAGTTCAAGTCCCACATTGGCTCTGTGCTGACAGTGCGGAGTCTGCTTGGGATTCTGTCTCCCCCTCTGTCTCTGCCCCTCCCATGCTTGCTCACTCTCTTTCTCTCTCAAAATACATAAAAATAAACTTTAAAAAATGAAAATACTTTATTGACATGTGAAATAAATGCTGTTGGAAAAATGGTGCCAGTAGACTTGCTTGACACAGGGTTGGCACAAACCATAATTTGTAGAAAATGCACTGTCTATGAAGCCTAATAAAGCAGAGTGCAGTGAAACAAGGTGTGTCTGTACTCTGAACTGTCCTAGCTGGCTGGCATTAGTCAGGCTTTGTTCACACACAGTATTGCATTTTATTCTTGCATCAACCCTATGAGGGAGGCATCTCTTGACACACAAGATTAAGATCAGACAATTGGGAATGGCAGAGCTGAGATGTGAACCTAGGCTGTCTAGCTCTGTCATGCCTCCCTGAGCTCCTGGGATCTCCTGAGCCCCCTTGTGATGAGAAAAGATGGTCTAGTTCAGCTCACACTGAAGCCCAGGCATGTTCATGTGACTTAGCCTTGACAGTGAGTGACAGATGAGTCCATCTCCAGACTTTCTCTTTGCTTGCTTTAGTATTTCTCTTTCTAAAAAGGGCAGAAGATACCAGGGTGGGAGAAGTGGTGTCATAAACTGATTCTTCTGAGTTAGTGATCTACTTATGTCACATATCCCAGTGAGAGAATGAATCTAAGAAAGCCATGGATCTCTTCCCCAGAAAATGCACATATATATAAATATTCAGAAAATTCATGGATGCCTTACAGTAAGTTGAGGGCAAAATTCTCCTACTCCCCCCCCACACCCCTCCCCCCGCCCCCCGTCCCACCCCGGTAACTGTTTTCTTGGCACTGGCAGCCCCTAAAAGTCCTGCAAAGGTTTCTCTGCCTGAAAGTACTTTCTAAGCAAATCTAGTCCACAGAGTGTAAAATTTGGACAAAGTAATTTAGGGAGAAGAAAATGGTGATAATAGCAGAGCACAGCAGACCTTTCCTCTGAGGAACCTGAACATAAAGCTATGGTTGACATGGGCAGGCCATGTCTGCTGCACTGTGAGCTAAACCTTGTGCTTCATGCACCACTTGAGAATCTAGACAACTCTCTCAGTCCCAGCTCTGTCACTTGCTAATAGTGTGACCTTGGGCAAGTTATGCTTCTCTCTGAGCATCTGTTTCCTCCCCTATAATAAACAATAATAACACATCTCTCCTGGAGTTGATGTGAGGAATGAGTCAGTTTATCTGAGAACACATAGCATAGAAATTGATGATCCCAATGCATCCCAATAATCCCAAGGGCTCCTTCATGAGAGAGGCTTTGGGACAGAGCATGTGACATCTGAAACAGGTTAAATAAATGCCTCCTCTCTCTATCCCTTCTGATCCAGAAAGGCAAGTTTACTCCTTTCTTCTAGGTGTTGCAGAGCAGATGAAAGGGAGGCTCAGGAATCTCCCGTGCGGGGTGAGTGTATTAGCCTCGACATGTCAAGCAGAACTCAGTTCCAGGATCCTTCTGCTCTGATGGCAAGAGACCTTTCTTTTTTCCAAAGTAGATCATCATACTAGTTTATTTATGCATTGTTAACCTCGTTATTCATTTGGATGTACTTGAGATATATTCCTTCTTGTGGTCAAACCTTCATCTATGCTTTTGATTCCACTCCTGGCTCCTCTGGAACTTTGTTCCACAAATCATCTCCTTTTTTACTCCAATCTACTTTGTTGTTATTTTTTTAAGTTTTTAGCAAGCATGAGTGGGGGAGGGCAGAGGAAAGAAGAGAATTTCAAGAAAGCATTGCACTCTATAATGAGCCCGACATGGGGCTTGATCTCATGACTGTGAGATCATGACCTGAGCCAAAAACTACAGTCGAGTGCTTAACTGACTTGACTAAGCCACCCAGGCGCCCCTACTTTGTTGTTATATGTTTTGTCATGTTTATTTTTGAGAGAGAGACAGAATGCGAGCAGTGGAGGGGCAGTGAGAGGAGACACAGAATCTGAAGCAGGCTTCAGGCTCCAAGCTGTCAGTACAGAGCCTGATGCAGGGCTTGAACTCACAAGCTGTGAGATCATGACCTGAGCTGAAGTGGGAAGCTCAGCTGACTGAGCCACCCAGGCACCCCTGTTATTATTTTTTAATGCAGTGTTTTGTTTCTTTTTTCATGATAGAACTAACACAATCTCTTTAGATATGGGAATTCAACTCATTACCATATATGTAAGTATTTTCAGTCTCTTTCTAGCTGCTTTCCCCAGGGCCCTATGTAGATAGGGGTAATCAAGCAACGCAGGGCAAGAAGTAGAGTTTTGAGAGTCTCTGAAGATGGGCTAACTTGAGGAAGGAAAGAAGGAATGGGAGGGCCATTTAAAGGCCAACTTTCTTGTTGTTGTTTCTAGTTGTCGGGAAGTTGAGAAGGAAAAATAAAAAGGGTGTCAGGGAGCAGCAGAGTCTAAGAGAAGTAGAGGAGTCCTGGGACAGGACATGAAGTATGGCTGTAGATAATAAACGGGGTCCCCAGGAAAGTCTTTAAAGAGATTCAAATAAAGAATTGGCATTATTTTTACTTACTTTTGATAGCTGGGCTGTATTTGATGCAAAACCACACTGAGAGTGGGCCATGTGGGACTCCAGGACTCATTTGGGTTATGTAAGAGTAGTCAGGTTTAGTTCAAACCAAATTAGATTTTTTTTGGCATATAAAACATTTATTACAATAAAATTTCAAAAACCAGACATTTTTTTAAATGTTTATTTTTGAGAGAGAGAGAGTGCAAGCAGGACAGGGCCAGATAGAGGGAGAAACACAGAATCAGAAGCAGGTTCCAGGCGCTGAGCTGTCAGCACAGAGCCCAACCTGGGGCTCAGACTCATGAGCTGTGAGATCACGACCTGAGCTGAAGTTGGACGCTTAACTGACTGAGCCACCCAAGCGCCCCACAAATATATTTTTAAAAAGCTATAGTGTAACTATGTCTTTGGGGAATCTTTCTGTATGCTGGACTTAATACAGCATCTGAAAATAGGAGTCCCAATAGGGGCGCCTGGGTGGCTCAGTTGGGTAAGCATCCAGCTTTAGGTTGTGATCTCATGGTTCGTGAGTTCAAGCCCTGCGTTGGGGTCTGTGCTGTCATCTCAGAGTCTGGAGCCTGCTTTGGATTCTGTGTTTCCCTCCCTCTCTCTCTGCCCCTCCCCCACTTGTTCGTGTTCTCTCTCTCTCCTTCTCAAAAATTAATAAACATTAAAATTTTTTTTAAAGTTTTATTTGAAAATAGGGGTCCAGTGAAGTTTCCGTTGTTTCCTGGTGAATTTCCCTGAAACAAATGTAAACAGTTTTGTTGCTCTAGAGACTTCTGAAAAACAGCTACATTGTTTTAATCTGATACATGTAGTATGATTTAGACCCAAGTGGATTTTATCCTCATAGGCACATTCTCCCTGGGGTGTGGTGACAGTGACTGAGCACTCCAGGGCAGTGTGTTGTTGCCTCTCCCATGCTGTCTTGCAGGCAATGAATTAGGGCAGCAGCCCAGCAGTGACCAGCCTTCCCGGACTCTATGTCTCAAACAGGTGGACGCAGTCATGGTGGAGCTGAGCCTGAGCCACGTGGCAGATCAACTGATTGGCAATTACAACCTTGGGGGAATTTCCAGGGGTGAGCGGCGCCGGGTCTCCATCGCAGCCCAGCTCCTCCAGGATCCCAGTAAGTGGGACTCAGAACTCCTGGCGGCTGCCCATCTTCCATTGGTTTCTGCCATATGTCCGCAGATGTTTTCAGTCCCTTTTTTCATAGTCTCCATTTGGAAAGGGGTTTGTGTGGAACTGACCTCACTAACTTCAAACCGGGGACCCAGTTTCTTTGGAAATACTTACTATGTAGTTCTTGATGCCATCCCACCATCCAAGTACAAAACAGCTCTTAGACTTGGAAACACTGCATTTGCATTTTAATGTTCAGTGAAGGTCTTCCGTGAACACACGGGCCTGGCCATCCTGACTTCTCACTAGAGCAGCACCACTGTGTGTGCTGTGGAAAGACCGTGAGTTTTGGTGTGACTAGAGGTAATAATGCAATAGCAGGAATTAAAGCAGGACTTTGGTACACAAAAAAGTGTGCATTTTGGAGGGAGAAGTATCAAGATGAGGTAGCCAGTCACCTGCCTCTCCTGCTGGGTTTGGTCATTCTCCCCACCACTGGGGGAACTGCAGCACTTACATATGCATCTAGAAGAGGCCATACTGCATTGGATACTACACTGAGGCAGACCTGTTCTTCAGATGGTGGTTGATCACCAGAAGACAAAAAGAGATGTTCTTAAGAGCCCTTCTCACTTTCTGGGTAGAAAGAGCCACAGTTAAACCCTCTAAAGAAGCTAACTTCCTGTCTCACCTCGGACTTTGTTTTATGGGTCAGAGTTTTTGGCAGCACAGAGACCCTGTCAGTGTTGGAAAGTGCTCCACATGAGGTGAGGTTATGTCTTTTTAACCAGCCTCCTCTCAACCTTTTGAAAACAATTTGGTGCCTGCTCACCAGCCCTCGTTCCTTGTCATTGGTCCTCTGGACAGAGCCCCAACAGTCCACAGTACCATGTGAGAGGCCTGACCTTGTTGCTGCCTTGTTCCCTCAAGGATTAAAGCCAAAATGTCCTCTCCAGCTGGGAGCTGGGTCCTCTTAGGTCAGGTTCTCTCTCTTGGGCTTGGGCCAAAAGCCAGTTTACATGCATTTCTTCTCACAGCATACTGTTTGCACGGGGTAAGATGGGATGGGACATCTCCATAAAGAACTATGCTAAATTATGAGCTTAACCAAACTTCACACCCATAAACCAAATAACCCAGTGAAGAAATGGGCAGAGGACATGAATAGACACTTTTCCAAAGATATCCATATGGCCAACAGACACATGACCATGTCTCATCATCAGGGAGATACAAATCAAAGCCACATTGAGATACCACCTCACAGGTAGTGAGTGGCTAAAATAAACTAATCAGGAGACTATAGATGCTGGTGAGGATGTGGAGAAATGGGAACCCTCTTGCACTGTTGGTGGGAATCCAAACTAGTGCGGCCTCTCTGGAAAACAGTGTGGAGGTTCCTCAGAAAATTAAAAATAGAACTATCCTGTGATCTAGCAGTAGCACTGCTGGGAATTTACCCAACGGATACAGGAGTGCTGATGCATAAGGGCACATGTACCCTAATGTTCACAGCAGCACTCTCAGCAATAGCCGAATTATGGGAAAAGCCTAAATGTCCTTAAGCTGATGAATGGATAAAGAAGATGTGGTTTGTATATACAATGGAATACTACTTGGCAATGAGAAAGGATGAAATCCTGCCATTTGCAGCAATGTGGATGGAACTGGAGGGTATTATGCTAAGTGAAATAAGTCCGAGAAACACACCATTATGTTTTCACTCATATGTGGATCTTGAGAAACTTAACAGAAGACCATGGGGGAAGGGAAGGGAAAAAATAGTTACAAGCAGAGAGGGAGGGAGGCAAACCATAAGAGACTCTCAGACACAGAGCAAATTGAGGGTTGATGGGGGTTGGGGGAGAAGAGAAAGTGGGTGATAGGCATTGAGGAGGGCACTTGTTGGGGTGAGCACTGAATGTTGTTTGGAAACCAAATTAACAGTAAGTTATATTAAAAATAAATAATAATAAAATTCTGAGTTTAGAGTCCAAAGCCTAGTGACTCAGAAACCTGACCCTTCCTTGCCTGCAGAGGTCATGCTGTTTGATGAGCCCACCACAGGCCTGGACTGCATGACAGCTAATCAGATCGTCGTCGTCCTGGCAGAGCTGGCTCGCAAGGACCGCATTGTGATTATCACCATTCACCAGCCACGTTCTGAGCTCTTCGAGGTGAGAGGGACATCTCTCGTTCCTGCTTAACTCATCAGAGGTGGGTAGATGTGTGTGTGTTGAGATGGGGATCATGAAGGAGAGAGTAATACTTGTCAGCCAGAGCAGTTGGAGCCAATATGGGGTTCCTGATATGTGAAGGGCACCTACCGTGTACCAAATACCTTCTCTGCACTAACTCATTTAGTGTACACAACAGTCCTATGAGGTGGATATCAGTACTGTTATATAATAGAGAAGAAGGAGATTTAGAAATAATGCCAAATTGAGTCAGTACCACACAGTAAAGAAGCTGGAGTAGCAGTCATGGTCCCGTTGGCTTCAAAGGTGGTTTCTTTCCACTAAATCATACAGATTTCCTTCCAAAAATCTTACTTCATCTTCCCAGGATACTGTTAGGGAGCTATTATTTGCCTTTTAAAAAAATATTTTTAATGTTTGTTTATTTTGAGGGGAAGAGTGAAGCAGGGGAGGGGAAGAGAGAAAGGGAGACAGAATCTGAAGCAGGCCCCAGGCTCTTAGCTGTCAGCACAGAGCCTGATGTGGGGCCGAAACCCACGCACCATGAGATCATGACCTGAGTCGAAGTCAGATGCTTACCCGACGGAGCCACCCAGGTGCCCCATATTATTTGCCTTTTATAGACAAGGATCTGAGATTAAATACATGAACATCTTGTCCAAGGTCACTCAGTGCCACGACTGGGATTCAAACCCAGGTCCACTGACCAGCTCCATGAGTTCTCCTCTGCCCCAGATACAATGCTGAACCCAGGCCGGATACAGCTTTGTGCAGAGGCAACCCAGGTTGAAAAAAAAGTAGGGACACGCTCTGTGTGTCTCCAGTGGGAACAGTCAGAATACTGATGCATGACTGAGATAATCAAGGACTCACTGCTTGGAAATTTATTCTCCAGAAGAATATGATAACCTGATTATACACTAACACCATGTATTTTCCAATCAGCTCTTTGATAAAATCGCCATTCTGAGCTACGGAGAGCTGGTTTTCTGTGGGACACCAGCGGAAATGCTTGATTTCTTCAATGGCTGCAATTACCCTTGTCCTGAACATTCAAACCCTTTTGACTTTTATAGTAAGTTTTTTTTTCACCTTTCCCATTATGAATATTTATTAAACTTTATCATCTCAGATTTCTGCCTGGATGTCAACAGCACTGGTGGATTTTGTTCTCGGTTTTGTTTTTGTGTTTTCACTCTTTAAGGAATTAGTTTGGCTAGGTCCCTTAATGTGCCATCTGATAGGTGACCTTTCAGAATGTAAGGGGGGGATCTCTGTCAAATTGGTGCGCATCCACTTTGTCAGAGAAAAATAGCTGAGCTTCTAAATTCTCACAGCAGCCCCAGTTGTATCCTCAAGGCCTTGCAGGTAACCTTAAAATAATTCTGATTTTATAGGTGGGCTAGTACCCTGGAATCAATGATGAAACATGTATTATAAGCTATTGTGCATATATTTGCATTTAAAAACTCATTGATCACTTCTTTTGGAAAAAAATTAGTGGACCTGACATCAGTGGATACCCAAAACAAAGAACGGGAAATAGAAACCTACAAGAGAGTCCAGATGATTGAATCTGCCTACAAAGAATCAGCAATTTATCACAAAACCTTGGAGAATATTGAAAGAGCAAAACACTTGAAAGCATTGCCAGTGATTCCTTTTAAAACCAAAGATTCTCCTGGAGCTCTCTCTAAACTGAGTGTTCTCTTGAGGTAAGAGCCTCAGCCCGTTTTAGGTGGTTAGACATCCACCAATGAAAGAAAAGGAATTAAAATGGGGTTGTTTGGTTTTCAGGAGAGTGACCAGAAACTTACTGAGAAATAAGCTGGCAGTGATTATGCGTCTTGTTCAGAATCTGATCATGGGTTTGTTCGTCATTTTCTACCTTCTGCGGGTCCAGAATGATGTGCTGAAGGGTGCTGTCCAGGATCGCGTGGGTCTTCTATACCAGTTTGTGGGTGCCACCCCATACACAGGCATGCTCAACGCTGTGAATCTGTGTACGTGCCCGTGCCTAGGGCTGGGGGGGGGCGGCGGCACTTCCTCTCTTCCTGAACATCTCTTCTCCAGCTGGCACCTTGCAGCACTCCATGAAATAAGGGTATTTTGCTGAGCTGAACTTGGCTCTCTCCAGATTCTCTCCCTGGGGAACGGTAACTACTGAGTTACTGGTATCTGAGTGTGAATTAGTTCACCAGGTAGATCTTTCTGAGGGTCTAAGTATCCAGGGAAACACGAAGTTATGAGCTACTGATGGGGCAGGGTTTGGGAAGGTTATTTTTTAAAAAGGTCAGCCCTGGTATTCCTATCTTGGCCGTTAGGATGTACAGTGCCTGGGAACCCAGATATCTGCCAACTTTGCGCTGTTAAATTCTTTTTGGAGCCTATTTTAGGATAGCCAGCACCTAATTTTCAAACTCAGAGAATTCAGAAGCAATACCTAGTTGCCTGATGTTCTGTGCCAAAACCCTGCACAGAAAGAGGACAAAGTACCTCACATCATTCATGGTCCTTTTGTAAGTGTGTTCTTGAATTTGTGACACCCTTCCCTTGATTTTTAGAGAGAAGGAAATAAATTATGACAGCCTCTGCAACCATATGGTAATTCACATAGAGTATATTTCTGTGGTGGAATATATTTATAGTTGTATGGATGGCAAGTCCCCCTCTTTCTGGGACTAGGGAGTCCTGGCTGGTCCCCATCATGCAGCCTCAGGTTGTTTGGGCTAGCTCTCCTTCTTTAGCTGTGTGGTGACCAGCTTTTCTGAAACCTGCTTTCCCTGCCCAGTTCCTGTGCTGCGAGCTGTCAGCGACCAGGAGAGCCAAGATGGCCTGTACCAGAAGTGGCAGATGCTGCTGGCCTATGTGCTGCACGTCCTCCCCTTCAGTGTCATTGCTACCATGCTGTTCAGCAGTGTGTGCTACTGGTAAGGCTTTCTTCAGAGGTGTTTAGTCCTTCTGGGCCAGGCCTCCTGGGGAGTCCCAGATGGCCACTGGGCCTGATGGAGGGAGAGCTCCAGGGTGGACAAGTCCTTGCTCTGGGCCCTGGAGGTCTGTCTTTGCCCATCAATGTCTAGTACAGTGTCCTGTTCTTCAGGACATAAAAGAACCCAGCTGGAGGCTACATGGGACCTGAGAGCAGACTAGCAGGACTACATGTGCCAGGGACTGGCACGTCCCACATCTGCAGCAGAGCCAGGCCAGAGAAGATTGCTCTTAAGTAGCTGGGACCCAGGGGTAGAGGTGGCAAGCAGCTGTTAAGCATGGCTCAACATTAAGCAAGGTTCCAGGCACCTGTCAGCTGGAACGGCAACTCTGCCTGACGTTTCAGCTGACCCACCTGCAATATAGCAGTTGGGCTGGTGTGAGGGGGCTTGAGCAATGGAAGAATGGGTATGGGAAGAGGCACTGGGGAGCCATGAAGCATCCCTGATACTGTTAGATTTTGATTGATGGCTTATAGACAATGCTTCTTTTTGTTTTTGTTTTTGTTTGTTTCTTACAGCTTTTAAAAGATATAAATCTGAAGATGTGTAGAGTTATTTGCATGATTTATGGTCATAGGGAGAAATATCTTCCTTAATCCCTATGGCTTTCTCTTAAGAAAAGATGGGGGCATTACCTGGTATTCTGTGACTCTAGTAGTATAAATGTGCCCAGCTTGTCATCCCAGGAGAACTTCAGGCACTTCTTGAAATGTTGTCTTCAAGCCATGGGATTTCATGAGTGCCTAAATAATACAGGTGCTCCTAACATAGCCAGTAGTCAGACCCGTGATATATGATATCAATAATTATTAGGAATTAAGTGATACATAAGTAAAAGACAAACCAGGGCCTTGTCAGTTTGAGTTCCCAGACGAAGACTGGGAAGGTCTTGGTGCAGGTGCTTAGAAGTCGGTATCACTCTGGAGAGTGACAGAGGCAAAGCCACTTGCTCTGAGTTAGCAAGAGGTTGGGCTCCCCACTGAGGGCGATGGCAGGGACCTCCCTGCTGGACCTGCTGGAGCCTCATTCTCTGACAGAACATGTGGACTCTAATCTATGATGTAAAGCATGAGCCTGTCTAGTTCAGGCTGAATGATCCAGGAGCAGATTTTTATAACCTGATCATTTTTGAGTAAATCAAAGTTGGCTGAAAATTGAAGACCTTGGTAATTTAGACTCTTGCTACTCAGTGTAGCCCACAGACCATCCTTTGGAACTTGTTTAACATGTGGAATCTCAGGCCCAGCTACTGAATTGGATTCTGCATTTAACAAGATCCCCCTGGTGGTTCATATGCACTTTAAAATTTGTGAAGCACTGATTTTGAAGACCATACAGTATTTGAAACACTGCCCATGAGAAAGTTCTGCAAGATTTAAGATAACAGGGCAGTGTAAGCATACAGGTCATGACTATTTTTTATTAAAGTCATATAAAAAGAATCCATTCCAGTGGTAGCATAGCTGTTAGCAGTGTAGCAAACACTCTGAGTAAATGACAGCAATGTTGAATGCCTACTAAGCACCAGGCACAATATGAGGTGTGACAGAAGACTCAAAGAGGAGTGAAGAGGAGGTGCTGCCCTCAGGCTTACAATTCTGAAACTTAAACATCTCTGAAAGCTAGAATGTATCTGTAACTCTTCTCACAGCATGACTGACATGAATTCAGTGGCAAAATCAGATGTGAACCCACATGATGTTCTTTGTACACCAGCACTCCTGTTTAGCAGACATATTGATGTGCTTGGTTACAGGTGAAGTCCCTGATTCCACTGTGATAAGTATGGTCTGTGTAGTGTATAGACTTTCCAAAATCTGTAAATTGCCGTATTCCAAAATACATCTGGCCCTAAAGCATTTCCTATGATGGATTGCAGACATAAATCTCCAGATGACTAATTCAAGAAAGTGTAAGATTAGTGTTATAAAGAAGCACAGTCACTATGCTGAGGAATGTAACAATAATAACAGCTAACACATATTGAGCACTTAATGTCAGGCACTAAGAGCTTTAAATATATCAACTCATGTAATCCTTCAACCATTCTATAAAGGTGGTACTATAATTATCCTTGTTTTTAGGTGAGCAGACTGAGGTACAGATGGGTTATCTTCCCAATCCCAGCTAATTAAAAAGAGGCCAAGAGCCCATTTGGTTGAATAGGAAGAGCAACTCTTGAAGGACAACTTGAGAGATAAGCAGCATTCTAATGAATAGAAAAGGGAGCAAGGGCATTCCAGGAAAAGAAGGAGCAGGGGCATAAGTTCAGGAGCAAAACCACGTAAGACCTTTCCAAAGAAAAGATGCACTTGTGCCGTGGGAATGAAGGATTGGAAGGAGTAGTGAAAGATCTGACTGGCCCCTCTGGTGAGGTGGCAAATGCCAGGCTAAGGAGCTGAAGTGGGTTTGATAATGGGATGGGACCTAGGAGAGAAGTCTAAACCAGTGAGTGACTCATCTGTGACAGACTCTAGAGAGGGAGGCTGGCACGCCTTGGCAGCAGACTGTGGGAGAGGCAGAGGCCCTACTGATTGAGGAGCAGTGGCAACAGTAGGGGAGTCCTTTGGAAATGCTAGGAAAGTAGAATCAAATGGGCTTAGGAACTATGGATTTGTTGGTAGTAAGGTCACAGATAATGCCTGAGTTTTCCGCCTGAGGGAATGAGATGGTGACAACATCTTGACTCGGTTTGCCAGGAAAGAGCACAGATTTGGTTTTGAACATGTTGGATCTGCTATGCTACAGGATACCAGATTAGACACGTCATGCTGAGGTTTGGGTGGGAGACTGCAGCAGAAAGAAGAAGAGAGAGTAAAGGCCTGGGAATGGATTTCATAGGACAGAATACTGGAAGGGGAGAAAGTGGTCTTGAGTGCAAACCTAATTTTTATTTTTTAATTAAAAAATTGTAACGTTTCTTTTTTTTAATGTTTTATTTATTTTTGAGGGAGAGAGAGCGAGAATGTGGGTAGGGGAGGGGCAGAGAAAGAGGGAGATGGCAGAATCTCAAGCAAGAGCCAGGCTCCGGAGCTGTCAGCACAGAGCCCAAGGTGGGGTTCGAACCCACAAACCATGAGATCACGACCTGAGCTGAAAGTGGATGCTTAACCAACTGAGCCATCCAGGTGCCCCCGTTTCTTTGTTTTTGAGACAGAGCATGAGTGGGGGAGGGGCAGAGAGCGAGAGAGACACAGACTGAGGATCAGGCCCCAGGCTCTGAGCTGTCAGCACAGAGCCCGACATGGGGCTTGAACCCCCGAACCATGAGGCCATGACCTGAGCTGAAGTCAGATGCTTAACTGACTGAGCCACCCAGGTGCCCCATGTGTAAACCTTAGGAGGAACATTCAGTGTGTGGGAAGCGGAAAGGCGGTCAGAGAGGTAGAAGGAGAAGCAGGACCAGGAAGCATCAGAGAAGCTGAGGGAGGAGAGCATTTCAAGGAAGTATAATAAACCCATTCATATTGCAGAGGTCCAAGGAGATGAGGCATCAATTTAGGAGGTCATTGGCAGTCTTCCAGAAAGGAGCTCTGATACACTGATGGGGGTGCAAGTCACATTCACAAGGGAACAAGGAGGGAGATGGAAGACACAGATGCTGCCTGGGAAGCTTGGTGGCGTAGGGTAGGCTGAAGAGAAGGCAACTGCTCACACGGTTATCAGGCTCAGGGAATGGATATTTTAAGATATGGTAAATAACAGCATCTGGAAAAACCAATAGATGGAGAATAGATGAAACTATAGCAAAATAGGATAATTCACAGATCACATTTCCAGAGTACAGCAGGGTAGGCATAGTGGAATCAGGTGACATGAAGTCAAGGAGCAAGTAGATAGGATCAACTTGGCAATAATAGGGGAGAAAGAGAAAGAATGTTTATAAGAAAATGAAGATCAAATCAGTGAAAGGGGCTGGTAGAATAAAAGACAAGAATGGAATGGAGTCCATGGAGGGAGTGAAGGGTTTTCACGCTGGCAACAACTCCACATGACAGGGATCAAGTGCAGGGATGGAGGGGCAGAGAAGCCCAAGGAGTGAGCCCTTAGCACTGGCAGAGTAGGTTAGCTAGGGTAGGAGCAGCGCTAACTAGGCAGAATGTGGTTAATTACAGAGAAGCCTGCAGAGTTCAACAGTCTATTTATTGCACTAGTTGTGACCACTGTCTATTAATATTTTCCTATGAGAACTGAAGGAGCTCTAAAAGGAAAAGGCACACTAAGTTGGAGCCAACAGAAACAATGTGTGGTAATGAATGGTCTCCAATGTTGGCTCTGTTCCAAAAAGGCCTTTCAAAGGGGGCTTTGGCTTATCCTGCAAATGCTTCCCACCCACTAACCACCATGGGCTTATTCATAGAAGGCAAGTGGGGTATTTTTATTAAATAACCCTTGGGAGGAAACTAACGATCTTATGTTTTTCTAGGACTCTGGGCTTATATCCTGAGGTTGCCAGATTTGGGTATTTCTCTGCTGCTCTCTTGGTTCCCCACTTAATCGGTGAATTTCTAAGTCTTGTGCTACTTGGTATGGTCCAAAACCCAAATGTGGTCAACAGCATGGTGGCTCTGCTCTCTGCTGCTGGGATATTTGTGGGATCTGGATTAATAAGGTAAGATATGGTGATTCAAAGGATTTCCATTGATGATTTGTTGTTAATCATCACTCGATTAATTATAAGGAGTTCCAGAGGAGAGCTGTGTGATGCTGACTAAAGGTATCACCTTATGGTCTGGAGTATTTATAGTGCTTGCTCACCATTATTATTTAGACCTTGAACTGTTTACCATTTGTTGAGTAAAATATCTTCACACTGAGACTCAGGAAATGACAATTGAGGCATGTTATCCATATGACTCACATGTAATAACAAGAGGAGGAAGACCAATCCATCCTCCAGAAAAACTCACTGCCTATATTACAAGCAAAATAGCATGCATTTAATTCATAATTTTTTCTTCCCTGGCCCTGTGGAGACTCGTTCTTCTCAGTTCCCAGTTACTTTTAGGAAGTAAGAATAGTCAGATAAGAGCTTGCGTGATAAAGGACTGATCAAGAAAATACCAGGAATAGATGACACACCGAATGTTAACAGTAATTATCTCTGGGTAATATTTTTTTTCTTCACATTTTCCTTTATTTTATAAATTTCTATAATAAACAGCATTTTTTAAGCAAAAAATACACACACACACACACATACATACATTTTTTAAAAAGTAGTAGCAGAAAGGGTGAAAATTTTTAGAAAGGTGACAGTGGTCCCAGGCAGGTAATGTGAGCAGGACCTGTAAGCACACTATGGGTCCCTGAGGACATGTGAAGGTGGCTATTTCTTTGACTTAAACTCACCTCAGACTTTGCTGCAGTCAGAGCACTGTGAAGACTCCCAGGCCACACGTGGCTCCCTGGAGAGAGGGCTGACCCTAAGGTAAAGATTTCCTCTGGCACTTAGCTGCCATATGGGCAAGTCACTTCTATCTAAATTATTAGTTTCCTCACTTATAAAATGGAGCTAATGATCTCGGGCCCACCTGCCTCAGGGGAGTATAAGGAACAAATGAGATAATCAACAGGAAGACACATCATAAGTAGTGATCATAAGCTGTAGTGAGTTCTGTAAAGTGAAGTATTACAAAGTGAAGTGAGCTGGTTTTGATCAGTCAAGGAAGATTATTTTTACAGCACCACGATTACCCTATATTTGTGTTGCTTAAGTGGATTGTTAGCATCTATATAATATGCTCAAGTCAGATCACCCCAGGGGTATGCAATCAAGGCAGCCAAGGTATTGACCCAACCTTGGGCAGAATCTCCACTTGACTATGTGAGTCATTCCCTATTCCAGTTGATCTGGCACTATTTTGTGTATTTGGTTGGTAGGAAAAGGGAATTTGTTCTGAAAAGAGAGGCACTGGCCAACGTTACCAAAGGCTCTTGGGGTTTTTGCAAAACCTCAACATCCCAAGGCTTCACTTGGATTCCACTCCCATCACTGAAATGAAAATCTACTCTTCAAGGGCCACATCAACCTCCTGATCATAAAGTTCATGTTCTCACCTTCACTGACTGACTGACTGCAAATATTTCCAATTTTGGCTGTCTCCTCCTTTTAACACAAACAGAAATAGCTTTGTTCTTTCTGCTTACAAAATAATTCAAGTTCTTGGGGAAAAAATGTACACAATACAGAAGCGTATAAGGAAGAAAAAGTTACCTGAAGGATCGCAATCTTCAGTTAAATTTTGTTTTGCATCTTATTAGACTTTTATATAATCTTTAATCTTTAATAAAAAATAAGATTATCTGTTGTGAAGGAGTTAAATTTGCATTTAACAATATAATGTGGACAGTCCCATGTCCGCAGATTTAGATCTATGATTCCTTCCTCTCTAAAGTACTCCAGGGATTTCTATAGTGTAGCCTGATTGTCCTCCCTGTGTCTTTCATGGACCCATTGGTCTCCCTTTGGCACCTGCATGAAGCCTACTTGCCGTTCCCTTGGCTACATCAGCTCTCTGGAAGCCATCAAGTGCCACTTAGGTTGCAACCTTCCTTAATTGTTTTAAAATTTAATTTATTTAATGTTTATTTTTGAGAAAGACCGATCACAAGTGGGGGAGGGACAGAGTGGGAGATCCAGCATCTGAAGCAGGCTCCAGGCTCTGAGCTGTCAGCACAGAGCCTGATGCTGGGCTTGAACTCCTAAGCTGTAAGATCATGACCTGAGCTGGAGTAAGACACTTAACCGACTGAGCCACTCAGGCGCCCATATTTTTTAAAAATTTAAATTCAAGTGGGGCGCCTGGGTGGCTCAGTCGGTTAAGCATCCGACTTTCGCTTAGGTCATGATCTCGCAGTTCGTGGGTTCGAGCCCCGCGTCGGGCTCTGTGCTGACTGCCAGCTCGGAGCCTGGAGCCTATTTCAGAGTTTGTATCTCCCTCTCTCTCTGACCCTCCCCTGCTCATGCTGTCTCTCTCTCTCTCTCTCCTAGAAAAAAAAAAATTTAAATTCAAGTTAGTTCCAATACAGTGTAGTCCTGGCTTCAGGAGTAGAATCCAGTGATTCATCTCTTACATTTGACACCCAGTGCTCCTCCCAAAAAGTGCCCTCCTTTATGCCCATCCCCCATTTTGGCCATAACCCTGCCTACCTCCCCTCCAGCAACCCTCACCTTGTTCTCTGTATTTAAAACTGTTATACTTTGCCTCCCTCTCTGTTTTTATTTTTCCTTCCCTTCCCCTGTGTTTATCTGTTGTGTTTTTTAAATTCCATATATGAGTGAAATTATGGTATTTGATTTTCTCTGACTTATTTTGCTTAGCATAATACATTCTAGTTTCATCCATGTTGTTGCAAATGGCAGCATTTCATTCTTTTTCATCACTGAGCAGTATTCCTGTGTGTGTGTCTGTAGATGTCTACGTACACACACATGACATCTTCTACACTTGATCTTAGCCAAAAGGCCAAAAAACGATGACATCTTCTTTATCCATTCATCAGTTGATGGACATTTGGGCTCTTCCCATAATTTGGAGATTGTTGATAGCACTGCTTATAAACATTTGGGTGCATGTGCCCTTTTGTATCAGGATTTTTGCATCCTTGGGATAAATTCCTGATAGTGCAGTTGCTGGGTTGTAAGGTAGTTCTATTTTTAATTTTTTGAGGAACCTCTATACTGTTTTCCAGAGTGGCTGCACCAGTTTGTATTCCCACCAGCAGTGCAGGAGGGTTCTTCCCTTAAAATAATTTTTTTTTAAAATGTAATGTTATTTTTGAGAAAAAGACAGACACAGCATGAGCAGGGGAGGGGCAAAGAGAAAGAGAGGGAGACAAAGAATCTGAAGCAGGCTCTAGGCTTTGAGCTCTCAGCACAGAGCCTGATGTGGGGCTCAAAGCCTTGAACCGTGAGATCACAACCTGAGCTGAAGTCAGACACTTAACTGACTGAGCCACCCAGGTGCCCCAAGAGGGCTCCCCTTTCTCTGCATCTTTGCCAACATCTGCTGTTTCCTGGGTTGTTAATTTTAACTATTTTGACAGGTGTGATGTAGTATCTCATTGTGGTTCTGATTTTTATTTCCCTGATGATGAGTGATGTTGAGTATCTTTTCATGTGTCTGTTAGCCATCTGGATGTCTTCTTTTGAAAAGTTTCTATTCATGTCTTCTGCCCATTTCTTCACTAGATTATTTGTTTTTTGGATGTTGAGTTTGGTATGTTCCTTACAGATTTTGGATACTAACCCTTTTTCTGATATGTCATTTGCAGATATCTTCTCCCATCCCTTCAGTTGCCTTTTAGTTTTGTTGATTGATTCCTTCACTGTGTAGAAGGTTTTTATCTTGATGCAGTCCCAGTAGTTCATTCTTCTTTTATTTCCCTTGCCTCTGGAGACATGCCAAGTAAGAAGTTGCTGTGGCCAAGGTCAAAGAGGTTGCTGCCTGTTTTCTCCTGTAGGATTTTGATGGGTTTCCTGTCTCACATTTAGGTATTTCATCCATTTTGCATTTATTTTTGTGTATAGTGTAAGAAAACGGTCCAGTTTCATTCTTCTGCATGTCGCCTTCCAGTTTTCCCAGCACCATTTGTTGAAGAGCCTGTCTTTTTTTCCATTGGATACTCTTCCTGCTTTGTTGAAGATTAGTTGGCCATATATTTGGGGGTCCATTTATGGGTTCTCCATTCTGTTCCATTGATCTTAGTGTCTGTTTTTATGCCAGTACCATACTGTCTTGATGATTACAGCTTTGTAATATACCTTAAGTCTAGAAATGTGATGCCTCCTGCTTTGTTTTTCTTTTTCAACATTACTTTGGCTTTTTTGGGTCTTTCTGGTTTCATACAAATTTTGGGATTTTTTGCTCTAGCTCTGTGAAGAATGCTTTTGTTATTTTGGTAGAGATTGCATTGATATGTGTAAATTACTTTGGGTAGTATTGACATTTTAAGAATATTTGTTCTTCCAATCCATGAGCATGGACTGTTCATTTCTTTGTCTTCTTCAGTTTCTTTCATGTTTTCTATAGTTTTCAACATACAGATCTTTTATCTCTTTGGTTAGGTTTATTCCTAGGTATTTTATAGTATTTGATGTAATTGTAAATGAGATTGATTCCTTAATATCTCTGCTGCCTGATTATTGGCATATAGAAATGCAACTGATTTCTGTACACTGATTTTGTAACCTGTGACTTTGCTGAATTCATGTATCAGTTCTAGCAGTCTTTTGGTGGAGTCTTTCTGGTTTTCCACATAGAGTATCATGTCCTCTGAAAAGAGTGAAAGTTTGACTTCTTCCTTAATGATTTATATACTTTGTCTTTCTTTTTGTTGTCTGATTACTGAGGCTAGTAATAGTACTTCCAGTACTATGCTGAACAACAGTGGTAAGAGTGGACATCCCTGTCGCATTCCTGATCTCAGGGGGAAAGCTCTCAGTTCTTCCTCATGGAGGATGATATTAGCTGTAGGCCTTTCATATATGGCTTTTATGATGCTAAGGTATGTTCCTTCTATTCCGACTTTGAGGGTTTTTATGAAGAAAGATGCTGTATTTTGTCACAAACTTTTTCTGCATCTATTGAAAGGATCATATGATCCTTATCCTTTCTTTTATTAATGCAGTATATTATGTTGACTGATTTGTGGATACCGAACCTGCCCTGCAACCCAGGAATAAATCCCATTTGATCATGGTAAATAATTTGTTTTTCAGTTTTTTTAATGTTTGTTTATTTTTGAGAGAGAGAGGGAGGCAGAGCACAAGTGAGGGAGGGGCAAAGAGAGGAAGAGACACAAAATATGAAGCAGGCTCCAGGCTCCAAACCATCAGCACAGAGTCCAGTGTGGGACCCGAACCCACGAATTGTGAGATCATGACCTGAGCCAAAGTCAGACGCTTAACCAACTGAACCACCCAGGTCCCCCAATAATTCTTTTCTTTTAATTATTGTTGAATTTGATTTGCTAGTATTTTGTTGAGAATTTTTACATCCAGATTCATCAGGGATATTGGCTTGTACTTCTCCATTTTAGTGGGGTCTTTGTCTGGTTTTGGAATCAAGGTAATGGTGGCTTCATAGAATGAGTTTGGAAGTTTTCCTTCCATTTCTGTTTTTTGGAACAGTTTGAGGAGAATAGGTATTAACTCTTCTTTAAATGTGTGGTAGAATTCCTTTGGGAAGCCATCTGGCCCAGGACTCTTTGTTGGGAGATTTTTGATAACTGATTCAGTTTCTTTGCAGCCTTCCTTTAAAAGGACCGTGTTTGAGGGCAGCAGCAGTGCCTCATTCACCATTATAGTTCTCAGTGGCCAAAGGCCTTGAACCAAATAGGTTGGCAAAAAATAATCGCTGAATTGAGTGAATGAATGACTACTCTCTCCCTGGACTATGTACACACTGGATCAGTCACCAACATCTGTTGGCTTTCTTCTTTGCTGTCAAATCACAAATGCATGTGGAACCTTTACTTCTGTTTCACCCTGTGTGGTGCACTGTAAGATGGAGGCACACGGTTCCTACCTTAAGGAGGTAACCCTCTGGCTGGCTGGGCAGTCTGTCAGGCCATCATGCTATTGCAGGCCTTTGTCATCTCATACTTGAACTACTGCTGTAACCTACTCCCTTTTGCTTTTCTGCTTTTCCTAATCTGCCCTTATTCTGGTCCTTTTTACTTGCTGGTGCCACGTTAAGTACCTTAAAAAACTAGTTTCATGGTGTTGCAATGTCAAACCACTGTAAGGCTCCAAAACAGTTGGTTCCTGGCTGCCATTCCAAACCCAGCTCCCACAGCTTCGGAGCCTCTGTTCTAGCTTTTCTGGCCCTTGGGTCCCATGTGCAGTCCTTGACATGCCTATGCTCATGCCGTCCTTCCTTCCTCCCCAGATTCCTACCTATCCTTTCCAATTAGTGGCCTCTAAGTGGGCAAATTCAATGTTGTGCCTTAGAACACTGTCAGTAACTAAAAGTCATGAGGTTTGGGGGTTCTTTGGGAATAGGTAAAAACAAAACAAAAAAAAAATCCTATAAATACTAAGAAGAATGTCATGGACATGTGGTGCTGGATTTTTGTACTTGGCACAAATCGTTTGCCACTAAGTATTTTTATAGTTTTAAGGGCATATATTCAATGTCCCAAGTTACACTGTGAGTTCTCTAGGGGAAAGATCCTTCTTCTGAATTCCTCAAGCACTTAGAACTAGTGCCTCGCAGATAGAATTTAATACATGTTGACTTATAGACGTTATATAGTGGACAAAGGAGTCCACGAGGTCTGCATGGAGTTTCTCCTGAAGTAGACTCAGGGGACAGAGTTCATTTTCACAGTGTGTCTGCTTGCTCCCTCCATTCTCTCCCCTTACAATTGATTCTCACTTCACACATTATCTCCTTCAAATCTCTGTTTAATCACAAATACCCTCCTTTAAAGTGATGTGTTAGGTGTGTGTTTTCTTTCATGTTTATATCAATGGTGCTTATAAAAAAAAAAAATTAGACACCAATGCATCATCAGGGGATTGTTAAATTAAGGTTTCTACTATAATGGACCACCGAGCTATAATTTAAAATGATGGAATGCTATGCTTACTGACTTGGAAGGCTGTCTGACATATGTTTGGTTGAAAAAAGCAGGTTAGAAAAGAGCATGAAGAGTATGATTCCAATTAGGTAAAATTTTATAAACATATACATACATACACACACATTACATATATCACCAAAATGTTAACCATGGTTATTTCTGGGCAGTGGTATTTCTTTGTACTTCTTAGTATTGTTTGATGTGTTTTATAGTGAGCATAGTTTTTAAAAAAATTTTTTAAATGTTTATTTTTGAGAGCGAGACAGAGTGTGAGCAGGGGAGGGGCAGATAGAGAGACACACACACAGAATCTGAAGCAGACTCCAGGCTCTAAGGTATCAGCACAGAGCCTGACACAGGGCTCGAACCCATAAGCTGTTAGGTCATGACCTGAGCCAAAGTTGGACGCTTAACTGACTGAGCCACCCAGGCGTCCCTAGTGCAGTTTTTATAATGAGAGATAAAAACTATATTCATAATGGTAAACATAAAATGAGGGTTGTCTTTACTTTCATTTGGTAGGACTATTACTAGAGCCTATTGAATTTCACCTCTATTTCTTTCTTTTCAGAAACACAGAAGAAATGTCCATTCCTTTTAAAATCCTCAGTTACTTAACATTCCAAAAATATTGCTGTGAGATTCTTATAGTCAATGAGTTTTATGGACAGAATTTCACTTGTGGTAAGTACACTATTTTGGCATATAATTTTTTTTTACATACTCCTCTGAGGAAGCAATTCCCTGAGGAAATGTATTTTTTAAAACAAAAGCTATATTTTATAATAGATTTAAAACCTTGTTTTGAAATAAAAGTAACAGTTTCTCTGATTTTTAAAATAAAAGTCAAGTTAGTTACCTGTCAAAGGCCAATAATAGCTTAAGGCCACTCTGATATTTTTAGAAAATGATAGCCCTGGGGCGCCTGGCTGGCTCAGTCAGAAGAGCATGTGACTCTTGATCTCAGGGTTGTAAGTTTAAGCCCCATGCTGGGTGTAGAGATTACTTAAAAAAATAAAATCTTAAAAAAAAAAAAAAAAGACCTAATGTATGCTGAGGTAAACCCTAGTTATACTCTGGGTGGACTCAGTTTCTACACCTACTGAACAGAAGATATTGTAGCAGATTGTGGTAGCTTCTTTCCTAAAATGTATGTAGTATAGGGCTGAGTAAAGCCAGTTTTGGCAAAAGTCTGTTTTCTGATCCCCTAAGAGGCAGTAGGAACATAACAAGGTCCCTCTGGCCATGGAAATCCCAAGCCACTTTGTGAAGACAGCTCAAGAACAGGGCAGAATTTAGTAGCTGTTTTTGATATTTTTAGGTGGTAATATCAGTAACC
This sequence comes from Proteles cristata cristata, assembly GCA_017311185.1. NCBI lineage: Eukaryota > Metazoa > Chordata > Mammalia > Carnivora > Hyaenidae > Proteles > Proteles cristata. The sequence continues at coordinate 31,565 of JAESUZ010004347.1, read as the reverse complement.
TTAGGATATTCAGTACTTGGTGACCATAGAGATGGTGATTTTTATCAGTACTCTGAAAATGGGTTCATACCCAAATGGAAACAAACCCATTTCCATCTTCAGATGAAGCCAGGACCCAGAACACCCACTACTGCTTCATCTAATAGTGAATTCTGGATTCTCTAAAATGTCCTATATCTTTCATGACAAAAGGTACTTAGCAGACAGTTGGTAAATACTTGTTGATTAAATTACCTGGGAAGCATCATATCTGACACTGTCAATCTTTTCCTGGCAGGCAGCTCAAATCATTCTGTGACAACTAATCCAATGTGTGTCTTCACTCAAGGAATTCAGTTCATTGAGAGAACCTGCCCGGGTGCAACATCCAGATTCACGACAAACTTTCTGATTTTGTATGCCTTTATCCCAGTTCTTGTCATCCTAGGAATAGTTGTTTTTAAAGTAAGGGATCATCTCATTAGCAGATAGTAAAAAACATTGCTGCAAAAATGGACCTGAAGCCCCCGAGGTGCATGACTACTTGGAACATCTAAGATAAGAAAGCCACATGTTTCTTGATAATACATCTTAAGTCCTTTAACCATTAAAACTCCAATCTGTGCCCCTCAGATTCACAGAGGCCTTGAATGATATTCCAACTTGCAGGGACATGTGATATCTAGAGATTGTGACTGAGCTGGTCCAAATATGTAAATAGTAATAATTCATAAAGTTATGGGTGACTAGTGGGACTATTTTTCTTTGTCCTAGATGCAGAAAAGGTCATCAGTTAAAAATATGCTTACAAACAAAAAAAAATATGCTTACATTTGCTATCAGATTTGGTAAGAAGAAGATATTTGAATGATCACTGAATGTAAGTAACAGAAAAGAGAACTGTGGGTTTGATAATTGCCATCATGCAGAATTGGGTAGGAATTCTTTCATTATCATTTAAAAGTGCATATTTACGTTTACATATCCACATGAGGGGGCTGAGTTGCTCAACCACATTAAGAGGATGTTAGACATTGGGTGATGAACACTCCTGATACAGAGCACCTAGTGAATTTTTGAGTGTTAAAATGAAAAACTGTGGGAATGGGCTGAACTGAGAACATTGCATACCAGATAAATCTCTGGTACTGTTTTAAAAGAGGAGTTTGCTATTTTTCCACTTTTCACTTAGTTGAAAAGTGAATGTTACTGATAAAGTGTATGCACTGAGTAATGGCTAGAGTTGTTAAAGTCCATACAGAAAAGATGTTCAACTGACACAACATTTGCGTCAAGAGGAACCAGATTACACATATGGAATTCAGATTCTTGAATTGTAAAGGGAAAGAATGCTGAAAAATACAAATACAGACACTTATCTCACATATTTTTTGGGACAAAGTGATGTATATAGATGATTAAAAATGGTTTGTGTGCTAAATGACTGATTATCTTTCTGATTGATCATCAAGTAGTTCATGTACAAGTATGAAAAGACACTGTCTCAATGTTACCATGGTAACTCCAAGGGAGAACATCTTAGTGAGTACATGAACTTATTCAGTTGCTGTGACCTAACTTGTAAAGAATGATAAATTATAGCATTTGAAATGTCTCACATTATAGTAGAAGAGATCATTTCATTAAGGGAACCATAGTAAAATCCTATTTCTTAGAACAGTATTTAAGGATCTGGAGACATTGGCAAATTACCAGAATAGTATCGTCAATTTTTATAAAAGGTCTTTGACACTGATGATTATGGTATAATAGTTACATAATGCCTTACAGATTATATATGTCACATCAGTTATAGACAATTCTGGAGATGATAATCTATTAAAGTAGTTCAAAGAGAGTCCCACAGGAACCTCTTTTGAAATCGCTGATTTCAACTTACTAAAGATATGGGTGTGCACTGTAAGTGGAAACATTTCTACTATTCATATGCAGATGAATTTCATTATAGCTCAGAAACATTTGGAAAATTGACATAGCATGTGACTTCAAGCTATTAAATGTTAGTGATACCATTTTAGAAAAACACAATGACTTTCAACATGCGACAGTCTGTGTCTCAAGTCAAAAATGGACAGTGATGTGTAAGACAAATTATATAATAGAAATTTCTGTTACTACTGTGGAATAGGCTGTTTCTTCCTACCAAGTCAGTGATGTTTCTGAGATTATAATGTTTGCTATTAATTTAAAGGGAGCTCTTTCTCCACAGTACTCAGGCAAGGTGCCTGTCTACGAAGAGCCTCAGTCTTAGGAGCAAACATGCTGAAAATCCTGTTGTTAAGAGTGCTGGACCCACATGCATTGCAACTAGTTGATGAAGTCTTACTTCCCTGCAGTGATCAGGTATTTTGCTATTCGCTCAGATACCATTCACCAATTTTGGTGTTCTTGGGGTTATGTGCTTATTTGAAGCTGGGTATGGTATATTAGAGCGAACATATTTTATAATGAAAATGGAAGAACACAGAGTTGAATGACTTTCCTGATTAATGACAGCAATTATGCTCCAAATTGAACTAGGCTAGCATGCATAAGCTCAAGAAGCTGCCTTTTTAAAAAAAATTTTTTTTAATATTTTATTTATTTCTGAGAGAGAGAGGGTGGCACAGAATCTGAAACAGGCTCCAGGCTAGCCGTCAGCACAGAGCCTGACGCAGGGCTTGAACCCACAAACTTGTGAGATCCTGAGCTGAAGTCGGACGCTTAACCGACTGAGCCACCCAGCTGCCCCTTGAGAAGGCTTCTTAAAGACTATTTCACCTTGGAAATGATCTCGGTTATTACTACTTCATGAAATTTTGGCCTGCTTACTAATAACATCTTCCCTTAAATTTACCTATTCTTCAAAAAGCTATAAGAAGTATGTCAGAATCATTGGATGTGCTGATTAAACATGCAGATTACTGGACCCCATTCCAGACCCACTGATTCAGGACCTCTGGGTGTGGGGACTCAAAAATAAATAAATAAAATGCACATTCTTAAGTTTATTTATTTTGAGAGACAGAGTGAGCAGGCAGGGGCATAGAGAGAATCCCAAGCCGGGTCCACACTGTCACCACACAGCCTGATGCGGGGCTCAGTCCCACAGGATCATGACCTGAGCCGAGATCAAGAGCCAGACATTAACAGACTGAGCCACCCAGGAGCTCCAGGAATGTGCATTTTAAACAGGTACTTCAGGGGGCCCTGGGTGGCTCAGTCAGTTGAGACTCTTGATTTGGGATTGGGTCGTGATCCCAGGATTGTGGGATTGAGCCCCACATTGGGCTCCATGTGGAGTTTGCTTGGGATTCTCTCTTTCTCTCCCTCTCTCTCTCCCTCCTCCCACCCCCTTGCTCATGCTCACTCGCTCGGGCACTCTCTCAGAAAAGAAAAAAAAGGTTTAAATAGGTACTTCAGGTGCTTCTTGTGCCTGTGTTTCAGAGTTAAGTGATGTGACGCTGATTGTGGTTTCCTAGCAGACATACCCGAGAGCTCCTCCAAGAGGGAATGTGTCTAACATAAATGCATAACCTCACACTTGTAACTGTTACTAAATGCTCTTGCTTTCATAGTCCTTACACCATATAAGCAGAATCCTATAAATGCTGAACTGAGTATATACTAGATAAACATACTAGAGGCAAGCAGTAGCAGATTTTTTATTTAAAAAAAATACTGCATGTAATTACACAACTTCTCCCCCTTTTAAAAGACTTAAAAGTATCCAGGGAATTGCACTAATACAGGAAACTCCACTTTTCATTTAACAAATTAGACATCTTAACTTCACTTATTATCATAATAGCTAATTAAGAAACTTACTTGTATTGGGGAAAGAAGAAGTAAATACACTGTGGTTGAATTAGGTTCAAGAATCAAGCTCAATTTGTTTCCAAGACTTGGAAGAACTTCTTTTGTATTGTTCCAGTTCCTAAAACAAAAATATGCATTACTTGAAGAGAAAAGTTTTAAAAATTAAAATAAGCACCTTAAAGCTGCCTTGGCATTTTTTAGGTATGACAGTGTATCCTTTATGGTATTATCATTCTCAAAATTTCTGGACAGTTATTCTGTAAATTCTTACAATTAGGATCTTCTAGAAATGTAGTCTTCAGACTTTTTGTAGTCTAAGCAATACTTTTTTTTTTATTTAATGTTTTATTTATTTCCAGGAGAGAGAGACAGTGTGAGCAGGGGAGGGTCAGAGAGAGAGGGAGTCACAGACTGAAGCAGGCTCCAGGCTCTGAGCTGGCAGTCAGCACAGAGCCCAACGCGGGGCCCGAACCCACGAACCGCGAGATCATGACCTAAGCGAAAGTCGGACGCTTAACCGACTAAGCCACCCAGGCGCCCCAAAGCAATACTTTAGAGACATACTTCTTAAAGACAAAATTACATACTATATGTACATACAGATTGTCTTTCAACTATTAAAATAAATGCATTTGTCATACTTTAAGTATTTAAAAGTGATCTTGTTTCCTATTTGACTATTGTCAAAACTGGGTTGAAGTTAGGGTATTTAAAAAATTAATATCCTCTGACACAGTGCTTCTACCTTTCAAAATGTGTCTCACAGAATGAGAGAAGAGTGCAAGGATATGAACAGAAGGGTATTTATGGCACTGTGTATACTGGTGCACACGTGCGAAGAGTTTTCGCAGTAAGGACAGTAAAGATGTCCGTGCTCATTTGCACATGGCTTCATGGGCATCCAGCAAAAATAAGCGCAGTCCTATGTGCCACATGAAGGAAGTGGATAGGTGGAGAGAGGGTAGGATGCTTCCACTTTCTAGGTTACATACTTCAATATCTTTTGAGGGTCTCTTTATCCCACAACACGCATGTTACTTTTACAGTTCATAAAATAAATTCTAGTATGGGTGGCCACCCAGCATGAGATGACTGATCTGCAAAGGGATCATCCCTTAGGGGACTGCCTCCTGGCCTCTTACCTGTTGTTCCGTGTCTCAGTAATGGCACAAAATAGATTATTTCAGACAAGCAGAAAGTGGTTACTATGCAAAATAAGGCAGCCACTGCCCTTTGGCTAACATAATTGAAGTTCACAGTTGCTATGAAAAGAAAATCCATTCTCATTTTCAGAAAATTGCAGATTGTCTCTTCCATACCTGTACTCAAAGTTGTTTCAGAGTTTTTATATCATAACTCCAAAGTAGTCTTTTCAGCTTGGTTTATTTTTTTTAAAGGAAATTAATTTGGTTCACCAGTTATCAAAGATTGTTCAAACATGTTTCACTTATAAGGAATAAACAGTAATTAGTTATCTTGTTTTTAACTGGAAGCACTGACTTATTTTTATCAATGATAATGGTGAGGACATTAAGATTCTTTGCTAGAGATACCTCCCTTCTGCAGACAGCGGACTGAGAAGAAAGAACAGGGCTGGTCACACAGGTCATGTTGGGGAAAATAAAGAATGACCAGTGTGACATAAATCTCCCCATGTCCACAAGACTTTCAGTACTGCTGTCATAGAAATTCAAAATAATATGAGGATGCTTTAACGGAAGAGCGAGTAAGATCTTCCTTACACTGCAATTCTTCATGGCTGCTTTAGCAAGCCATTTTAAATGTGAACATAAAAAAGAAAGGTTTTCACCTTGCCTCTTAACCTCTAAAGTTTTAGGGGCTGCTGGGTGACTCAGTCGCTTGAACATCCAACTTTAGTTTCGGTCATGATCTCATGGTTCATGGGTTTGAGCCCCACATCAGGCTCTGTGCTGACAGCTAAGCGCCTGGAGCCTGCTTCGGATTTTGTGTCTCCCTCTCTCTCTCTCTACTCCTCCCCTGCTCACTCTCTCTCTCAAAAATAAATGTTAAAAAAATTTTTTTTAAAAAGAACCTCTGAAGTTTTCAACCGTAAGTGGACCACAGCCTTAAAATGCTTAAAACAGCATCTTCAGGGGCATCTAGGTGGCTCAGTTGCTTAAATGCCGACTTTGGCTCAGGTCATGATCTTGTGGGTTGTGAGTTGAAGCCGCGTGTCGGGCTCTGTGCTGACAGCTGGGAGCCTGGAGCCTGCTTCGGATTTTGTCTCTCTCTCTCTCTCTCAAAAATAAACATTAAAAATTAAAAAAAAAAAAAAACAGCATCTTCAATAAAGGATAATAAGAACATTTTCCCCTAAGCATGTAAATCGGTGTGTGTTGTGTGTTTAAATCATAGGCCTAGGGATTATAAACAAGTTGGTTTTTGAAAATGGATTCAAAATAGTGTGGTTGGCCAAGGAGACCTAAAAATATTGTTTACCAAAAACTTTTGCTTGTTTTTTTTTTCTTTGCTTTGATAATAAAGATAAAGAGGTAGAAGCATTCAGCAAGTGCTTTCTATACTGATGTCCCCTTACAATCAGGAATGCTTTAAAACTAGAGGCCCTTCTAAATTGTGGAAGCAAGCCAAATAGATGAATGGATAAAGAAGATGTGTGGTATGGGGTGCCTGGGTGGCTCAGTTGGTTCAGCGTCTGACTTCAGCTCAGATCATGATCTACTGGTTTGTGAGTTTGAGCTCCGTGTCAGGCTCTGAGCTGAGAGCCTGGAGCCTGCTTCGGATTCTGTGTCTCCCTCTCTCTCTGCCCCTTCCCTGTTCACATTGTCTCTCTCAAAAATAAACATTAAAAAAAAGATGTGGTATATACACAACAGAATTTTATCAGCCATAAGACAATGAAATCTTGCCACTTGCGATAACCTGGATGGAGCTAGAGTGTAATGTTAAGTGAAATAAGTCAAAGAAATAACATATGAGTTCACTCATATGTGGAATTTAAGAAACAAATGAACAAAGGACAAAAACAAACTCGGGCTCAGTGGTTAAGCGTCGGACTCTTGATTTTGGCCCAGGTCATGATCTCACGGTTGGTGAGACTGAACTTCGCATAGGGGCTCTCCAGTGACTGCAGAATCTCCTTTGGATTCTCGCTCTCCCTCTCTCTCTGTCCCTTCCCTGCTCACACTTAACTTTCTCTGAATAAACTGGGGGTGGGGGGGCGGGGAAGCAAGGAGACAGGCAATACGAAGAAAGAGCTGAGGACAACTGGCGAGATTTTCACCTAATACAAACGAGTTCTTTTATAGGCTGTGTTAATAGTTAATAGTGAAGAATGATATGAAGAATGATAGGTATCATGAGGTTGCTTTCCAGCTCCACTCCAAATTCCTCTGGTTTTAGGTCAGTTAGGGAAGATGGATTAAATATGAAAGGTCATGATGCTGAGAAACATCCCAGCCCTTTTATAATACCTGTGTATACAAATGTAATAAAAGGGATCAAACTGTGCAATATAAACAGATAATCTTATCAACAACAGCAACTAAGTCATTGACTCCTAGATACTAATTCAGGGATGACTTCCCACTAATCTTTAGCCAGGCTGCGCACATAATAAAGGTTATGTGAGGTCATCTGTTCCTACAACATGCCTCTCACTTTGCTACAGCAACGAAACCCTCTAAATATTCATGACACAGTTTTCAAGTATTGTAGACTATGTTTAAATAAAATCTTTTGCTTTCTTATTCCAGGGCCCCTGAAGGTGAAAGGCTAGTGCTGAGAAAAGGACTCTGGTCACTGCTCCGGTGGATGGCTGTGTTCAGATTACCCTTGTAGCAGTGTGACTGCCCAAGTGACACAGCTCTACAGATCCCACCAGAGAGGTTGTTAGGGCATTCCATTTATAGTGCTTACTTACGCAAGGCTGGATTCTGCACAGTGTCTCGCTTTATCAAACTAAAAGGAGATCTGAGAAAATCTAAGTATTGGGTCATGATGAATTTACCAGCTTCTGCATTCTTACAGGACTTGTGTATCACAAATGGTGCTAGCTAGGCATATATGGAACGCCATCTCCTTTTTTTTTTTTTTTTTTAATGTTTGTTTGAGAGAGAGACACACACAGAATCCAAAGCAGGCTCTAGGCTCTGAGCTGTCAGCACAGAGCCCAGTGTGGGGCTGGAGCTCACAAACCAGGAGATCATGACCTGAGCCAAAGTCGGACCTGCTTAACCGACTGAGCCTCCCAGGTGCCCCATGCAGTCTCCATTTTTAATCACTTTCCTGGGAGGTCCTATATTTGTGGGCTTTCAGACTGGATAGTCCTTAATTTGTCTGGTACAGGAAAAGTTTAAGTATGTCTGAATGTTCTAACAAAAAACAAAACCTTTTAAATAATCCCACAAACAAAAGTATATTATGAAAGTGTCTCCCCAGCAGCAAGGTAAGAACCAATCACTACCCATCTTCAACATAAACTGGGGAGTCCAAGAACAGTATGTGAACATTACATCATGTCTGGATGCTGGAATGACAGGTGGCTTAAATTCCTTCTTTGTGCACATCAGAATTTTATTTTTTTATAGAGTGAAGATGTGCTATTTCAATTTTATTATTTTTAATATATTAAATTAACAATAATTTTATTATTATTTAATAATAAATATTTAATTTAAAAGATGTGGTATATACACAACAGAGTTTTATCAGCCATAAGACAGAATGAAATCTTGCCATTTGCAATAACATGGATGGAGCTAGAGTGTAATGTTAAGTGAAATAAGTCAGAGAAAGAAATACCGGATGATTTCACTCATGTGTGGAACTTAAGAAACAAATGAACAAAGGACAAAAAATATTTATAATAATACATGTTAATATTAATAAATAATAAATACTAATTTATTTTTGAGAGAGAGACACATAGAATGTGAGCAGGGTTGGTGCAAAAGAGAGAGATGGAGACAGAATTCGAAGCAGGCTCCAGGCTCTGAGCTGTCAGTACAGAGCCCAGTGCGGGGCTCAAACTCATGAACTGTGAGATCATGATTTGAGCCAAAGTCAAATGCTTTACTGACTGAGCTACCCAGGCGCCCCTCAATAATTTTTTAAAAGTAAAAAATAAACATTAAATAAATTGAGAAAAACCTACAGAGTTCCAGAAGTATTTTGTGATAAAACTCAAGAGGCAATAAAATAAGTGTTTAGGGTAATACCTGATCCTTCTGAATTCTCATTTCGTCAACTTCTCTTTCAGCATACTGAGGGTCTCTTGCAGGGTCCTTGGTGTCTTTCAGTGTGTTGATACTCTGAAATTACAGTTCTTGGAGTCATTTCATGCCCAGACCCCCAGTGATTACTGCCTGCCTCAGCTGTCATTGGGGGCACATTCCAATTCTACCAGGCCCTCTCTCGCCTTCTCCCCTGCTCTCCTTCCAGCCACGGTCTCTCCCCCTCCCTCTCCGGAAGTGTGGGAGCTGCATTTGAAAGTGGAGTGGGAGCTATGTCTTGCCCACCATTTAAGTTCCAGTGCCTTGTGTACAATAGATTTTTGGCACATATTTAATTGATTTTTGAGCATGTGAGTAGAAAACAAAGTAATCATAATAGGCTCTTTGGAACACTTCCCAATAACTGTTGAATAGTGCAAAAAGTCTTGCTTTAAAAGAATTAGAAATAGATACCTTTGGTGGAAAGACCCTTTCATACACTTTTTTCCACAATTCCATTGGTGAATGGGCATGAAGCTTTCCAATGTCATTATCAGGAACAGGAGGAGATCCTAAAATTGGAAGTTGTACTCCAAGTGACTGCACTAATTAAAACTTGACAAACTATCAATAAAACAGATGACACTTAGAAAAGTATAACTCTTAGATCACTCATTTCTCTTCTCCCTAATAGAGCCGTTATTAAAATTTACCCCAACATAGTATAGCAAGACCACTTGCACCAGATTCTAGGACCAGAGGAAGAGGAGACTGTAATGAGTAAACTGTGATTCTCTTTCCTCACACTTACCCACTGTTCAGCAAAAATATCGAGATTTGTATTCACATGTGTTTGTGAATTTCTATGTAAACACACTCTTTCTTACATGCTTCTCATTAGAATGCAAATTGGGACAACTAATTCGGGGAGGTAATTTGGCACTACTACCTACCATGTAAATACAGAAAAAGGTCATCTGTTATTACCAAGAAACCCCAGTTTTTGTTGTTTAACCTAGAGACACCTGCACACATGTATTAATAATTTCACACTGCACCATCATTTGTGTTAGTGAAAAACTGGCCACAACCAAACTGTCCATCAAGGAAGGTATAGTAAACTAGTTATTATGCACAGCCATGCTCTCTAACTGTATCCAGCAGTCAAAATACCAAACAGAGCTGTAGCACTAATATGCAAAATCCACTAACACGTATTGAGCAGAAGAGGAAACTTTCAAAGTGATAGCTATAGAATGATACAATTATGTTCAAACAGGTTTTTTCTACCACATTCACATATATAGAAAATGGTCTAGAAGTACACACATCAAACTTGATTTTTATATATAGCATTTTAACATTTTATAATGAGCATGGCTTTCTGTATTGATTATATGATTTAATTTCAAAACTTGCTGTCACTTCTTGGCAATTGTCAGTCTATAATCTGAGATTTCTGATTCTCTTCTAGCATTTACATTGTTGATGTTTCAGGACCTTGTTACCACTTTGGTGGGAAAGACACTGATGCGATCCACTGATCTTATTCAGCTTTCCTAAGTTTTTATTTGTCCCCATTTGTGTGTGTGTGTGTGTGTGTGTGTGTGTGTGCGTGCGTGTGCGCATTAAGTTCTATACAATTTTATCACCATTGTAGGTAAATGTATCCACTACCAGTCAAGATACTTACTGTACAGTACCACTGTCTCAGGATCCTATGACCTTTTATAACCACACCACTGTCTTCCCAGTCCCTTCTACTTGCTCACCTACAGTCCTGTCCCTAACCTCTGATAACCATTAATCTTTCCTCCATGTCTAACAGTTTTTTCATTACAAAAAAAAAATTTAAATAAATAGAATCCTATTGTATAGAACCTTTCCTGATTGGCTTTTCTTTCCATTCAGTATACACTTGGATTAATCCAAATTACTGTGTGGGTCAGTAGTTTGTTCCTCCTTATTGCTGAGTAGTATTCTATTGTATGGATGTATCAGACCATAGTACATCGTTTTAAACAACATCTCTGGTTGTTTCTAGTTTGGTGCTGTTACAAGTGAAGGCACCGTGAACATCCATGTGCAGATTTTAATATGAACATAAGTTTTAATTTCTCTTAGATAAGTGCTCCATAATGCAATTTCTAGGTCATATGGTAGATGCATGTTTAGTTTTATAAGAAACTGTCAAAACTGTTTTCAAGAGTGGCTGTACCATTTGACATTCCCACTAGCAATGTATGGGTATCTAGTTTCTCTGTATCCTTGCCAGCATTTGGTGTTGTCACTATTTTTTGCTATTCTGATCAGCAAATTGTGCTTTCAATTTGCATTTCCCTAATGATTTAAGATGTTAAACATCTTTTCATATGCTTATTTGCCATTTATGTATCTTTGGTGAGATGCCTGCTCATGCCTATTTTGCCTATTTCATAGTTGGATTTTGTTTTTACCCTTAAGTTCTTCTGTATTCTAGACACTAGTCCTTTGTCAAATATGCAGTTGAAAATATTTTCTCCCAGAATGTGGCATGTCTTCTTATTCTTTTCAAGTGGGATTTTAAAGAGCAAAAATTTTTAATTTTGATGAGGTCTAAGCTCTATGATTCATTTATTTTTAATATACATCCAAGTTAGTTGGCATATAGTGCAGTGATTTCAGTGATTCATCCCCTACATATAACACCTAGTGCTCATCCCAACAAGTGTCCTCCTTAATGCACCTTGCGCATTTAGCTCATTCCCCCACCCACAACCCCTCCAGTGACCCTCAGTTTGTTCTCTGTATTTAAGAATCTCCTATGTTTTCCCCCCTCCTTGTTTTTATATTATTTTTGCTTCCTTTCCCTTATGCTCATCTGAGTTGTATCTTAAATTCCACATATGTGTGAAGTCCTGTATTTGTCTTTCTCTGACTGATTTCGCTTAGCATTATACACTCTAGTTCCATCCACATTTTGCTAATGGCAAGATTTCATTCTTTTTGATCAGGAGTAATACTCCATTGTATACATATATACCACATTTTCTTTATCCATTCATCTGTTATAAGCTCCATGGTTTTAACATTCATTCTCATTCCTTGTCTGACCTCCAACTACTTACAGGGGCGTTACCTAGCAGTACATACCATGATTCTCACTGCTAATGAAATTAAGTTGGTATTAATGATAATTCTAAAAACCAGTCTTTGTGGTCATTCATTAACCACCTCTATTTTCATTCCAGTTCAGCCTGTAATCTCATTACAGAGATCTACATTTGAAGTCCAGTCAACTTTAGTGTGTAATAGTAATAGGCGATGGGAAATAAAAAAGAAAACTATCTACTAGAGCATTAAAACCAAACTTATAGCCCCAGGGTAGAAAAAGTCACAAAGGCCCAAACCTCTGTAATGAAAATAGCTTCTGCGGGAAGATAAGGAGCTTGATTACATAAATTCTTAAAATTCTTTTCACTTCATAAGCCCAACATGTCCATAAGTTTACGAAATACATCCCATTATTTGAGGCAAGCTATTTTCATAAGGAATTAAAACATACATAATTAAGACAACTGTGTTCTTTTTTTGGTTTATTCCAACACTTGAATCTCATATTTTTCCTCACTGCCTATAATATATAGCTCTAATTTCCTGACCACTCTATTTTTCTGGTTTTCTTCCTTACCCAACAAGCTAAAACTGAAAAGTCCCTGGGAATCAATGAGGGAAAGGAAATACATGCAAATTTTTTAGTGAACTAGCTAGAAACCCAAAACCAGTCTCTCAAGTGGCAACATTCCTTCCATCCCCAAAATGTCAATGTGACACATGTTGCATCAATACAATGTGTACAAATAAATACATAAGAAATAACAGCAATGATAATGAAATCGGAAATGGTGGCATGCTGGAGATGAAGTGAAGGTAGGGTAGGATAAAATCAATAAGCAATTAAAAAAAGATTGAACAATCTTAATAAGTTCACCAACCTATTTGACTTAAAGAATCCAATCCTGCTGTGATAAACAGTGGTTTATTCTGATCCACACATATTGATTTGCTACACGGATAAGAAGAAAAGAGTCTAATTTAGTTAAGCAATCGAATATCCTGCCACGCTCTACTGTAAATACAAGAGCCAAGTTTTACATTTAACCACTGGTGAGAGTGCACACTGCTGCCAAATGAAGGAGTGGATATCAGTTTAAGTTATTTCAAAAATTAAAGCGACAGACCCAAATTACCTTAAATGAAAACCAAGAAAAGGAGCAAGTTTAAGAAAAATATACATACTACAATTATTAAGTCAATATCTAAAATCAATAAAAGAAAATGATAAGGGAAAGCTACTAAGAGAAGTAAAAGAAATCAGGGAAACAAGTATAATAGTATCATTTTATTCTAATCTTTAGCATTATATAACATTTTACTTATAGTATTTGAGAAATATTTAAATAACGTAAGAAACAAGAATAGCCATCTGGGGGTACTTTCCTATCAAGAAACAAAAGCCTGGTATTAGCAATAATCAGAGGGATTATTGGCAAAAAATAATAAAAAGATACAAAAATATATTTTAACAGTACCTTCTGTCAATGCCAAATGCTAACTGGTTGATAACTCCACGTATTTTTAGTAATAGAGCTTCTGATTTACTGGTAAACTAAAAAAAAAAATCAGGAAAATAAATTATATGCTTTGCTTTCAAATCACAGAAACAGGTAAAATAAATATGGCTCTGAACAAGTGCAAATTGCAGGCAGAATTACTATTTATTTGCCCAACACACACTTGTGTTTGAGCAGACAAAAACCTGAATAAAGGAAAATAAAGAAGTCTCAATAAATTTTATCTCTTCAAATTTTATGAGTACATGATACTGAAGGGACCTGGTGTTTATCCACTAATCATTTCAGCTACACTCATATATGGATCCAACTATCGCCCAAATACAATCTGCTTGGTAGAAATTAGAAGGTATACATCATAAGTAACTTTTCCATCCAAGGGCATATTACTGTCTTCCAAAAAACCAACATGGAGACTACAGACTAATTCAACAATGCTGATAGTCATTTAACTTTTCAGAATTGCCTTTGAGCCTGCAAAACAAGTTCCTGAACATTCTCAGCGGTGGTATATAGCGAGGGTGACCATAACCAGAACACTTCAGAGAATGAAAGGGGGTGGGCACTATTAATAATTAAGCTGAGACATCAGGTGAAAATCAGGACATGTGGTCACCCTACAAGTCTTTGAAGACCAGGTGTGATTTTTTGGAAATACCGAAAGTTACTCAGCCAAATCAGAATAGTTAACGTGTGGGAAAGTGGGAAAAACCACCTTGAACCATAGTGACGTGGAATTTTAAAAGGCAAAGAAATCAATTTTCAGGATAAGATTCATTCTGGATTAAGAACAGGCTCACAGGCTAAGTATTTATTCATGTGAATATATAAAATTTAATGCACTGACTTTTCAAAATTGAAATAATTTTACTACTTCCTTTGAAAGTTTAAAAGTATAAAAAACTGAATTTTTAAAACACAACTTGATGATGATGATGATGATGCAGAAGAGTATGTTCCCTGTGTGGAAAGGAAACTACCTCATCACAAGTGTATTTCATAGAACTGCAGGGCTGAGAGGACATGAGAAGTTTTTTGACTCAGCTTCCCCATCTGCTGCATCAATTGCCCTGAAACATCCTCCCTCAATAGCTATACAGTCTCTCTGCTTGTATAAACTCAGTGGGAACTCATCCCCTCCCAAATAAGTGCATTCCATTTTCAGACAATGGTAGGATTAGAGAGTTGTTTTTTTTTTTTTAATCAAAACTCTACTGATTCCTTATTGTTGACTCTAAGCAAAGGATACACTTATTCCCTCTTCCATGGAACAGTCCCTCAAATGTTTAAAAAACATTTTATCACATTCTAGATGGTAGAACATCATTTTATACTCCTCCTCATGTATCACATTTTTAAATCTCAAACCATCCTTGCAGCTCTTCACTGAATCTGGTCCTACCTCTCAATGTTTTTTTTTATTTTTATTTTTCATAACTTTATTAGGTTGCTCATAATAGTGAGTCCATTTTCTTGACTGAATTATAAAGGATCCAGCAATCTTGAAAAGCAGCCCCAAACTGTCCCCCTCGAATAGGGGGTAGGGGAAGGGTGGAAGTGAGACTGCAAGGTGGGGCTTTGTAACTTTGGTTACTCTATTCTTGGTCTGCGAAGCTAAGACAAGCGTTGTGACTCTCCGTGTGGTCGAGAAGTGCCCCTCGAACCCAACCTCTCATCCCTCATCAAAGCTGAGATGAAGCCCTTCTCAAATCCATTCCCTAGAAGACCCTGATGATTTAGGGCCATCTAGGCCTGCTGGGTCCTGGGTTGGTCTGACTTCATCTAAATTCGTACCCTTAAAACCAGACTGGGCCCTAACTGATCATCAAGTGTGATCTGTTCCTGAAGAAAGGGATTTCCCTCAGCTAATTAAGTGGAACTGTGGGGCTTTATCTTGTGGTAAAAATTAACTACAAGATCCATGGTCTTTGCTTCTGTATCCTGGAGGAGTCATTCATTTTAAACTCCACTATCTTTTTGAAATAGTAAAAAGGAGTATTTCGAGGGCGCTTGGCTGGCTCAGTTAGTAGAGTATGTGACTCTAGATCTCGGGGTTGTGAGTTTGGGCCCCATGTTGGGTGTAGAGATTACTTTTAAAAGTTGGGGGGCCTGAGTGGCTCCGCTGGTTAAGAATCTGACTCTTGGTTTTGGCTCAGGTCATGATAGTCAGTTTCATGAGTGTTGGGCTCTGCGCTAGCAGCACAGAGCCTGCTTGGGATTCTCCCTCTCCCTCTGTCTGTCCCTCCCCCACTTGTGCTGTCTCTCTCTCTCATAATAAATAAAAACTTAAGAAAAAATTAGGGTCACCTGGGTGGCTCACCCGGTTGTGTCTGGTTCTTGATTTCAGCTCAAGTCATGGTCTCACTGTTTGTAGGATCGAGACCCACACTGGGCTCAGTGCTGACAGCATGGAGCCTGTTTGGGATTCTCCCTCTCTGCCTCTCCCCCACCCACGCACGCACGCTCGCTCTCTCTCAAAATAAATAAATAAACTTAAAAAAAACTTTAAAAAAGATTTCCAAAGTACTCTGTCAATTTAATATGTAAGCCAATATAGTATAAACATAAAAGGTACTGAGTTTTAAGAAAATACACACTGCAATTTATTTGGGGTATTCTGAAAAGTATAAAATGTTACTTTTAGTCATAATATACTAGCCATGAAGGCCAGGGGCTACCCCACGTTATCTCCAGCTTCCCCGGAGCACTTTCATTTAGGGAGAAGAAGAAATAGAAATAAAAGTGCTTTTACATCTTATTGCATTAAAGGATATCCTTTCTCCTCTGGTCCTGCTGTGGAACATAATGATAACAGTTATTACAATAAGCAACATTTATTGAGGAACACTTTGTTTCAGGCACTGTGGGCAGCACGGCATGTTACTTTGTTACTTTTTAAATCTTCACAACAACCCTATGAAGAAGGCACTATTTGTCTGTTTTACCCTGTCGGAGACTGAGGCTGAGGTGAGATTACGTGACCAGTCTGAGGTAACACGTCTAGAAAGCGGTTGCCCTGAGATTCGAACCCAGGCAGCCAGACTCCAAGTTCATGTTTTTTAACTTCTACAACAAACAGTGGTGGTTTTTTTTTTTAAGTTTAAAAATTGTTAAAGGGGTTTTTCCGCCTCTTTTCTCTTAAGAGAATATGGATTCTCATTCTTAAGAAGAAACAAAATGAATAAATTAATAGCTAGTTTATCTCTTTAAGAGTGACTAGGGTTTATGGGCATAAGCAACTGCTCCAAAGACACAGCAAGCCATCTAGCAGAGGGTGTTCTAGAAATACATTATCAAACACCGTAACAAGAGGGTTTGGCAGCAGTGGGAAAGGAAAGGAGATTATGTGCATTAGTAAAAGCATTAGTATTTTTTTTAATATAGTTTGTCAAGTTGGTTTCCATATAACACACAGTGCTCATCCCAACAAGTGCCCTCCTCCCTGCCCATCACCCCCTTTCCCCTCCTCCCCACCCCCATCAACCCTCAGTTTGTTCTCAGTATTTAAGAGTCTCTTATGGTTTGCCTCCTTCCCTGTCCCCAACTATTTTTTCCCCTTCCCTTCCTCTGGTCCTCTGTTAAGTTTCTACTGTTCCACATACGAGTGAAAACATATGGTATCTGTCTTTCTCTGCCTGACTTATTCAGTTAGCATAATACCCTCGAGTTCCATCCACGTTGCTGCACATGGCCAGATTTCATTCTTTCTCACTTCCATGTAGAAAAGCATTAGTATTTATAACCGTGCATCAAGTTGCTAATCTTTCTCAAATTTGGTGCCGTCTACTCAAGCCAAAGGGTAGGAAAGGTACAAACCATTAATGATGCTCCATAATAATGTGCAACAAACCGAAGTGTCTTGCATATAACCTTTCTCTTCTCAGAGTCAAAATCCTGAAGAAATACATTATTAAAAAGAAAAAACAAGTTGAGAGAATTAAATATCCGTAGCAGGAAAGTACAAAATATTAGGAGTGGAAATAGAGGATTTTTGTTTTTCTGGAACGTACTCTGAGGAGTAGGATTCCATTACCTTCAGATTTGTTTCTATAGAGAGTTGAACAACAGCCACAGGCTTGTAGAACTATAGCTATCAGATCTTTCCTTGTTTAAACACGTAGCTCAACAGAGTTCAGATATGAGCACACATTTTACGGCGTGGAATACCCCAGAGATTCCCTGACAAGCCAAGATAAGAAGAAACCAATTTTCTACTGTCTTCAATTTAAGAGTTGGGGAGTAAGTGCCGTCCCTCAGTGCCTGGGTAGAAGATTCAGTTTCTCAGTCTACCTTATCCACAGTCTACTGCTTTATCCTGTCCATGCTATTTCTTGTTCTTTACATATTTTCACTTTCCCAACTATATCCTCTTTTCCAAAATTTTTACGATGTGTGACTCCTGACCTGTCCCTCCCAGAGTCATTTTTCTCATTTCACCAATTTGGCTCCTGTCCCGTAAAGCCTGGGTATGCATAAACCACCACGTTAACGAGAAGTGGACAAGCTTACCTGAAAAATATCGTATTTACTTCCAATTATGACCAGAGGTATTAGAAATGGGTCGACTAATTCACGGTCCTGTTAACAAACATATTTCATGGATTTATTATAGTTGTTTAATACTGTGCATTCAGCAAATTCTATTTACTTCCCCAAAATACCATTTTAGTCTCTTCATAGATGTTGACTCCGTTTGCTTGACGTATTGTGATATTTAACTTTCACAAAGTTCTATTTCTCAAGTGTAAAACTAGAAATGGCAGTTCCCTAAGGGACCATGATATTTATTTATCATGTTCTGTCCTTCTTAAAGAGCATGACATCTTCGCATTTTTGTTTCTTACCACTTGGTATTATCTTTTGTTGCTACAGCATTTACACTGCATAGATGCGAACCACAAACTGTTACTTTTGTCCTCATGTTCGTGATGTAAAACACATTCCTACAAACCCTGGGCAATGTCAGATACTGCCGTGGGTTTTCCAGAAGATGATACTCATGACTGTATCTAAAGGACCTGTGTTACCATCACTGCAATTGTGTAATTTTATTAGTTGTCGGAGGCTCGAAAGACATGGAATACGGGACAGACACTAAATGGATGTAAAATAGAGGGTGGCGAGGAAGGCTGTGAAAACTCTACTCCTTGCTTAAATGTGTACCCTCATCTTGTCTTTGCCAGGTGACTTTCTGTACAGTCTGGTTTTTTATCTTCACTTTATAGAGATTATAAAATCAATATCAAACTACTACTTCCAACCCCTATTCTTTTGATGGGTGTAATAGCCAGAACAGTCGCAGTGGGTGCCTTAACAAGAAGACGTAGGACCTCTTTCTCCATGTTTTGCTCTCACTGAGGTTTTATTAAATTGCTATAATTTTCCAGTGAACAAGTTCATCTACATCAAATGAGTTTCCAATCATGCATAAAAATCTCAGATATTTGCGATGTCATCTTCAACTATGTACGGGGCTAAGGATTCCGGGAATAATCCCGATAGCAACTCACTGGATGGTCCTTCTGCATATTACTCCATATCCTCTGTCTCATTTCAGATGCTGCTTTAGAATTTGTTTTCCCCAGTTTCATTATCATTTTATCTACATGGCTTTTCGTGGCTTGCAACAGATTTTCCATGGTGGGCCAAAGGTCATTAGGTTTTGAAAGATCCAAAACAAGAACAATAGAAAATGTCCTAGAAAACAGAAACATCTCTTAAAGAAGACTCAAAATAATTAGTTTTGAAACCGTATTATACTGAAATTTATTATCTAAGAACAACACTACAGCTTAAGGATAAAATAAAACAGCAATTTCCTAAGAAAATATACACACTCACACCCTCCAAAGTTATAGCCTTATTTCTTCTTTAAACGTTTATTTTTATTTTTGAGAGAGAGAGAAAGAGAGGGGGAGGGGCAGAGAGGAGGACAGAGGGTCTAAACGGGGTGGGGCAGAGAGAGGGGGACAAAGGATCTGACGTGAGCTCTGTGCTGAGACCAGTGAGCCTGATGCAGGGCTCAAACTCCCGAAGCAGGAGACCATGAACCTGAGTGGAAATGGGACACTCAACTGATTGAGCCACGCAGGCACCTCCAAAGTTATAGCCTTATTTATTCCAGTGCTTTTCCTTAGTGGTACTTAAGTGTTACAACCGTTAGCGACACTCAAGGTTTTTTTTTGTACTAATAATCCAGCTCAAATAATCTGCAGGCAGTTGGGTCAACAATGTCATGTTTAGATCCAATTTTACTATATGTGCCAGAGAAGGGAAGTGTAACAAGAGCAGCAGCAACAGCACACAATTAGGTGAAGAAGAACAGATTTACTGACGGATTCAGCCAGGGGACTATATCTTTTACATGACCTTCACAAGAGCCCTTCCTAGAAGATGTTCTGATGTCCATTTTACGGATTAGAAATCTGAGGCACAGGGTTATATAACACGTAAATTGTAGAGCTATAGATCCAGAGCCACTTCTGTCATACCGTGGTGCCTCTCTGAAAGCACACCCCTGACAACACACCACTGCCATCGCCATGTGAATGTGTACTTGTGTTAACATAAGTGAAACATAAATCTAGTTGGGGAGAGGGAGGGAGGCAAACCATGAGAGACTCTTGAATACTGAGAACAAACTGAGGGCTGACAGGGGTGGGGGAGAGGGGAAGGGGGGTGATGAGGTGATGGGCATGGAGGAGGGCACCTGTTGGGATGAGCACTGGGTGTTATATGGAAACCAACATGACAATAAACAATGAAAGAAAAATAAATTTAAAAAAGAAAGAAATTATGCGATTCCTGATAAACAAACAAACCTAAATCTAAACTCAGCAACAAACCAATTTAAAAATGGGTAAAGGACTCAAACAGACGTTTCTCCAAAGAAGATATACAGATGGCCATCAACAGATGAAAAGATGCCCAATATCCCTAACGATTACAGAAATGCCAATCAAAACCATAATGAGATGCCACTTCATACCCATTAGGATAGCTATGATAAACCAAAACCAAAACCAAGTGACAGTAGTAAGTGTCAGGAAAGATACAGAAAAACTGGATGGCTCAGTTGGTTGAGCATTTGGTTCAGGTCATGATCACATGTTCATGGGTTCGAGCCCCACGTCGGACTCTACTGACAGTGCAGAGCCTGCTTGGGATTCTCTCTCCCTCTCTCTCTGCCCCTCTCATACTCCCGTTGTCTCTCTCTCTCTCTCAAAATAAACAAATATTTTAAAAAAGGATATAGAGAAATTGAAACCCTTGTGCATTGCTGGTGGGAATGTAAAATGTAAAATTCCTACTGTGTTAGACAGTATGCTGGTTCCTCAAAAAATTAAGCATAGAATTACCATATGATTCAGCAATTCTGCTTCCAGGTGTATTTGAAATCAGGGACTCAAACAGCTCATAGCAGCACTATTCACAATAGTTAAAAGATGGAAAAGACCCAAATATCCATCTACCAGTGAATCCATCGACAATGTGTTATATACACACGACAGAATATCAGTGGAATATCCTTAAAAGGAAAGAAATTCTAACGCAGGCTACAACATGGGCGAATCTGTAAAACATTACGCAAAGTGAAATGAGCCAGGCTCAAAGGACAAGTACTACATGATTTCATTTACAGGAGGTACCGAGAGTGGCCAAATTCATAGACAGAAAGTACCAAGGTGGTTGCCAAGGGCCGGGGAAGGGGGAAGTAGAGACTTCTTATTTCACAGAGACAGAGTTTCAGTTTGGGAAGGTGAAAAAGTTCTGGAGCTGGATGGTGGTGATGGATGTACATCAGTGCGAATATACAGAATGCCAATAAACCGCACACTTAAAAATGGCTAAAATGGTAAGTGAAATGTTATAATATTTTATCAAAAAATAAATCTAGGAGTATTTCAGAAAATGGTCATAATAAGTAGGGAGAGTCCTCATCATGGGCCAATGTATTCTTGATCAACAGGAAAACATCCTGCTAGTAGATGTAGCAAGGAATTATAGTACATGTGAGTTATTTTATAATATTGTCAGTTATTTTGCTTAGTTTGAGCTAACCAGCTATTTTGTGTAATTCAAGCGAAACAGTACTATAGGTGTCACTTCAGAAAACAGTCTTTTAGACAGTAATTATCAAGACTTTCTATAAAATTAGTGTGCCATTAAACTGTCCAGCCAATCCTATTTACATCATTTTAATAAATTCATAACAGCTTTGCTTGACTATAACAACATAACACACACATATATTTTTAATAGTAAGGAGACTAATTTTATTTCAGAGGTTTGGTATGGTTCAATGCTTTAAAAAACAGGGGCGCCTCGGTGGCTCAGTCAGTTAAGCATCCGACTTCAGCTCAGGTCATGATCTCACAGTTCGTGGGTTCGAGCCCCACGTCGGGCTCTGCGCTGACAGCTCAGAGCCTAGAGCCTGCTTCTGATTCTGTGTCTCCCTCTCTCTCTGCCCCTCCCCTGCTCATGCTGCCTGTCTCTCTCAAAAAAAATAAATAAAACATTAAAAAAAACATGACTGTGGTTTCACTTTTTCTTATTGTGGTAAGATGTGTATAACATGAAATTTATTTTTCCAAATGAAAAATAATTTTAAGTGAAAACGAGATGGAATATTTGACTTTTTTCCAAGATTAAAATTTGTGTTCCTACTGCATTGGAAACACGTGTGTTACTTTACCTTCAGAGCAAATGACAGCTCATTTTTTTTTTTTTTTTTACGAGTGTAGCTGACACAGGATGTGACATTAGTTTCAGGTGTACAAGTTAGCGACTGACAAGTTTCTACATGATGCTGTGCCCACCACAAGAGTAGCCGCCATCTGTCCCATTACGTCGCTCTCACGGTGTCCGTCACTCCCTGTGTCTCTTACGCTGCGCCTTTTATTCCTGTGACTTACTCACTCCATAACCAGAAGCTAGGACCTCACACCCATTTAGCCACTGTGCCCAGCCCTGACCCGCTTCCCCTCTGGCAGCCATCAGTGTGTTCTCTGAATTTATAGGTCTGATTCTACTTTTGGTTTATTATTTTTCTCAAATTCCATTCATGAGTGGAATCCTATGGGAATTGTCTTTCTCTGTCTGATTTATGTCACTTAGCACGGCACCCTCTTGGTCCATCCATATTGTCTCAAATGGCACGACCTCATCCTTAAAAAAAGGTTTTTTTAAACCTTCTAACAGCTCTTTAAACGGGGAATGAACCCACAGGAAATGCTCCATTACAAATTATCTGAAGACTGTTCAGTGTATTTATAATTATCCTATAAACAATCGTTTTAAAGATAAACAGTATCTAATAGCATTTGGCAATATTATTTTTCTCAAATTGCTAGACTTTGTCCAGCACAAGGAAATTAATTATGTGTCAGATTGATTCCAGTCGCAAACCACTCTTGAGATTGAGAGTTCACATTGGGAGTGAAATGTTCTTCACGAGTCTCTTAACCGCTCAGCAGCCTACTTTGGTCGCGGGCCTGCTGCTCAACTGCCCTCTGTTCACCGTAACCTTGACCTCCTCTCTCTCCTAAAGCAAGCTGTGGCTGCCGTGCGGCTCTAGGGAATGAAGAAGACGCAAGAACTCACAAAGTGAGGCATTAAGGAAGCTTTGCAGGGGCAGCTCCGTTGGTTGGGCCTCCGAATTTGGCTCAGGTCATGATCTTGTGGTTCACGAGTTCGAGCCCCCACGACGGGCTCTGTGCTGACAGCTCGGCGCCTGGAGCCTGTTTCGGATTCTGTGTCTCACTCTCTATGCCCCTCCCCTGCTCATGCTCTGTCTCTCTCTCTCAAAAAGAAACAAACATTTAAAAACACAATTAAAAACTTAAAAAAAAAAAAAAATAAACAAGCTGTGCCAAAATGTGGCTTCCTGCAGAAACCAGAATTTCCACAAAGCCATCGGGGGCCAAGCCTCTTGGGCCAGAGGAGGGGAACGAGATCATGTAAGAAGGTGATGTGACAAAGTCAGGGCCAGAACTGGAGCCTGTTCAGATGGGAGCAGCTCCCGGCCATCGCACCCCTCTCTGCACCTGGCCACACTGGCTGGCAGCTTTGGTGCCTCAGCGGCCACCCTCCTCGCCATGTCCCAACCACACCACCAGGCCTGGCCCTAATTTCTGGGTGGCCTCAATGATCTGTTTCTGTTAAAGGAGGACAAATGAAGCTCTACACAGCTGTAAAATCCCATGGTTCTGAAAAATTATGTCAGGGGCATATGGTGGTTACAAATGGAAAAGAAAGATCTAAACATATATATAAAGCATCCAAATCTGGACAAAGTATATTTATAATGTCAGTTTTTAAAGTTTACTTATTTGAGGGGCGCCTGGGTGGCTTAGTCGGTTAAGCGTCCGACTTTCGCTTAGGTCATGATCTCGCGGTTCGTGGGTTCGGGCCCCGCGTCAGGCTCTGTGCTGACTGCCAGCTCAGAGCCTGGAGCCTGTTTCAGTCTGTGACTCCCTCTCTCTCTGACCCTCCCCTGCTCACGCTGTCTCTTTCTCTCTCCTAGAAATAAATAAAACAATAAAAAAAAATAAAAAATAAAAAAAAATAAAGTTTACTTATTTGAGAGAGAGAGACAGAGAGAGCACGTGTGTGTGGGAGGAGCAGAAAAACGGGTGGTGGTGGGGCAGAGAGATTGAGAGAGAGACACACACACAGACCTAAGCAGGCTCCATGCTCAGGGCAAGGCCGGAAGTGGGGCTGAATCTCAGAAACTGTGAGATCATGACCTGAGCCAAAAATCAAAAGTCAGACGCTTAGCTGACTGACCCACCCAGGCGCCCCTGTACAAAGTATATTTATGAGTGCTGAAAACACTGAAAGAGATACCTCGGCATGTTCACAGTGGGTATTTCTCAGGTGATTCGGGGCGCTCTTTCTTTCAGTGGTTTTCCAAGATGTCTACATGAACATGTATGGCACTACTTTTATAATAAGTAAAAGTAAGTTAACTTTCTTTAAAAGAAGAAATTTTCACTGAATAAAGCCAACGTTATCTGTCCCCAACTAGCTATGGAAAAACAACTGCTGTGTTAAGCAGAAATGATTCCATACCCTAACGATCTCAGTAGCTGAGATGTAACAAATAATTGTGCAGCCCTTTGTATTCGGTCCAGGTAGCAGCAATGGTTTGTGTTAAACCCTGACAAGAGTAAGATCTTTCAGATGTAAAACTCTGTGTTTTCCTTGGCTGAGACACATTCCCAGGAACACTTTGAGAAATGTCACAATTTTCCACATCTGAATTGGCCAACATGTGGGAGGCATTGTCAGGAACCACCGCCAAAGGGTTTGAGTTTTTTCCCCCAAGTTTCTAGTTCTTTTAGGTCAGCAAATAGACCTTCTCCCTCCACAAACTCCTTGTTCCCTCGGGTGAAGCCTCAACAGTACTGATTAGCATTAAATTCAAAGGCAGACTTACAATGTCCAGCTGACCAAAAAAACTCAGGGTTGAATAAGCTTACACTTGGATAAGTATTCAGAAGAATTAAGCTTTTCATATTCATGTTTGCCAAGTGAACTCATTGCTCAAGTGTTATTTGACATACTCTGTCTGTTTGCAGGCTTGCAAAACATGTTTCTGGGTGGAATGCCAGCTGTCAGCACAGGCCAGAACCCTGGCTCTTTTAAAATCTCTTTGAAGGCATTATACTTTAAGCGCATAGAAAGGAAGAGAGTGTCAACCTTCAGCAACGTAAAACTGCACCCCCCCAATTCTGACTCCTCAAAGCCTGCTCGTATTCACCCTGCGCTGGCTCACTTACCGCAAGGTGTCACTTGTGATGGGTATGCTGATTAAGTCCAATAAAGAGGTCCCTCCACCTAGTTCCCAAAAGTGAGCAATATCTTTTGGCTGGGGAAAAAAAAAAAACCACAGGCATTTTTCATATTAAATTTTTAAAATCTTTTTTGAATTTTATACACTCCTTACCCCTCATCAGTCTGTAATGATTATGGATACAAAACACTGTAGTCCTCAATAAACCTATTCCTGGCAGTCGAAGCTTTCCCCTTTCTCTATCCCATCTCCTAAAATGCACCAAAACATCTATTCCAAAATACAAAGGTGAAACATTAACATGAGAGGTGGGGAACAAGAAGAGACTGAACAACCGATTCCCTTTTTGTAGGATTCTTTAAGTATTAAGCGACTGAAAGGGTGAGGCAGCCGTGTAGCTTGGGAATAAGACCATCTACTTCACGACAACCTTCCTGGACAACTAGCTAATGGCGTCTCTGCTTCTGCCCTGCTGCTGAGGAGCCTTCTGTAACAGCATGATTGTGGGAGGGGCCGAGTGCTTCCATTTAGAACTCAGGGAACATGAGATCTAAGACAGGAATCTTCCAGAATTAATATGAAAAAGCCCAACTTGCTGACACACAGTGGAAACCAAAATCACTTTTTTAATATATCTGCTGCCATGAACTTGGAAGAGACAGTCATTAAAGCAGGTCTTAGTTAGGTGAGTACATAGATTTTTAACAAATTATCATCTCATAATCACTAAAATTGCTTTGCTGTTGAGATCTGAGTATTTGCTGTTGGTAAATGAATCATCAGTGTTTGTAGGGGAAATAGTTTTGCGCTGGAAAATCCCCCTTCACAGCTTGATGAAGGGTAGTTCTTAGAGCTCTATTCCACAGTGAAGCGGTGAGAGTGCTTTCAGAATTTTCAATGTAAAGGGCAATCTCATTTCTAGGTCACCACTCATGTCAAAATTCATGTGAGTCACAAAATTCTCACGCATCTCAATATGTTAATGTTTTTTCTCTTCTTTTTAATCTTCCAGTTTTAATAACCAACGTTCACTGGCTTATCTAGAAAGTGGCAACATGCAGTGTTAGTTCTTGCACACCAATGACAAACATTTGGACTAGATCGATCTGTAATGGAAGATCTGTGTGATGGAAGCGGTGGGGCCTTCCGTTATAGATGGGTGGTTCTTCCCTTCTCCTAACTATTTAAGAAATGACCTCCTTCCATGTGAGAACTCCACCAGAGGATTCTAGTTTGGATTTTTTTCAACCTTCTAACATATACCATGAACCCTCCTTCTGTTCGGAATAATCTCCAACTTTCCTCTGACGAGACACTCAAACAAGTGAAAATAGGATTGTAACGAATGAGGGTCTCAGTCTTAAACGTTGTTACTAACTTGAAGATACGTTTGTAAAAATGCTAAGAATCTGGACGCTGAATAGTACATTTTCATAAATATTTTACAAGTCAAACTCATATTTTTAGCAGATTTCTGGGAGACAGGATGTAATTCACAATCTTATTCCCACTTGAAAGAAGAAAAAGTCACATTAACACAACTAATATAAAAATATGCCCAAAAACTGTACAATCAAGTTACAAAGGAATCTCATTCCAGCATTTTAAGACACAATAAATGAGACGGCTAAATTACTTTCCTGTTCGGGCTGCCTTCACGTCTGCTGAGCTGAATTTGAAGTTTCAAAGTACGTAGTTAGGAGTGTACAACTGGGTACGTTTACGCATTACAGAGAAGACGAAAATATACAACAAAGTCAGCATCACTGCCTCCCCACCCACAGGCACAGCTCATCACTTAAGAAGACACTCACTATATTATGCCCCTTTGCTCTTCTTCCATACGTATATTCCAAAGCTAAGGTTGGTTTTGGTGGCTCGTCCCTGCAACAAGAAAGACAGGTAGTATTACCATCACGGGTTTTCTTTTTAATGTTTGTTTATCTATTATGAGAGAGAGAGAGAGAGTGCATTAGTGGGGGAGGAACAGAGAGAGGGAGGGGGAGAGCAAGAGAGGAAGGGGGAGAGGGAGGGAGGGAGAGAGAGACAAAGACAGAGAGACAGAGAATGGCAAGCAGTCTCCACGGTGTCACCACAGAGCTGGATGCACGGCTCTAGTTCACAAAATTGGAGATTGTGACCCGAGCCAAATCCAAGACTGAATGCTTAACCGACTGAGCCATACGGGTGCCCTACCCCACCCCAATCATGGGTTTTATCATGCTCGTATGACCCAATTCATTTGTGCTTCCTCTTAACAATTTTAATCTATTAGTAGGAAAGTTACTTTGTAGAATAGCACTGAGGTAAAAATGATAAAAATTTTATGTAAAAGACAAGCCCTCAAAAACCATATTTGAGGATTTTTGTCACAGCTGCAGAGATGGCTAATGACACCAGCACGATGGGGTAGTCCTTATGGCACTCCTGGGGAGAGGAGGGGACACAGCACGGCTGGTAGTGTTGGTGGCCGTTAGGGGGCAGCTCTTGGCATTCGGGCCATGGGGGGAGCACTGATAATCAGGTTTTGCTCAGCCTCAGTGTGGGGAGCTGTGAATCTTACGATTATTGACTTAATGAAGATATCAATGGAAGACTTTATTTAATACAATTCACTGTTTAATTTTTTTTAATGTTTATTTCTTTTTGAGACAGAGAGAGAGTGAGCAGGGAAGGGGCAGAGGGAGAGAGGAAGACACAGAATCCAAAGCAGGCTCCAGGCTCTGAGCTGTCAGCGCAGAATACAAGACTCAAACTCATGAACCGTGAGATCTTTACTTGAGCTGAAGTCGGACACTTAACCAACTGAACCAGCTGGGCGCTCCACAATTCTCTATTTTAACTCACGGCCCAAACACGGGCATCATTTAACTAGTGAGAGCTGCAAACTAACAAATTACATCAACAAGTCCTACAGACTGACAATGGTTTGATGAATTATTTCCATTGCAGCTTACATTGTTTGGCAAACAGTTTTATGGTATATATGCACTTATTTCAGTTTTTTATTGTAGTACAAAACATGTATCATAAATTACTTTCATCACCCTTTTTAACTGTACAGTTCAGTAATGCATTAAGTATATTCATACTGTTGCACAAACTCTAGAACTTTTTCATCTCACAAAACTATACCCATTACACAATAACTCACTATTTTCCCCTCCCTTCAGACCCAGACAAACACCATTCTACTTTCTGTTTCTGTGAATCTAACTGCTGAGATAACATCATATAAATGGAATCATAGAGTATGTGTCTTTTTGTGGCTGGCCTATTTCACTTAGCATAATGTCCTCAAGGTTCATCCATGTTGTAATGTGTGACAGGATATCCTTCCTTTTTAAGGTTGAATAATATTGGTATAGATCTTTTTAATTTGGAGAAGAGAAACAAGTTTTGAATTTGGGATTTATATATTTACCTTTATTATAAATATTTTGCATACCATCCCTACGTATATCTTTCTGTTTTGATACATATATAGACTATTTGGTTATATTTGCTAGAAGATACAAATTTTCTTTCATGAAACAAAATGCCACTTTGTAAGACAAAATTAATTAGCTCTGATATTCAACATATTATAGAACTGGTTTTTTTCTAAGTAAACTATCAAAGAATGGAAATGAATAATTCTGTTTAGTGTTGTTATTTCAAAGTATTTCCGGGGCGCCTGGGTGGCTTAGTCGGTTAAGCGTCCGACTTTCGCTTAGGTCATGATCTCGCGGTTCGTGGGTTCGAGCCCCGCGTCGGGCTCTGTGCTGACTGCCAGCTCGGAGCCTGTTTCAGTCTGTGACTCCCTCTCTCTCTGACCCTCCCCTGCTCATGCTGTCTCTCTCTCTCTCTCCTAGAAATAAATAAAACATTAAAAAAAAAAAAAAAAAAAAAGTATTTCCTCCTAAGCTGATGCTGTGTTAGAAGACTTGTTTGTACAAAGAAACACATATGGTGGAAAGAGAGTCATGCTTCCAGGGGACAGAAAGATACGCAGGTGTCACCATAAATGGTTCTTCTAAGAAACAAGTTTGTTGGTGAAAGGACTTATACAAAGTCAGGATTCTATTATTTGAATTCTTTAATAGTATTTTTCACATGGATGATGTTTCTTTAATGTGACCTTGAGACAAAATTACATCTATTTTTACATTTTTTGGAGAAGGTATAAGAAATAGGTATTGGAATGAAGGGAACAAGCAGTTTCCTGCAAGGTCCTAAATCATAATCCTCAATCTTAATCTTAGGACCATATAGGTTAGGAAGTATAAGAAACAAATGATAAGAAGGACAGTTTGAAGATCAACACTGTGCTTCAAAAATGCTTCCATGAGCGATTTAAAGATTATAGTTAATGTTCAAATAATCATGGACTAGGTAAAATAAAAGTAAAGAAAATACCAGAGTAGCACAGCAAAAAAGCAGCCAAGTGCTATCGGAGTCATGTTCATTGCTTACCCATATAATTGGGAAGCCCGGCATTAATCCTGTAGAATTTATTTTTTTGCTTATTGTTGGTTTTATCTTTAAAGGAGATTTTAAAGGCCATGCAGAGGGGCTCCTGGGTGGCTCAGTCGGTTAAGCGTCCGACTTTGGCTCAGGTCATGATCTCACTGTTCGTGGGTTCAAGCCCCACGTCCTTCTCTTTGCTGACAGCTAGCTCAGAGTCTGGAGCCCGTTTCAGATTCTGTGTCTCCCTCTCTCTCTGACCCTCCCCTGATCATGCTGTCTCTCTCTCTGTCTCAGAAATAAATTAAAAAAAGAAACATAAAAATAAATAAATAAACAAACAAACAAATAAATAAAGGCCATGCTAAGCATTCACTAAGAATTAAGGTTTCATTCGGATCTCAGAATTGTTCACACCCCCAAGTCTTTTGAACCTAACTTGCCCTGCACAACTAGAATAAACAAAAAATGTAGTCTAGAGGTTGACATAACACTTACCTGTCAAGGCACCTTAGAATAATAGTAGTCTTTCCCTGGAAATTGAAAAAGAAAGAATACTGTGTTAATGTCATCCACATGTAAAATTTTGTTATTCATAATTGCGGCCAAAAATAGCTTTTAATCACTCGAATGATAAATTACCTGGAAACCAGAAACTTTCAGAATTGTTCCTAAGTTTGAAAAGTGGAAAAAGTTAACTGTCAACTTTCCATCACAGTGTAACTACACTGCTATTATTATAATTATAAAGGCCTGCTGATGACAAATACTAGCAAATCATACCTCACTTTAGTGGTCAACTTGGCAGCTGTCTGAAATTTTCTCTCTATTCATCAATGCTAATTACTGGTTAAGCAGATGATTAGTGTCTTCTAAAATGTTTTAATTCCAATTGCTGAAGTGGAAATAAAGAAAAAAGGTAACATACAAATAAAGGACATACGGCAAATATGTTCAAAGTAGGCAATCCAGATACTGGGTTAGAGTATTTTTTGTCTTTCGTTTTATTTGTAGAGCATGTACTTGTTCTAAGCTTCTTGTTAGGAGTCAGAAAATGTAGGTTCTGGCCGTCTCTGCCACACAAAAGCTAACCTCACATTTGAGCCAGGGATTGGCTCAGTGGTTTGATCACTTTCTTTTTAATAGTAAAACTTAAAAAAAAAAAAAAAGATCTCTTACAAGAAAACAGATAAAAAAAAAGTGCAGCAGGGAAAGCCCTAAAGGAGGAAGCCTTTGGGTTCCCAGGAAAATAGTTTGAGAAATCCTGGACTGACAAAAAACACAGAACATTTGAGTAGGGATTTTTTTTTCCCCCCTGAAAACCTTTAAATTTTTTGCCAAAGAAAAAAAAATCACAAATAAGTTGCTCTGGGTTATATCTGGGATATTATCAAATTGAATGACTTTTTTAAAAAAAATAATGGGAAACATAAATAACTGAAATAGGACCCAAAATATACACTATTGAAGGATGTTTGCTGGCAGGGGTTCTTTCAAAGTGAAAAACTAGAAAAAAAACTAAATTTCCCCAAAAGGAGACTGGCTAATTTAATTATTATAATCCCTATAATGAGACAGCATGCAGCTATCAGTAATGATGATATAGGAAGATCTTGCTGACATGGTAAAATATTTTTAATCGACTAGCATAATACTGTTTTCAACTTTAAAGTAGCTTTTCCTGCTTCTTTGAGATGTACATACGTGCATACACATACA